>VWZN01013637.1:1351580-1420884 GCA_013396955.1 Regulus satrapa | reverse complement strand
TTTTTTTGGGGAGGGGTTTTTTTTTTTTTTTTTTTTTTTTTTTTTTTTTTTTTTTTTTTAATGGCACAATGAGAGGCTTAAAATCAACTGAAGGTTCTGAAATATTTGGATCAAATAGGAAAGACCATGACAGCACAATAGCAAAGTTCACTATAACCCCCGTCTTTCAGGAACGATCAACATTGCAATCTAATTTTAAATGTAAATAACTAAAGACATAAGGGCAAGGGCAGCCAAGTTAACTTATCATGCTGAAAATGTGTGGTAATGATTGGACTCTTGAATAAAAAAAATGTAATAAATCAAAATACAGATTTAAAATTTGCAAGTTTAATTGGTATAAGAATATTTTTAGTAGATAAGGAGATGAACACCAAATTTCATACTTTAAACTTGGCATCATTGAAGATGATCCAAGAAGCTAATACATTTTTTCCGTATCACTTTCTTGAAGTACTATTTTGCTTTAATGCTGAGCATAATAGATGACTATGATTGTGGTATATCATTTGTTAGAATAATGTTCTGATGAGCCACTTGTACAGTGTCAGCTTGAAGTAGATTTAATCCTTTTTCTTGAACTATCTGTTATTCCTCTGCATGTTCTCTGTGCTGTGTTTTCCACTGACCCTTGTTTGCTAATGATGCTTTTTATTAGTGCCAGTTAGAATAAATTGGTCTGCTAGGTTTAGAGGAAAGATGTTAATAATGTTTTCAACCTCAGTGCAATGAACATCACACAAATCACTTGGCTCACTTCAAAATGCAGGAGCACTTCAATCCATGCGGTTTTTGTAATTTGTGCAACTGGCGCAATATTTTATAAAAATACTATTCACAAAACACTTTGGTACCAAGGATGCATTATTTCCTCTTTCAGGTGATGAATTTCAGTTAGAGGAGCATCCTTTGTACCACGGACTAGTTAAGAAAAAGCAAACAGCAAATAACCCAAAAATGATGGAATGAACCACAGTGGTCTTCTCTTTGTATTGTGACCAAAGCAAACACTGACACAAGGAAAGAGAGGCAGACCTGGTGCTCTCTATTCACATACTCATGAAGTTGAGCAGTAATATGAGAATGAGAACTAGGTCCACATCTTGCACCAATCTACTGAACACAGCAAAGTTATTGTGTGTTGATACAAATTCATATATAGCATTAAAATCCTGCTCATATCTGGTATTTCTTTTCCCATTAGATTAAACTGCTTTTATGGGCACTATGGGCAGGTGCCATTGCACCTGATAGCTAGTCAACTAACGGTCTGAAGGACCAAATAGGTTATTTCAAAGCACTGGACCTAGCTGTCAGCTCTTGTAAATTGGCATTAGCTAAGTTTGGGGTTTTTTCAGTGACATCTGATCTATAGGTTGCAGTTCATTACCATTTTTTCCAATTTGGGGTGTAGTTCACAGTTCTCAAATGAAATGTATTTAGCTGGTGAAGGTGGCTACATTCTGCCATCTGCTCTCTGCCCTGTCTCTTTTTGGGGGTTGTGCTCAGTGTACTGTCTCTCTGGCTCACCGCTCTTTCCATGACTCATCTCCCCTCCTGGAAGGACTATGACCTCCCAAACACAGAGGATAATTTTCGTAGTTTTTAAGCCTAAGAATTGTAGAGGTGTGCACTTTGTGTTTATTACCCTGGGATGACCCAGGAACTCGTCCTTGTGGCAAGGAGGGCCAAGAGCCATGGGCTGGATTGTACCAGGCAGAGGAATGCCAGCAGCTCCAGGGAGATGATCTTCCCTGGGGAGGCCACATCTGGAGTGCTGCATCCAGGCCTGGCCCCCAGTATGAGACAGACTGGACTTACTGGAGGAAGGCCAGCAAAGGACCATGAAGATAATTAAGGAATTGGAGTATCTGTATAGGAGGAGGGGCCAGAAGAGCTGGTACTGCACCTTGGGGAAGACGATCAGGAGGAGCTTACCAGTCTGTGAGAATATCTGATGGTGGAAGAAAGAAGCCAGGGACAGATTCTTCTCAGTGGTTCCCAGTGACAGGACAAGAGGCAATGGGCACAAACAGAAATAAAATATATTCCATTTTAACATTAACGAAATCTTTTTTTATCGTGGGGGTGGTCAGACACACAGGACAGATTGCTCGGAGTCTGCAGAGTCTCCATCTTGGAGATACTCAAAATGCAACTGGACTCAGCCTGTTCTAGCTGTTCCCACTCTGAACAGTGTGTGGGACTGGCTCATCTCCCGAGGTGTCTTCCCACCTCAGCTGTCCTGTGATGAGACCTCAGACCTTGCTACTTTTAGCTCGTTGAAAATGCAGTACTGGATCTCTGGCATCTATCTGTTCTCTTGCCCATCTGCTAGAGTGGCATTGTGCCCACTCAGAAGGTGCTATGCCAGTTTCAACAAGGCACAGGTGCCAACCAAACATAGATTTAGAAAGATACCCTGCATAAGATCCTCCTGGTAGTAAGTAATGCCAAATTAGGCCCTCATGCTTCATTACGAGGGATCACATCTGTTGAGGCTTGTGGGCATTGTACCATCAATTACAGCCTTTATCCCCTCATTCTCTTTCCTGAAAGCTTTAGTGAATGGAAAGCAAAATTTATGAGCCAATCAAGGGCCTTGAGAAAATGTGGGTTTTTCCCTAGTGATGTCTGTCCTGAAATCTCAAAATTCAAGCTGCTAGTGTTTATTTCCCTCTGTTCAACATAATTCAATATATACTAGATTTGCTTGTGGAGGCAATAGAAGAAAAAAACACTGAAAAACATATTCTTTCTTGTCACTTAATACCATGAGAGAAGGATTGTGTGCAATTTGTTTGATACTTGTTAGACCCTGAAGAATTATTTGGACTGGTACATTCATTAAGTAGAAGAAAGAAAATGCATACATTTGGTTGCTGTGTATTCTCAAGTTCACTTTGGCATGTAACAGATCACAAGCCTCCATCTCTGCTGGCCACTGTTTTGTCTATGTTATGTGGGAACTGAAGTTATCACACACGCAGAATCCCCGGGCTGGAAGAGACCTCCAAGGTCATCGAGTCCAACCCATGCCCTGACCCCTCAACTAAACCATGGCACCAGTGCCATATCCAGTCTGGTTTTAAACACATCTGGGGTGGGGACTCCACCACCTGCCCAGGCAGGCCATTCCAATATTTTATCATGCTTCCTTTAAACAACATTTTCCTAATGCTTTGTTGCTCAACACATGCTATGAGAAGAGCTCATGACCCAGGAAAAATTATTAAAAACTATGAAGCCCTCCTGCTTCTAGAATGTTGTGCCTGTGTGGACAAGGAAGGGTGGCAAAGTGCTGAGTGCTGCCTGCCCACTCAGGAGCAGTTTCCTGAGGCAGTCAATGGGATATTAGTTCTTAGCATCATGTGGGCTGGCTTTGGCGTTTGTTATGCCAGGAAGAATCTTCTCACTGTTGGCCCTGAGTCATCCTGACCTCTGCTCAGGGGGTTTCTTTCAGGATCTCCCTAAACTACAGCATGTGATTTGCTATCAGTGAAATATTTTAGGAAGGACTGGGAAATGCCAGAGCATTAATAATGCCAGGGCAGGGGTAAAGAAAGCAAGGCAAGAAACTGTCTAGAGAGGAGCAGTCAAGGAAACTGAGTAGGACTGACAGCCTGGACAATCCACAAGGTCTCATGATTTACCTAAGGCTGCAGCTGAGGGGAGGTGGGCACCTCATCTCTACCCTGGTGAGAACTGGCTTGCAGTCACTGGCAGTCAGTTTAGTTTGAGTTAGGCCAGCCCTGTGATGTGTCAGTGTGTGCTGGGTCCTGCCTGGGTCAGGAAGTTTGCAAGGTAAGGCAGCCCTGCCTCAGCTCCAGCAGCACGGGGGGCTGCCAGAGGTTCAGATGCAGAGCTCTCAGTTGTCCCTGTCTCCTGCTGCTCTGGCTGATGGGCAAACCAGCTGTAGCATCCCCCCAGAATATAAAGTATCATAATGCTGATGGTGTTTATCCCGTTCTTACATCATTAAGAGAAATATGTTCTAAAATACTGGTGAGTCCTGCAGACTGGTTTTATTCTTGTAATGATCCAAATATTGATATCCGAACAGTTCATTATTTATGCACCATTAGTTATTCTGCTCATGGTGTTTCCCCACATCTTTCCATCCAAACCTGGAGAACATGTGCTGTCATAGAGCTTGCTTATTCTGTAAGAGTTAAAACAATAAAAATAGCACAGCAGGATCTTGTCCATAAACAATGGAAACATTGCTCTAAATTCAGTACTATTTCTGTTTTTATTATGTGATCGCTTCTTTGTTGTTAATCACTTGCCCTACTTAATTCATTCATTATATTAGAAAGCTTTGAGATTAAACCCCCAGGCAGTATAGCTTCATATGAATCCTTTCTTTTTTATCTGTTCCAAGTTAGATTAAGTCTAGGTCCTGTTTAATGAGGTGCCACTTGCTGGCTTTTCATGCAGAAAGAATTCCTCATTCTCAGCGGTATGTATATACCATATAAATTATAAAATATTTTACATTTTTTCTGAATTTCTAACTAATATGTCCTGCAGAAAACAATGTTATTACAAGTTTCCCGGAATATGAGAGCTTGGCTACTTCTGATTTGAATTTTTTTTTCTTTTTTTTCTTTTAGTGATGATCCTTGCTGTTCATTTTTCAGTCATTTCAGGTTTTTATTTAAATTATGCCATTTCATAGCAATATTAATGGCAGTAATAAGACTTCTTTACCTGTGTCTGCAACTCATGAAGTCAATTATTGGAATGTCTTCATCTGCCATTCAGATATTAACTACCTGCCCATGCCTGGCAGTGTTTGGTGTTAGTGGACTAGTAGGGCAAGGTGGAGTAGGCATGGTGAATTTATGGTCAGCAACAGCTCAGGGAGTGTGGCAGGGCTCTCACCTCACAGTCTGAGGGGTGAAGTACTTCAATGTGGCCATGTTGACAGGGGTGAGGTGTCATCATGGGACAGAGATTGGTGTTTGTACCTCTGTGCCTTTTCTGAACTGTCCTTGTTGCACCGCTCTGTCCCATGGATAACAAATCCACCAGCAGCTTCCTTATGCTAATAACACTTCCTCCAGGTTCATGGAACTGCTTGTTGTCATCCAATTTTGTCTGGTTATTCCATGCTGGACAAATATCTGTGGTTTTGGCTTTTTCACATTCTTTCCAACACCAAAAACTGGTTGAGAATGTCTTACACGCAGCCCCTCTGCCTATGTTCTCACACGTTGCAGGGGCAGGTTTCCTTATGCTAAACATGAATGTTGATATATATGTATGTATGTATAAGGAGAGTCTGGTTGCACTGCCAGATCCCCCCTTTCTGAAAATTTGGGACATGCCTGTTTTCACCTGTTTTTATTTCAAGACAGGGAATGAGAAAACAAAGCTATTTTTTGTGAAACCCTACTGCAGATAAGTGGTAGGTTATGTTAGTGGTGAAAGAGCAGCTTTGTCCTGCTGAGGGAAAGTGATCACAAATAGTCTCTATCATGAAATGGTTTCTAAAATCGCTTTTTTCCCCCAGAATTTAAGACTGAAAATTTCACAGAAACGGAGGGCAGCAACAATGTCCATCCAGAACAAATCATGGTCTCTGGAGAGTTTTTGTCCTCACTTTTACCTGCTGAATTTAAGAAGTTTGCCTTGCTCCAAGATAAAGCTGCTCTTGAAATGTTATTCCAGTTATATTAGTTATTTTGAACTAAGCATTATTTATGCTGAACTAGTTATGTTATATTAAGCCAATTTAGGTAGGGGGCTTTTTATGAAGTTTCTGAATGTTTCTTCCCATTTATAGAGAAGACAAGCTGTAATCCTCAGCCTGAACTTCTGGTGAATATTTTCTCTTGCATATTTCACATGGACTAATGCAATCAGTCATTCAAGGTCTGGGATTTGGACTTCTCTGCAGTACTGGTTAAATCTGCTCTGTTGTGAAGCTCTTGCAAGAACCCTTTTCAACACCCTGTGTAAATGAAAATTATGGTTTGCCTGTATGCCCCCTCCATCTTGCCATGCTCCCTGATGGAAAGTTTTTTGATTATTTTACCTTAAGGACAATTGAGAGTCCAGAGTTATGGAATTTGTATACGGCAAAAATAGGAAGCACTGAGATGATAACTAGTTCTGCAGATAGGAAATATTTTTATTGTTAGCAGTACTGCTACTGATACTCAAAGTTAGAAAAAACATAAAGCTTCATATTGAAGATTAATATTCTGGAGAAAGAGGAAAAGGACTTTTTTTTCAGTTCTGTAGGTGACTGAGTTTGAAAACAGTGATGGACACTTAAATGGGAGAGAATGGAAAAATAGACTCTAGCTACGCCTAAATATTTGCATAAGCAATAGCTTACAATTTATTCTTTCTTCTGAAGGAAGACAAAAGAAGGCAATACTAATCATTGCAGAAAGGAAATTTCACTCAGAGAGAATAGTATGTTTAAGCATTTTTTATTAATCTTTTATAGAATCTAATGTTAAATAACTCCTTAATAGTAACTTTTATATTTATGAAAAATATGCAGAGGAAGCAGATGACTCAACATAGGTTAAAATGGAATAATTTTACATTTCTGTAATACCTATGGGTAGTCAAAAATTATGAAGGCAAGTACTGGTACATAAATACCATCTCTAAAAAGTGATTGAGAGCCCTCAACCTTGAGAATGATTTTTTTTTTAAATCCTCTATATTCATGTGTTTTAAAAAGTGTGAACTAAAAACAAATTAACCAGTTGTTTTCCTTGCTTCTGTTCTCTGTTGCTAGGCTGTACCACTTATCCCCTGTGAGACATCCAGATCTGGAACAGAAATAATAAAGGGAATTACAACACTTTCAGTTCAAGGGACCAGTGGTGTTTCGCAGTAGGCTTGCCCCCCACAGCCAGCTTTAGAGAGGAGATCCGTAGCTTTTCAACTGCATAGTGTGATGTTATCAAATATTTTGAACTGTAATCTTGCAATTACTATTAATGTTGCATTAAAAGATTATTTAATGAAGGAGATCATGCAGAGAACAAGCAATATAATGGCTCCAAGCAGCTTGCCTCCCACATACCTGGAAAAACTCCCTACTGCTACAGAAGGAGGAAGAACAGTTAGTGCCAGTTCTAAACAATAGGTTTCACACTGTATCTGTTAAGACCTGTTGCTTTTGGCAACAAAAACTGACTCAAAGGCATAAATTTAAATTTTAAAAAGTGGTGTTTGGTGATTAAAGACAAACACAGAATATTCTAGCTTCTGCTGTGCATTGTTTAGCATTCAAAGGCAGTTGTGGAGGTGTTGCCTGTCTGGGTGTTCCTCTCCACCATGTATTGTTTAACCTCTGTGTGCATTTCAGGGCCAGGTCATGTTCTGACAAAATTGCGGGATCCAGAAGCAGACGCACTCGCTCTGATGCAAAACCTGTCGGAGTATCTTACAAGCTGAGGCTTCAGCTCTGCTTCAGAGCTCAAATGCATTTCATGTTGTGAATTTATGTGGCTGTTGCTGTGCTGCTCTGTTGGCAGGACCCTCGTGTAGCAGATCTCCCTGCGGTATCTCTGATGATGCTGCCTGGCACTTCCTTCAGCCTTTCACTTCATGTGGCTGTTTTTCTCTTTGCCACACTGAAGGCTGAGGGAAATGTGATGATGTTAATGTGTGGCTGGCTAAATCTTGACAAGCCACTAGTTGCACAGGGAGTCCTAGATTACAGATAGTTTCAGAAACTGGTCCACTTTAAAGAACATGTGAAACACAGGCACATTTCACAAATTACAGCTAAAGGCACAGGTAGGGTCATATTTGGAGGAAAACAACTGTTTGTTTTTTAATTTTAAAAAAATTCTCCAGGAAATTGGACAGGAAAATTGGACAAGTTTTCCATACGAAACCTTCTTTGTCTCATCATCTTTGTAGATGAACATCAGGAAAATCCTCGATGCTGTTCCATCCTCTAATGAACCTGGAGTTAGGGCACACCCCCGTGTTTCTGGCTTAGCAATCTCAGAGGGCTGTGTCTGGAACAGAGTGCTCTGACTCCAGGCACCAGGGCTTGTTCTGAAGGACTGAAGGACCAGGCTGTGACAATGTAAACGTTCTGTCTGTTCTCTCTATTGCAGAATTTGGACACAGAGTGTCTGAAATGGTAAATTTCAGTCTGTTCATGAGAAAGGCCAGGGATTTAACCAGCCATTTATTCTTCACCTAGAGGAAAGCTGGGGCTGTTCTGCTGGAGTGCAAACACCCAGTAGCAGCTGTAACCCAAGACCTAGTCTGGATTTCATCCACCCACATCTCAGTGGGCTGCTGGTGAGCACTCATCCCATACAGAATTAATAGGAAAAGTCAATAAAAAAATAAGCATCTTTACCTCTGCTTTTCACAGCATTTTTCTTGTTAATCTTGTAATCTGTTCACTGTGAGCAAAGGCCTTGTGTGTAAAGCTATTTACACAAATTTATTACCATGGAAAAGAAAATCTTTCCTCTGAAAAAATCTAATTGT
The DNA here is from genome assembly GCA_013396955.1 of Regulus satrapa. Lineage (NCBI taxonomy): Eukaryota > Metazoa > Chordata > Aves > Passeriformes > Regulidae > Regulus > Regulus satrapa. The sequence goes on along the minus strand of VWZN01013637.1, from coordinate 1,412,397 downwards.
TAGACTGGAGATGAGAGTGTTCATTTCAATTTCTATACATCTTTAAAGTTCAGTGTTTCCATCCAATTCATTAAATCGTGAGCTTGCTTTCCTTCCATCTTTATTTGTGATTGCATTTACAAACCATGAATAATTAGAAATAATATTTGAAACAAAGGCCTTTGGGGCTATATTAATCAAGGAGAAAAGTGTTACTCATGAAATTTTATGGGATGAGCGCAATTATCAATAGATTATTCCTGTAGCACTAGTATCTTTTTTTTTTACTATTATTATTTTAAGGACTCATGATTACATTAGAAATACAGTATTTTGCAGGAGGAGAACAATATTTTCTCAATGAACAATATATTCCTAAAATTCAAGTAATATTGTGTTTAGCCTCATAATGTCTTTGAGGGGGAAGATTGGTTTCATTCAACTCCTATTACATATGAGAAAGTTGCCTGAGTGATTTTCAGGGCATATGGCCTAGGAATGGAACTGCATGTCTTGAATGAGTTCCAGCAAATTTCATGTGCTCTTCTTTTACTTCATCTTTGTTGCTACAGAGGAAAAATTAATTCAGTCTTCCAAGAAAGTAACTCTGAGTAGATTGAAAGAGTGCCTGTCTCCTCTCTAGTCATGATTTTCCAGGGTATCTGCATTCCACTGGGCATTGAAGTCTTCAAAAATAGCCATAAATTCATGAGGACATGAGGGAGTTTTCCTGAGAATTGGCCAAACTTTTGGAATATTACAAGAGAGAGGAAAATATGACCATGAATTTCAGTATTTTGAAAAATATTATCAGGATTTTCAATATATTGAAAAATATAACCCAGTTTGGTTTTGATTATTCTCTTAAATGACACACTTTTCTCAGCAAACTACTGCTGGTTATGTGTTGTCTTCATTCCTTTCCTTACCGTTATAGAGTCAACAAATTGAATAAAATAAGTGGAAAGGAGCAGCATACTGCAGAAAAAAAAATAGAAATACATAGAGAAAATTGCAGAAGCAACCTGTCACAGAACAACAGTTTTCACCATCTGTTTATCAATTCTCAAACTGAAGCTGAACACATGAAGTACATAGGAAAGAGCAGAGAGGCTCTTTGTGGGAGGTGCTACTGAACTTACTCAACAAGAGCCTTTCAAATGCAGTCATCTTTCTTTTCATCCTGAGCTGTAGAAGGTAAACATTTGGGTTTACAGATCTACAACCAGCATTTTAGGAGTGTATGATACTGCAGTATTTCTTCTGCTTATCAGCTCAGCCAGGAGGAATAGTTGAGTTTTTAAATAGTAATTTAAAAAACTACTGTCTCCACTGCATTCAGCTTTTGGACACTGATGTATTTTTGCCTTTGTTTCTAAGCACCATCCAGTCTCTTAAATGCTTTTACAAATTAAGCTTGAATACAAGCATTCACCACTATCTAAAGTGCAACTCATTATTTCTAATGATCCCTCCTCCTTTTGAAATGCCACTCAACTTCTCCTTACTGGAACCATTAAATATAGCTAAACTAAATAAATAAATGAGAAGACTATTTCTGACATGCAACCTTGACAAATTTATCTGTTATATTTCAACAATTTTTCAGTTGGTAATGAAATGCTCATCTCTGCATCTCATTATGAAACTTTGTGAAATTTCTTTTAACACTGTTGGTGGTGACATTACTGAGAAGCTTTGTTAACTAATAACTGTTACATTTATAATTTATTCTAAGCAATCTAAACTGTTTATGGAAAATAGTGTCTTCTGAATCTTTATGAATATAGTTGCAGGTATATGAATGATTTGTAACTATTCATGGATTAGGCAAAAATGATGGAAGTCTTGATACTGGTTGTCATTGGAGTGACACCTGTTAAAAATCTCACTTTCTCTCTGAACTTGTTGTGATATAGACAGTAATTTTTCAGGAGTGTTCAGCATGAATCCTGCCTCATAGTAAAGTGCTTCTTCTCCAAATCCAAAAGAAGCAGTATGTAACCTTTCTTCCATCACTCAAATAAAAATATGCTAATCAGATGTTAATTAATTGCATTAAAATGTAAGAGGAAACATGTAATTATAGTACACAGGTGCAAAATTATTAGTCAGATTTTCAATATTATCTACAACCTGAAAACTGAACCTCACATCATTATTTGTTATCAACTGTGCAGTACTTGGATGCTTCCAGTTTGTGGTTTTATGTAGTAATGAATAAAAACTCTACCTTCTACTGGTGTTTTAATCACCCTTCTGTATTTTAATCTGTGATCAGGCTGTGTCCTCTGTTTTACACAGGGACTTTGTTCTTGGTTTTTATCCTGAAGATTTGTGGAGATAAGATGTGTAACTTCCAGCTGCTACCGGAAATAGAGCACAGCACAGAGAGTAAATTTCTCCAAGTTCTTGACTGTGTTGTTATGCCAAAAGAAAGTATTTGGCACCATTAAATTCAGGCTCACTGAAACAGGAATATTATCTTTATATAGAAGTTTAGATACACAGGTTTAAGGGGGTGCTGCTCTTGTTCCTTCAGGAAGTTCAAGTGCATTAATCACAAATGCTACACTTGGGTCCCCAGTATAATAATGAGATAGCACAGAGTGGGAAAAGGTTTATGGATGGTGTAAAGCTAAGCACCACTGAAGCTTAGGAACACGCCCCTGCCCTATGCAATTGTCTGTAGGCAATTCAAGCAGGTAAGCGGACATGAATGGCATGGACACCTGAGCAGTCCCACTCCCTGCTTTTAACATTCTATGAGATCCACAGATAGGGCTCTTTTGCAAACAGCCAAAATTAATTCCAGTACGGTCATTAAAAATAATGTAAACCAGATTTGCTTGAAAAAAAACTCATCTACCTGGACTCAACACAACCCTGAAGTGATGTTATTTATTCATGTTCTGAGGATTTTATAACTATGCAGCAGAGTGGAGAATCATAGATAAGCTTATTTTTCTTGACTTAGCATGTCTTGCACCTTTCTGTAAAAGAGGGAACATCTGGAGAATCACTGGCTGGTCTTTGAGGATTTGCAAATGTACATATCTAAACTGAAACCTGAAACTTTCATTTCTTCCAACATGGCTTTTGGGAGGAACTGCACACTTCTAAATGGAGCTTCTTGTAATCCTTGTTTTGATGAAGTCAGTAAATGTGATTATTTTCCCTTTGTAAATGGGTAAATAGCTGGAAGAGCCGGGAGATGCTGCTCAAGTGTTTCTTCTTTCCATACTCATGCTCTGTGTAGCTTTTGGTTTCTGTGCAAACTTCCCTGCTGGCCTCTGAGATTTACATGAGAGAGTACAGTCCTGGTGGTACCCAGACAGAGTTTCCCTTTAAACAGACAAACTGTAATGAAACATTTAGTTTTTCTGAGGAAATAAGTCAAATTTTGCATGAAGAGGGTTGCTACAGTATCAGCCTAAAACTGGGCTTCCATCTCTTCTCTGAAGTCCTAGAAGTTGTGAGAGTGTAGGTTAAACTTCTGGATGTAATATTGACCAGTGTGTTTGCTGATGTTTACATCATTGCCTTATTATTTCAGAACCCTGCAACGTGTCTGTACTTTCTGATCTGCCATGTTAAGTCTGTCATAAAAAAATTGAGAGCTGCTTTTTACTCCTCTCATAGCTCACTTGTAAGATTTGTTTTGTTTCTCCTACTCTTTCTTCATCGCTTCAGTAGCCCAAGGTGCATTTAATTGCAACCTAAGTACCTTGCATTCCCCTAGCATGCATTAGAGAGTAAATTCTGAGTGATTGGACATAACTAGTACTTACTGTAATAAATGGCATATTCATCTCTTCCACAGTCAGACAATTTCATACTGTGCAACTTCTCTGCATTCTGAAATGTCACCACTTAAACTGCAGTGTGATTTTCCCATGAGGACACATTGAAAAGACCTTTCCTGAAACACAGCTTGAAAATGTAACCTGCAACATTGTATTTAAACCAATTTTATGCACTCACAAATTGGATGAACAGGTGCAATACCCAGACAGTAGAGACAAAGTTTGTTTTTTTGTTTCTGTTATTTGTTTGGTTTTTTATTCTTTCTTTCTTTTTTCCTAGAACCTGGTTCTGGGTTTTTGAATTTTGAATTTGACTCTTATTTTGAAGTATTATTTTAGTGAATGCATTTTTCTATTTTTGGGCTTTGCAGCTGCAGAAATAGTGACTTTCAGATATCTCTCTGAGATGTTTTGCATCACAGCAAAACTCAGGTACTGCACATGCCATTTCCTAACCTTGAACTAAAGAGCACCAAAGTCATCCTGATGTTTGTCAGATCATGACTTTCCAGGGAAAAGTTGCTCTTATACTGGTGAAAGATGATGAGGTTTTTGTTTGACAAAGAACTCTGGGGAAATGGAGAAATGGGAAAATTAATAATAGTGTTTATTCTGAAATGTGTTTGATGCATTTGTCTCGGTTTTATTTGTCTCGGTTTTGAAGTGAACCCCCCAGTGATGTGTCTGCAGGGAGAGCAGAGCTGTCCTGAAAAGCCTCCACTCATTCTCATTGCAGTATTTCATAAATCCTAGAGAAACTACTGGAAACAGTTTGGAAAAACTCACAAGGAGGAAAACGAATTATTAATTAATTAAAAAACACCTATTGAATTAAAAATACAAATTGGCCAATTTCTGTCAGCTTTGAACATGGTTATTAAAAGGATCAGCACCAGACCCATCCAGCATGGCCACTGATGTTCCTCAAGGACACCAGGGGAGAAGCTGGGACAACTTGAACAAAATATGACATCTGCCATGCCAAGTAAGGCCAGTGGGGAATTTTTCTTAAAATGCCTAGAAAATGTCAGATCGTGCCAATAAAAAATATTCAGTCCTGAACTATTCATCATATGTAGGTCTTCTTAATGGATTTGAGTATATTTCTCCTGTGTAATAAAATACAGAAAGCACACACATTCAATTATTTTTGTAATTAATGAAATGGAGCCACCATATTATTTTTCTATAGCACCAAAAAAAAAGAATGAACCTGCTTTCTCTATGGTATTTATAAAATTTCAATTGGATTAATGATTAGCACACAAAAATAAGACTAAGTTTGGACTGCTCTGCCACAGCTTGTTAGTTTGGGTTCTGAGAGCTGGTATCAGACAAAGGAAAATTGGCATTTTATGAAACCCTAAGTGACATTGCTCTCATTGCTTATTTGAAAATGAGCACCATGTCGTGTTGCACACAAGTGGTAAGAGAATAAATTGTATATTTGTCACACAAATTGCAAAAGTTACCAAGGCATGGCTAAATCATTAATGGTCTTTCATCAAGACTAAATTCTACTCAAAATATGGAGACCTACAATGGACCAAAGTGTTTGTATGTGGGTTAGGTTGCCAGTGTTCCCAAATTGCAGTAAATCCACATGCCAGCACTGGCAGCTGGCTTGTACCTTGAACCCACCACTGCACAGAAAAAAACCTGCCCTGGCAGCTGGGCTGTGAGCTGGGGTCACACCTGTGGAGTGACCCAAAGGACCAGCCACTGCAGTGTCAGTGCACTGCGTACACTGCACCTTGGGGTGGAGTTTGTGTCACACCACTGTGCTAGCGCAGCACAGAGTCACTCGTGTGAGCTTGAGAGGCTGAGCACCCTGGAGGAGTGCCAGACTGGAGCTGGCTCTTGTTTTGCCTGTTTCCTTGGGTAGGTTGGAGTTCTTCATGCTTGACCTCTCACATTAAGTTTCTCTCTCCTCGATAAAACCCAGGGATAAGTCAGATTAATGACTTTGGTCTGTTTGTCCATTTTTAACAGGAAGCAATTATAGCTAGTGAATAATATGTGGTGTCCTGTGTGTGCTTTTACTCTGTGTTTATGGTTACCAAAGGAGATTTCCTCTCCACACACTTCCTTCCACTAAAGGAAGAACAGCCTGATGTGCAGTTAGTCCTTGCTGGTTTAGTCATTTAACTACTGCCATATAGCACTTATTTATTCTGTCTGGATTTATTCCTTCTCTCCTCTGTTCTGATAGCTGAATACCTCCAGTTGTGTGGTTATGTTTCATTAACTGGCATTCAAGCTGTAAGTGCTCATGGCTTTAATGGAGAATCCAGTACGGAAAAACAAAATTATCTGCTGAGGAGTCAGGGGCTGGGAGAATTCTGAGATACCAGAGGGCTTCATGCAGGAATTTGTAAGAACTGTTGTCTACCCCAAGGGTTGGAAGCAGGTCTGTATGACCATGAAGTAAAAATCAGGGGTGGGGTTCCAGAAATACTAAATCCTACTCAAAGCAAGAGGTTTCACACTTTTAAGGCTCTATCTGCCATGAAATCCATGAAGCTCTGGCAGCATGACATTGACCCCGAAGTAGTGTGCCTTGAGCTGACACTAAGCACCCACCAGGGACCTGTCTACAAGAGGTTGTGATGGTGCACGGTTTGTTGTCTCTCACCTTTGGGAATCTTACAGCCTCTTGTAAAGTCCATGGAAACTTTGCAACCCAAAATTTCCAAAGGTTCCTAGGACTGCCAAGTCTTCCATACTCATACTCCCCTGCATGCAGTCAGATGAGCACTGTATCAGATGTTATTATCCACCCTACTGACATGATAACCCATAGCCTTCTTAGGAACTGGTGGTGCTGAATTAAATTTAGGACAGTGCTGCCATCTGTCCCTTCCCAAGCCCTTCCAGTGAGCGTGTTCTCACTGGGTGTGTGATCCCCACTACAGCTGAACCTGCTCTGTGGAGCCCTGGGCCTGCAAAGGCAGGTGGGTGCATGAACACAGCTCTGTGCCTGTGTAAATGATCACCTCTGAGTGCATCCCCAGCCACACGAGACACACGAGTGTGTGCTGGGCACACCAGCTGCTCTGGCAGTGCAAACAGCCCAGCCACAATCTCAGCCATCACACCACTGGCTGTAATTCCAACAACAGCCTCCAACCACTTCAGACTCAACTGGATTTTTGTTTCCCTGCCTATGCATAGGTCAGCTAACTCATGATAAAAGCAGTAGTTTGTTAATTCATCCATCCCACCCTGCCCTGCCTGAATGTTATAAACAGTGCTGGAAACAGCAGTAAGAGTTTAAATTACTTTGGTTGAAAATCCACTTCTGCAAATTACTGGGAGTCTTTTAAACAGATAAATAGTGTTTTCCTAAGTGCAAATCTGTACTCCAGAGACATAAAAGAAAGAATATAGAAATACATAGGGCTGATTTTGTTTTCAGTGTCACCCTTAGCAAAATTTCTCTGGCAAAATTCTAAAGCAGCTTGATGCCAACAGTTTGCATCAAGTGTGCTGTATTTGAAGCAATTGATTTAATGTTTGAGGTTCTGACAATCAGAAAAATAGGTTGGCATAATTATATTAAGATATCTGAGAGTGTCATGTACTTTGCAAGACTGAATTTTAAATCGTTGGTTTAAATTAATGAAGATTCAAGAGTTTATAATTTGTTTATTTATTGAAATCAAATGCAGTCCATGTTTCTAACTAATTGAAAAGTATACTTGTGATAGCAAAAGTATTTAATTTGGGCAGGCAAGCTACCAGACTTCCAAATGAAGATGATGAATTGCAAATTCTCAATCTTAATCCCTGTAGGCTGACAGTTACCCCTCTAAAAGCAGAGTTTGAGTGATATACTATAGCTGGTAATAGCACACAGCTGCGGAGTAGGAAATCCCATTGACATTTTGCAAAGCTTTTGTTTTGGCTCATTCATTTATTTTTCAAAGTAATACATTCCTTATTGAGAATAAAGAGCTTTTTTTTGCCATTGTGAGTAGACTAGACCTTTAAAAATCTGTTAATTTGCCATATGTAAAAATGCCTGGGATCCGCTCTGAATTTTTCACTTGCATGTAGCATTTTCAGAAACAGAAATGCATGTGTGATTTTGCAACCTCTTTCCCCCTCCAAGAGTAACACATCTCTGTTACACATCCCAACATTCAGCATACAAGATCAAATGTAGAACGGGTTATTTTTCACTCTCTAATGTATAAAGCATGTGTCCAACAACAGCAGCAAATTCAGTGCCAGAAGAAGCAGTCCATAGGGAAGCAGTAATTTGTGTATCTCCACATTATTCTGTGTCTATGCGCATATTAACCCTGGTATACAGTAAATTGGGTTACCATGGCAGCCCTCACATGGAAAGTTATATACTAGTAGGGTATCTCTAACAACCACCAACAGGGAATATGTATGTTCTGGCAAATGAAGAAGGGTGTAGTTTCTTTCTCTGAGGAAGCAACACACAATAATTAAGGATGGGAAAACCAGGTTGCAGAAACAATGAAAAAACACAGCATTTGCCCCAAATGTAAAAAGTAAAATAAAAAAGCTTTCCAAACTCACTCTTTCCCTTTCCCCATGCATCAGCACCACCATGGCTCCCAAGGGCTGGAATACTGTGGGCTTTGCTCAGACAAAGCTCCCATTAATATCCTGTCTTATGGTTTTCCTTCTGCACACTTTTCATTGAGACTTGTACAGGGCACTTTGCTTACATTAGTTTTTTGGGTCCAATTTTGAGATTGAACTTCTTTCTTTATGATGAAGCTGGTTTGTCAGGGGTGAGCTGCCGCAGTTCATCAACACCGCATGTCATCATATGCTGTGTTATATTTTTAGTTGTATATACAACTTTGCCAAACTTCAGCTTTATGGCTGACATTTTGAAGCAGATGCTATTTGTTGGAGTTGTTTCCTTTTTTAAATGCTTAAAAAAAAAGGCTCAACCACTTAGAGGAGTCAGATTAGAGGAAAAAATACTTTTTAACTCCATCAGAAAAAATTTTGACCATTCTTCTGGAACACTTCACACCTGCTGGTTTCAGTTGGAGTCTCAACATTAGTGATACACAGATGATAGTATCACTCAAAGAGAAAGTACAATGGAAATGAGAGCTCATGGCACTGTTTCTCAATGCAAAACTCAACACTGAGGAAAGGGTCAGCAGTTTGCATGAGTCATCAGTGGTTTAGAAAGAAGAAAAGAAAAAAGACATGACAAGATAGACACTCCCAAGAGCTACAGGCTTGTTGTATTGGCTGAAGTTTAATGGAAAAGTGGTGCTCCTGTCAGCTGGTGTACTACATAATAATGTTAACACCACTACAAACAGGTTGTGGTTTATTGCTTCAATTTCTTATGTACTGGCAAGAGAATTAACAAGATTGATGCATTAGGATCTTAGATCTCAGTCAAATTAGGTGACTAAGAGGGTGATGAAAAAAATGCTTGTTCTTTGAAGGAGCACAACTCTATCAGAAACTTGTTACATCCTAGCATCAGGCCATTTGATGAGCTGCTGATTTAACAGCACACTTAGCAGGCAGTAGTTACATTGAATGGGGCAACTACTTAATCAGTGCTTTAAAGATATTATGTTCAGAGTGATTTAAAGGGATATTGTGCTTTAGTAAGTGTGCCGTGAGTATGAATATTTTCTGCATGAAGTGAATGCAAAAATTAGGTTGCAAGTATCATTTATGTTGTCAGCTTCTTTATTTGGACATATGTTGAAAAAAGAAAAAGCTAGTAAATACAAAATAGATCCTAGCATTTGGAAATATACTTACTGGAAGGAAATAGCCATCAGTGGAGGAGAAAGAAGAAAATAGCAGCTATTACATTGCATGGATTTCCATGGTAGAGAAAAGGAGAAAATAAGGAAGTATTGTAAAATAGAGGAGAAATACTAGGAATAAAGTGAACACAGTGCTCGCTTTCCACTGCTGGGGTCCTCCAGCCTTAAAGCTGAGACATGATAGATTCACACTCAATATTAGGGGAAAAAAAAATATCCTGTTTGGGTGGTTAGGCATTGGAATAGGTTACCTGGTAGATGGTGGAGTCACCATCTTTGGAGGCGTTTAAGAGGTGTCTGGATGTGGCTCTGGGTGATGTGGTTTAGGGGTTACAGTGGTGATGCTGGATGGGCTGTTGGACGGGATCATCTTGAAGGTCTCTCCCAACTTTGATGATCCTATGACTTTGGGAGGTTTCCCTCTTCACCATGAACATATCCAGGAATGCTGACTGCTTCTCAGTGCCTGCCTTGTGCAACAAGTGGCTCGAACAATAAACCCTGTTTACCTTTCCAAACAAAGGCAAACCAGATTGGTACAGAGGCAGCTGTCAGCACTTTGAGATCTGATGCTGCATTTTGTGTCTGATAAATATCTATGGGGAATCAGCATGGCAACTGCTTCCTGAAGCTCATGGACAAAGTTTAAAGTAACAAAGGGGGGAAAAGCAAGGCAGAAGTATCAGTGTATTTGGAATACCTGACACTGCAGGATGGCTGAAGTAACGTTTCATGTCAAGTGACAGACCTAAGTCTGACATGACCACGGCTTTTACACAGACTTCAGTTTTGGGCTGGTGGCCGTACTCTGTATCTCACCTGCCTCAGTTTACCAGGGTGTGTAGATTAAAACCCCTTCATGTCCCAGGGCCCACATGTCCAAGGCTCTGATTTAAGTCCCCACAACATGCAGCAGTTATCCACCTTAGTGCTGCCTGGTTCCTCCAGAAATACCTGGTTACTGCTGGGGCATGGTGGTGCAGGGAGCAGAGCTGGGGCCCAGCACCAGGGTCCCCTGGGTAGCTGGGATACTGTGGCATGATGGAGTGGGGCTTGTCCTCAGCACTGAATTCACCAACTCTTGAAAACAGCCGTATCTTTAATGTCCATGACAGAAAGCACAGATGTGAGGGAGGGAAAATAAAACCAGGCTTTGGTTAGGGAAAGGGAGGTATTCATTTTGTTGGGGAGAAAATGAGGCAAGGCAGAGTCATTAGCAGGGCTCCTTATGAAAGCAGGAGTTGCTTGGGAAATTGCAGTGCCATTGACTAGAATACATGGAGCACAAAAAAGGAGATATAATAAGAGGAAAGCAGTTATGCACCTAAGCCCTGAAATGTAGCATTACATCCATCCTGAAAGGTAATCATTCCTGTCATTACTAAGCTGTGAGATCACTCAGTCCTAGCATGGTAGAAATCCAGGAGCTCAACACATCAGTCAGGTAGCTTTTCATAACTCTGCTTCTGTAGCTCAGCTGGAGTTCAAAAAAAGCCTCAGATAGTGGCAATCACTCTTATGGCTGCTAGCAAAGCTTGTAAGTAATAACTCATAAACCTTCTTAATTGAAATAAATTAAATGTTATCTTCATTACTGCTTTGCAGTTATCTGCAAGTGCATTGTTTCTTGCTCAGGAAATGATGCCTTGGTATTTGCACAAGTGGCTAAGGAACAAAAATTTTTGGGAACAAATGATATATGTTATAACACAGACTTCTACCTTCTTTTAAGTCGCCACTGGTGTGTCTGTCCCCTGTCCCCCCCCCAGTTGCCACACGTGTGGTTTAGGATGTGTGTGTGTGTGTGTGTGTGAGCTTTACTAGACAGCTGAACCATGTGTGTGCAACTTGCGTGACAGAGGCAGGGGCTGTGACACTGCCAGAGTGAGGGTGATAGCAGGGAGAGGTGGTGGCTGCCTGAGCAGGGTACAAGGATGTGTCTGCACCAGAGATGGGCAGCAAAACAGAAACCCTCAGGGTAAGTGTTCGACCACCGTACTGTCAAGCACAGCCACTAATGACTTTACCAGTCTTACTCTTTGAAATTATGTCTTGTTCACTGCCATAGAAACCATTCAAATTATTCCTAGTACTGCCTTACAGACCAGGACATGATATACTGGCTTGGAGAAAAGGTCCTGCACTCTATCTGTGAAGCAGCCAGCAAAACAGGAAAGTAAATGTTTGAGTTATTTACCACAAAGTTTGACAAAATGCAGAACCTTCTGACATCCTTAGAGGATAAAAAACTCTGGCAATCCTTGCCAAAAAAGACAATCTTGGAGGACAAGATGGAAAATCATATGTTTTGCTGAAAGATTCAAAATAAAACTCTGACAGAAAGAATACTGCATAAGGGTACAAATAATTGAGGATTTCTCCCAAAAGATGCATAGATTTTAAAAATAGCTCAAACTACTGAGATGACCTTAAGATTACTGGCACCACAGAGCCATAGACTTGCCCCATTCATTTCTGTGTCCAGTCTTTGCTCTCATATTATCCAAGGGAACATCCCAGAGAACAGATACACTTAAAGAATTCAGATGCTGAGGATCCAGCTGTGGATGTACAGCCATATCTCTTCATTGCCACAATGTATTATCAGAAATATAAAAACATCTTTCCTCTCTACATGAAAACCTAATTTCTGTGTTTCCACTAAAGCTTTTTTCCCTAATAAGGATTACTCTTTACTTAGCATGAGTGAATCATCCCTGACCTTCTGTGGCATAACCTAAACAGAAGGAGTTTCTGGAGTATCCAACAGCAGGACGGGTTCTGCAGTCCTGAAGTCTTTGCAAAAATGTTTCTGGATCATTTCCAGCTTGTCAGCAAGCTCCTAAAATGTGTGGATTGAATACTTAGGACTTTACACTGTGTCAGAGGGCAATTTACTAATTTCCTATCTTATGTCATGTTCTCAGAGGAAGCATTAATGAATATCCTGGCTGTATCTGTCCTTATCTGCCATACATGCAGTATGGCTCAGTTTCCCAGTCACCAGAACATATAAGTCAGGCAGGCATCTGCTCCAAACACCTGCACCCCAAAACATCTGCCCTCAGCAACCAGATGTGCCTGTCCATCTGGTGACAGACACAGAGTGCCTGCTCTTTCTGGCGTCAGACCCCTGTCCATCTTGGGCCATGTACTAGGGAGAGAGAGATGATTTACATTTTCCTTTCTGATTTGTTGATTGAGAACACTAAAATGATTGCTCACCTGGAGCAGGAAATGGTTCTGAACCTCATCCCAATAAATGTTTTCCATCTTGGATGTCTGTCATCACTGCACATAGCTTGAGAGGGCCTGACCATCTGTGGAAACTGGGAATCTGAACTGAAGTCTTAATAATGCTTTGTAAAGGCAAAGATGGGCACCTCAGAAGGGTGCTCACTGAGCAAAAGTTACTTATACCAGCTCTCAACTGAGACGGTCAAGAATGTGTCTGATCTTCCCAAGGTGGTGGGGGGGACTCTGTGCTTCAAGCAAGTCCTATATAGTTTTATTATATGCTTTCCCAAGATAATCTAATGTAAAATGTCTGAAAAATGTTGGGAGTGCAGACTAAAAGTCCTCCCTGTGCTTAGGGTATCTGAGCCCAACATGTTTCCGTTTTCTTCCTTTGGAACAGGGAATTGGAAATGTTTTCCTGCACAGACTCCAAGTTCAGTTTTAAGAGTAGAAAGTCCCAGAGCCCAGAAGAGGCACTGGTACTGTTGCAAGATGGGAGGGAGGGTTTGAAACTCCCTTTCCTGAAAGGCTCTTTAGCCTAGACCTCCTGTGTGCCATGCCAGAGGCTGAGCAGAGCCTTTCTGCTCAGAGGACCAGCTGAAGGAGAGCTGCTCTCTCTGCTGGGCTTTTGTGTGCAATCATTTGCATCTGTGCACACTCAGCTTGGGCTGGGGTCTGGCTCCAGCTCCTGCAGTGATTTGGACTGTGGTCTGACAAATTGGAGAGCCCTTGAGCAGATGAGGCACCAACTTAACTGTGCTGTTCTGGGAGGGCAACACTTCTTGACAGGCAAGTTAAATGCCTACGGACTTTAGAAATGTAAATTTAGATATCTGGGGACTCCAGCTAGGCTTTATGTAGGACGTTTTAGGAATTATGCTCTTCTACATAAATGCCTAAATTCCACCCATGTTCCACTTCAGGCTTATTAGTCCCTCTGTGGATTTAGGCCTGGGAAAATAAAAGGCAGGATGCAAGAACCACTAGACTGTACTTAATAATGAATCTCTGAGCAGAGAACACACAGGCTTTGGTTTGAGGTCCAGCCAAAATTGGAGTAAAATAAGAAGAGAAAACACATGTCTTTGGGGATTGCAAATCAGCAAATTGGTGCTGAATAGAAAGAGAGCAATAGAAAAAGCAGCTGAGAGATTGGAGAAACCAGGGACTTAAAGAAAATTGTCTATTCTCTCAAAATCATTACCAACGTTTTCTACAAGTGGGGCTATTAAAATACATACACTCAAAGATGCTCCTTTTTGTTTGGTTTGGTAGTGATCTTGAAATTGCAATTTTTATGCATGATGAATGCCTAGTTAGAAACTGCCTTGTGACACTGAAATACTTCACACCTGGGTTTCATATGTATTTCTTTATACATCTGCTTTCCACCAGAATAGCTAATGAGGTGAAAACTTGGAACCTCCTCTCCAGTTAGTTTTATATTGTTCAAGGAAGGGAGTTTCCCAGTTCAATGGAAAAAGAGGCCATGGTCACGGCAAGGTCACAAGCAATGTTCACCCACTGTTGGAAGAAAGAAGTTGTAATCCAAGCATAAGTGCCCAGCTAAAGTTTTCCATCTGGAAATGGTCATCTACAGTGCCTTTTTACCCACTCCATACTGTTGCTGAGCATTGTTTCCTGCAACTGTGGCAGTAGCCTGCTTGTATTCAACTGGGGCTGGAACATCCAAATCAAGGGTGACCTTCCCACCAATCCCTATCTCTCTTAGTCTTTTACATCTAGTGAAATAATAATAATAATAACAACAGCAATAATATTAGTAATCAGCAATGGAAGAGCTTTGTTCTCACTTTGTGGAAGTTCAGGCTGATGTTCCAGTTCATGCTGAACAACGCTTTAAGCTACAAATGAACTTGAATGAAGGTAATTGAAGAGAAAGCGATTACTCAGGAGCCCTGTGGGACAGCCACCATCTCTGTGCTGTGTTTGCATAACACTTAGAGGCACCAAGGTCCAAGGCTCCTCTGGGGGATCACCATCTGTGCTGAGATAAACTCTAACTAATCTCTGAGGCTTAATGCCATCAGCACTGTAAAGTCTGTTTTCTCTCCTGAATTCTGCTCCACCATTTATTTCAGGATCTTCAGCAAAAGCAGGGAGAGTAACAAGCACAAGGTTATACAGGAGAACTTTCTGATTTTTAGGTGTCTTGGTGCAAAGGAGGGGATCATCTTTATCCCTGTGCTTTCAATCCTCATACCTTTTTTGTCATTGGCAGAAACCTAAGAGAACCTAAGATAGCTGGGCAACTCTTTTCTTTCATGATTGTAAAATTTAAGAGGTCAGAAAAAAATATTGGAGAAATTGTTTCATTGGTAAGTTCTAAAACACAAGCAGAAATGTCAAAGATGTTTTAGGAAATACAATTCTAGTTGTCTTGGTCACTGGAGAATAATTTAAAATCTATTTTGTTTTATGATGGCTTACTGTGATGTTGTTTTCAGTGACTGATTGAACGGCTTTTTATGAGAAAGATGGCATTTTTTTCCAACAACAAATTTATTCCTTTTAACTAAGGAGGAAGATTTCTTTTCACTCTTTAAAGAGGTGTATGAATATTAGAGGCATTTAATCCTTTCCATATTTGGCATATTCCTATGGTTTGCTTTGAAACTCTTCTAACTCTTATGGTCATAGATCTGTAGATACCATAATGCCAGTATAGAGCGAAATTCAAATTTGCAGTTGTCCTCATAAATTAAAATCATGGCAGTATGCACATGTTCCAGGGGGGACTGGAATGGAATTGCTTGGGGTGCTGAACAAATGTGGGAAAGGTGATTGCTCATCTTTTCACTAAGGGACTATCTAAAGAGGAAACAGAAATACTTTTCTGTGATTAAAATGACCAACAGACCAACAAAGTTTAAATCTCAGATACTGTGTTTCACAGCTGATCCTCAAAAAAAAAAAATTATAAACAAGTTAATATATACACATATTGTCAAGTTAATTCAATTGAATAATTGGAGAAAATCAGTCTGTTTACATATGCTCTATGAACAGAAAATGAAGCCGTATTAAATCATGTAAATTATTATCTGTGAGCTGTTTACTCTTTTCCAGTAATGATGTTATTTGTCACCCCAAGCCCCTGTATGTGGATGTAAACCAAAGCACATGTTAGAAAAAGGAAATAACTATACACAACATGAGCTTTTCCTCTCTGGAGAAGTCTAGTGCTGTGCATTTACTCTGTGGCCTTAATTAAGCAGTGATTGATGCTTATTTGGAGAGCTAAAGATAATTACTACATTTTCCAATGTGAACTGGCTATCCCTTTGACCCCAGTATTTTAGCCAAAGAACATTTCTGGGAGTACAGTTTTTTGGTTTTTTTTTAATGAAAAAGAGCTCTTTTCTGTTCTTGTCTTGGGTAAGTTTTGTTCCTGGGGACAAGACTCCTTCCCCCTGCCAGGTGGGTTTCCTGGCTCCTGTGGGAGAGAGCAGAAGGAAAAGATGCTTTGGGATGATACCTTCTTAAGGTGAAGGAAGATCTGTAAAGAGACTGGTGCCCTTTCAAGAGGGGAGAGAAGGAACATCCCAGTTGTTGTCTGGTGCTTATGCCATGTGTTTGGTTGGCTATCAGGGCAGACAGAGACTGCACATGGAATGTCCTTACAAGTGGCTTTCAAAATTTTTAAAAGTTGAGCACTATCAATTCCTTCAAAGAGTCCTCTTTTCCATTTCCACTGTTGGATTTCTTTTTTTCAGAAATGCACAGGTGTGATAAAATCTAGTTTTATGGCAAGAAGGAATAAGAAAAAGATTAGGAGCAAGCTTTCTGCCACCATCTCTGCCCATCTGTTTGCCTGCTGTCGGCAAGAAAATAAAATTCTCTCAAATAGAATCTTCTTTTTCCTCATTCTTTTTCTTTGTTGTTTTCCATATTGACATGATGTGAAGCCCTACAATGGCTATCTCCAGAACTGTTGAGCTCTCTGCCTTATCTTGATTTACATTACATGCAGCTAGATGGGCTTTATTTAAAAACAGCTGTCTGGAGAGATTTAGCCACCTCCAGCTGGCTTCATGCTTCAAATAAAATATGGCAGATACCTGGGCCAATGATCTGATGACACATTTTATCATTCCAATGGGCATTTCTCGTTCTGATAACAAACAACTTCACAAGTGCCACCATGCCACCGAGAGTGATGAAAAAATTCATTTGATTCTGATCAAAACAATGGATTTGGGTTTGGTACGACAAGCTATAAGCAGGTTAATTGACTCCTGGGTATCTTAGAGAGTCATGTGAATTTTTCCGCTTGATATTTTACTCTGGTGTGTGGTTTGCCTGCTCCCCTCCACAGCAGCACCTGCTTGCACTCCTGAAGTGCTGTGCTGACAATCTAAGAAAACACCTCTTTTCAAAAGCACCTTGGGAGATTTCAAATGCTGTGATAAAACAACTGTGGGGTAGAAATTAGAAATCATATTCTAAGTACACAACTAGAGGTGCTTGAAAAACCTTGGAGGTCTGTGTGCATGTATGTGGTATCATTAGAAACTATTTGGAAACCTTCCTGATAATTTATTTTTAAAGTTCTGCATTCCTTATTGTATTCTGAAACAAACAAATGGGATCAAGAACAGCAGATCCCATCCACAGTTAGGGAAATGCCAGTCACAGCCCCATCTCACATAAGTAGGGGATGGTAATTGCATTTTACAAGCAATTAGAGGAACTTCTGGAGTTTCCACGTGCACTCTGTGATTTGGCAGCATGGCAGAATCGGAGAGATTTTAATGTTAGTGCTGAAAGATTGTAAAATCATGCCTTGCGATGTAGAAAATGGAAGTTCCTTTGAAAGCTGCATTAATGAGCTCATTTTACTAAACTTCATTAAACCAGCCATATAATCTGTGCAAACTTACTCTGCTTCTCAATTACATGGAAATGGAGTGTGCTCTGATGAGTTAGGAGCCAGTGGCCATTACCCATTGTGTCATGCCAGGTAGGCTAAGCTATTGCAGATGTCTTCTTTTATGATTTTTATTTTTTTTTTAACTGGAGGTGAAGACTTTGGCTGAGAAAGGTGGCACGTGTCTGTGGGTGGATAAAAGACCTGTGGGACATGGTGCTGTCGCACGTGTGAGGCTGAGGCAGGCACAGCAGCACCATGTTTGGGCTGGTGCTTGCTCTGGTTCACAGGGCACAGCCTGTTGGGGTAAAGGTGCAAATGGGCCATGCACAGGGATATTTCCTGTTCTCATCAGAAATTATCTTAAACCTGTAAAGGGATTAGGAAGATGCTCAGAAAGGGCAGGCTTGAGTCAATAAATCACCTAGGGGAAAAAAACAATGGAGGCAAAACTTCTATTTAGCTGAGCATGCTGTTTATCTCCCTCCTACCCTATAACCTCTGCTATTGTCTCCTGGTGTTTGGGGCACGGGAGGGAATGGTGTCTGCACTGTGCATCCCTGTGCAGGAGGATCGAGGTCCCACAGATGCTATTCTTGCTTTATGGAGTACTGTATGGGGTAGATGATTTGCAGGAAGGGTTTTATTTCCTTTCACATCCTTGAGAGATTCCAATCTATCAAATACAAAGTGTTTTGGAAAGAAATCCAGTTTTATGGAATTTCAGAACTCGAAGAATTCCTGTCAAAATATGTCCTTACTACTGATAACTTTCTATTGTGAAATGTGGGGGATTGACTTAAACTGAAGTAGAATAGGGTAACAGAAAAAGACTGAAACCAAAATATTGAATTAACCTTAACTTTTATGGTTTTCTGATTTCAGTTAGCAAAAAAATCTGGCAATTAAAATTTTCATCCCATTCAAGGGATTTATTTGAAACCTGTGAAATGGGAAATATTGGAAAGAAAGCACTGAAAACAGCAGGTGCCTTGTGATGTGTTCCAGCCCTACCCCTATTGGTTAGCCACACTGAATTTGTGCCTTGCGCTTTTGGATGGACTATTGTTCAATTATCTGTTTGTTCAAACTCTGTTCCAGACCATTTTTATGTATTAATCACTAATCAGCTAATTCAAATATCAGGAGCAGATGTGGCTCACTTGCCTGCTTTCCTTTTTATTGTATCAAAATGTCCTTTGAGTGTCCTGGTGTTTTCCTTTTCATTATGTACCAGTTGTGCCTTATTCTGTTTTGTGGGACACAATGTACTGTAACAATTAACACCACAACATCAAAGCTGATTCAGCTTTTATTGGGGAGGGGATCATAAGGTAAGTGTAAAACAGCACTTCTGGGATACCAAAGATCTCCTCTAAACAGAGTCAGTGAAATCAAGGGACATAAAAGACAGTTGGTGACTTTTCCCTTTTCTCAATGTCTTTAAATGTGACTTAAATAAAAACTGTAAAGCTCATACAAGCACTACAGAATACATAAAATTTAAAAATTACTCAATGGGCATAAAGTAGCTGAAGTATCTAAACCAAGTTACTGGTTCAGAAATCCTAATCACAGACACTCGAAAAGGAGGCAGCTTTTAGAGAGAGTTAAGCATCTGTCCATCCAAAGCTTTGCTGTGACTGAAATGATTGTGGTTAGAACCATTGCAGGATGGCTGATGACTGACAGACCTGGTGACCAACCCTGCACCAAACCATGGGCAGATTTACCAGAACACCTCTAGCCAAAACAAATTACATATTTGGGTAGAGCCAATGTAGTAATGCAGCCTCCCTGTGGAGGATTACAGTTCTTATGATGCATATGGTCTGATTATTTCCTAAAACTGCACTGTACGTGGAGTTTGGCCTGATGCAAACTCTGGGAAGAGAGCTTGTGCTGAGGCTATGTAAATGAACTGGCTATGCCTGTTCTGCCTGCATGGAGGGTGAGTGGTTTGAGGAGTTATTTCCAGAGGAAAGGTCACGTCTTACTGAGCATTTGCACACAAGATGCATTTGAGGACTATCTGCAAAGCTCTGTGTGTTGCTCTGTAAGCCCAGGAGACGCACAGCATTATAGTCACATGTTGTGGCATTACTCATAGCATTTATGTTAGGACAGTGACAGCAAAACTGGCTTTGGAAACACCTCAAGGCCACCAGGACAAGGGGAAACACCTCAAGGCCACCAGGACAAGGGGAAACACAATATTTAGACTGGACATTTTCAAATCCATTTAAAACCAGGTTCCTGCACCTGGCTTTGTGCACCCAAGAGATTTAGGAAGACTGTTTGGGGAAAAGGGACAGAACAGAAAGACTGAGAGCTGACTCTCAGGGTAGGGTGGCAGCAATGAGGCAACAGCCACTCTTTCCTAAATCATTCCAAGGTTGCTCTGGGCTTGGCACAGACTGGTGTATGAAATGGGGAAACTGTAACTGGTATGTGCTATTCCTCCAGGCCTCCAGGCTGAGCAGATCTTGTTCAGAAAAGGTTCTCATTGAAGGCAGTAATTATCTGATAATTAAAGGATGCTGTTGCATGTGGTAGATTTCCAAAGTTGGATTGTCCTGGGTTAATGTAAGCTTGTATATGAAGAAGGTGAGCGAAATCTTGCAATAAAATATCCATGCACTTTTTTTCTGTGTGCCTTCTGTAATATGAAGCCAATGTTAAATGAAACTGTAAAGTGAAACTATCAGCTATTCAGGCAAGAAATACTTTTCAAGAGTAAATCATATTATAAGCATGAAACATCTTTTCTGAGTGTCTGTGTTCAAGAAAAGACAATAACTCTAAAGCTAATAGCACTTACATAAGAGGCAAACCAGCATGTTCAGTGTGAGTAAACTTCAGAAGCTGATGTGTTAGATACAGTTGTTGAAGAGTGTCAATAAGATATTCAGATCCATCAGGAAACTGCTTCTCCATCTGCACTTTTTCCAGAGCCCTCCTGGATTTTTTTTTTTTTTTTTAGCAGCAATAGCAGAAGCAATTGCATAGGTTAGTCTACAGACCAAGACATGTTAAGATCCAGGCTAGCAATTATTTTTGAACACAAAATGTAAATTTTCTCAAGGCAATGAGATGTTCAAAGACTGGCCTCAACCTGCCATTAGAGCATTTTTGGGTGATTTATAATTTTTACTTACTGAAGAAAGCAAGTACAATTTACATTAAGAACGCATATTATATTTCCTTTACTGTCCTTCCTGGTAAATAGCACATCCAACTGAATCTTCCAATTTTTTTTTCTTTCTTTCCACATTTTTAACATTTTTTAAAACTATTTTTAGCTTTTTCTACTCTGCAATAGTGACATCCTTTCCAACACAATTAGATCATTATTTTGAAAAAATCTATGTGCAGATATAAAGTACTGTTCTAAAGTTCTGATAGAAAGTACTGAAGGTCTGAATCAGTGGAAAACTCTGTTCCAGTCCAAGGACTGAGATGAAATGTTTTCCCCAAGGCCCAAAGCCTCTCAGTGATGGGTCAGTTCTAGAGATGAGTCACTGGGGTTGAGCAAGGGCTGACCAAAGTACAGCCAAATCATGCTGCTGATGCAAAAGTGTGTAGGGAGTGATGACAATTTGGGTTAGGAAATGAAGAATGAACTATTCTCTAATCCAATTTTATTCCCAAAGAGCAACACTAAATTTAAACAAATACTTTCTCAAGAGGTTTATTCTGCTGTTCCTATCCAAAACAAGTAGATATGTTGCTACTGAATAAAACAGCTCTTCTTCCTACATTTTCCAGTGCAGTTTTAGTTTGCCAATCAATAAGTTCTAGTTTCCTTTTTCAGAAAATGTACAATTTCTTTAGGTGTTGGCTACAATTGTTTTGTTCCTTACCATCTGTGGAACACAATCCTACTTGAAAGAGGTAAAAGATCCCCTGCAACACATGGGGTGCATTCCTGCAGTTTCTTCTCTGTCATCATGCACAATTTATGAAGGCCTGGGTTTTCTGCAGACTGATGTGATGGAGTCTGGAATATGAGCAGATTTTCAGTGTTCAGGAAAGTCAGTGCCCATGGCCCCCAGCCTTAAAGGCACCTGTTGATAACCCATGCTGACTGCACCTATGGGGAAATGGGGAGAGGGCAAAAGGCCTGAACTCTGCTCCCCAGTGATCACAAGACTCCATCAAAACTCTAAAATCAAATTAAATGCACTTTCCTTCTATATTCAAAGAGTTGTCCACTTGGATTGCAATGGCAATGGATTGGTTCCCACTGAAAGCCTTCCTTTCAGGTCTTGTTAAAAGTCTAAAGGCTCGTCTTATGGATCAGAACACTTGAAGGCAGACACTTCTGAAAGCATACTTGCACAGCACTGGTAGGAGCAGGGGTCAGAGGACCCTAGAAGATCTTCCCTCACCACCCAGAGGAGAGGAGAGAATGGGATGGGTGAGGAGAGGGTGCGATGTTGATTTCAAAGAGAAGGGACATTTGAGTCATGCTCAGCCCTCTGTCAGAGAAATAATGCCTTCCCTGGAGATTTAGGGAGATAAAGTCTCTGTGTTCCTTACTTCATTTTAAGACTACTTCCCGATAGTCTATTTTGGCTTGAAGAGTGAATCTGTACAATTAATTCTGCTGCAGTATTTTTTGTTGTTCTATTTTCACTAGTGTAGCTTTAAAAATCTAGCCCTGCAATAAATTACAGCTCAGTAAGCCCTGAGTTCCCTGTCAGTGAATCTCTTTTAGTGTCATCTGATTCATTTCTAAGGCTCCAGTTTCTCATTGTGGCTTATTATTACATTTTACTGTTCTGAAAGATGATGTAGGTAATTGTACTGGTCCCTTAGCTAACTATAGATCCTTTTAAATTTGTTAATAATAATGAAATTGCCATAGATGCCTTATAATGTTTTTCTTCAGAAATAAACATTTAAGTAGAAGTTCACACAAAGTAATCCTGGGCTGCCCTGTGGCAACAATTATAATTAAAATATAACAGTTTGATTATATAATTGAAATTTCTTCCATTTGATTAGCTTGGATCCTTTTCACAACCATACCCCTGTTTTTGATGAATTCAGCCTTTTATGTGCAGCAGAAAATTTACTGCAGTCATGGGCTGAAAAATACCTGCCTGTTTCAACCCACAGGTAAAGAAAACACTTGAATGTAAGAAGAATTGAATAAAATCTGGTTTGTGTGTAATTAGACGGCTGCACAGCTGTGCTAGACACACAGGGCCAATGCTTAAAAAAACCCCAAAAGGTGAAGAGCAGAGCTTGGGTGCCTCCACTCCAGCGATGACCGGTCCAGCAACATGATCAGGGAGTTATGCTCACCCTTGCTCATGGGTGCTTTTTACTCCTGTGCATATTTATCATCAATAGAGCTCTAGAGATAAACCTCAGAGTTCATCTTGTCTATTGCCTTGCCCAAATGGCACGAAATATGGTCCTGGTTCTGCCCTGAGAGCACTGGTAGGACGCAGTCCAGCATGGCACAGCATGGGGTGGTCCCTGCCCAAGAGCCAGAGCGAAGCAGCAGCTTTGTGCACCCCAGGGAGCTTCAGGGAATGAAAAACCACATATTTGTTCACCTCTGGAAATGCCCGAGGCATTGCTGGCAGTGGGGAGTGTTCCCAGTGGAGCCCGTTACATTCCCCCTCAACAGCTGCGGGGTGAAAATGTGTAAGGTTTAGATTTGGGGGCCTGAATACAGCTCACCCCAAATCATCCCTGAGAGTAGCACCAAAGGGCAACTGGTGCTCTTTTACCTCAGTACGAGTGAGCTCAGAAACTGTGAAAGGACACAGCATGTGGAGAGTCACTGATTACTTAATTTACACAGTTTGCAATCAAATCAGGTTTTACTGGTAGCAGAAACATAGAGCAGCTCTAAATATTTCTAGAAATGCACAGAAGGAATAAAAGAAATTTGACAGTATAATTACAGCTTCTCTTTATGGTTCCATCAACATTATTTAAGTGCATATGAACCTGTGCTTTTACAAAAAAAGCTTTATGAAAATCCCAAATTGTATTGAAATTTGTAAGAAAAAGAGAAGAAAAGTCGAATTCTATGTTTTCATCATTTTATAGTGAATACAGACAGTCTAATCGTAGTGCACTGTATGCAAAGTATGAAAATTAAAGCTTTGGTTAATGATTTCTTCATTTAGTGACAATCATGTAAACAGAAAAGTTGGAACTTAACAAATTAAGTAAAGAACTGTGGAAGAAATTTCAATCCAGGTTGAAAGCTAATGAATTGAAATGTCAAGTCAATCATTTTAAAAAATTAGAATTCAATAGTTTAAAATCATTTAATCATTTTTATAATTATTTTGTGACAAGGAAGGAACACAGGGTCAAAATATAAAACTGCAAGCATATTTTGACTAATGTGAATATTGGAATGAATGGTTTAGTTACATTTCACCTGGAGTACATTAGTAACTTTCACAATGATTATTTTTCTTGCTTTCAAGGAAATTAAATAATCAACCAGCCAAGACAGTTCTAAAATAAGCAATTGACCCGTCACAGTATAGAAGGATTGATTATTCTATAGTCTTCATTTCACTTCACTAAATACACACCAGAGCAGACCAGAGGTGCTAAAGGTTAGCTCAGATGTTTTGAGCCCCAGCCTCAAGGCTGTGAGTACATTCAGTTCCCAGTGAACTTTATAAAAGTGAACCAGAGCTGCTGAAGAGCCAGCCCTTCCTGAGCTGCAGACAGCAGGCCCTGTGTGGCACAGCTGTCCCCAGTGGGGTGGGAGAGGAGGAATGTGTCAGGAGCCCCCGAGTCCTTTGCCTTGGAAACACAAATATTAGCAGCCTCGCTAGGAAGTACAGAAATGCTAAACAGCTGCAAGAGTCACCAGGTTGCTTATTTTGTGGTTACCATCTTCTAAACAGGAGAGGTGATTAATGGAGGAATGAAAGGGTTGGCTAATCTTCGGTGCAGAGTGTGGAAGGAAAACCACGTCAGCAGGCTGGGCAGCTCTCAGGTGCTGATGGCTTCCTGGTGCTCCACTCAGTAAGAGATGAAACTCTATTTTTAGCCAGGACATTGATACCACTGCAAAACTTCTGGAAGTTTATTCGTGCTTTGCTACCAAGAATGTATTATCCCCAAATTGTGGGGGTAATATATTCTCGGTAGGTGCCTGTACAAGAAGAGAGGGTCAGCCATGGGTGGATATGCTCGGTGTGTGCTTTGCGTGCAGAATATCCAGGGAATTCAGAGAGAGCTCTGTGAGGGGCAGCTGAGCTTTTTGCTTGTTAGGGCTCTCTGTGTCCTCCAGTATTGAGAGAACAAACACTAGAGAACATAAAAACCATGCTCGGGTTTTTTTCTGTGGGTTTTTTTTTTAAGGAAAAAAGAAAATGAGATTGTTTCCTAAGTAATATGATTTCTGACTGCAGTGCTTAGTGCTGGTGGTGATACGAGGTTTTGCTAATAGTGGACAGCAGAGAAAATAGGATGCTTGCTTCCTGGGTACTGTATGATATAATTAAGGATACAACCACATGGAATAATTGTTTTTAAAGATGATTGGGTAAAGCCAGACTGGTCCCAAGCACAGGAAAGCAGAAATGACCACCTGAGAGAGCAAATCAGATGAGCAATCTGAGAAAGTCTATCAGATGCCATTCCACGTGACATCCCCCACCCCAAGACAGTCTCCAGTGTCGCAGACTAAAATTAAATTCTCTTGTACAAACCCACACTGACCAATAGTCCCAGAACAGCTTGTATTTGTCTTGCTGTGGTCAGTTTTGGTAATTGGTGTTTCCTCCACAAATGCTTGTGCTATGTGACAGCTCACAGACTGCACCAGGAATGACAGGAATTACAGATGGAAAGGAACTGTTAACCTTGGCCCCACAGGACTGCTCTCCACTTCATATTTTAATGCAATGTGCAGTTGACCCATTCCAGATGATCTGATATAGATGTTACTGTCACTTTCCCTCTTAGTCAGAAGAGCTCATCAATGACAATGGGATAGATTATGTTGCTGCCAATAGCAGCAGCAATAGGAGAAATGCCTGCTGAAAATCTGCACCATAACTCCACAGGTTCTTTTCAAGGAAAACAACTTAATTATAGGGCTAGAAAATTACCATGCAATAATTAATATGCTCGGTATTTACACTTAGGAAAGTGATTGTAACGCATAAAATACAGTATTAAATTGGAATTAGCTACACTTATTTCAGTTACTAATATAGCGCCCTCCACGCCACCTCTTGTGCGACCTCTCCAACATCTGTTTGAAAAAATGAAACCAAATCAGCCCACAGTTTCTGCATGATCTAATTGTAAATCTCCAGTAACTTCTTGGGCTCTATCCAAAACAACATGAGTTTCAATTTTTTCCAGTTTTTCCTTATGCTGGGAAGTCAACCACCCATGTTATTACTGGGAAACATGACCCTATGTTATGTTCCCTCACTGAGGTCCTTAAGTCAATAATCCCAGCAGTGCCTCGGCGTTTTTAGAAGTCCTTTCTCGTCTTTCAACATGCCTTATTCTCGACACAGTGCCAAATGTTACAACAAGTTTTTAGAGGTGCCGGAGTTATGATAATTAATGCTAAGAGAGTCGTAGAAAGGTTGTAAAAGCTCATACCTCAAAGTTTCAAACACTTTCCCACTCTTAGAGATTAAGATGAACCCATGGGGGGCAGGGGGAGGGGCTAAATTATTCTCCTTTTGCCAGAACTGTGATTTCTTATGCCTTTATGCAAGGGATCTGGTTCTGGCTGCTATCAGAGACAGGAAACTGGACTAGGTGGACTCTAGCTCTGATCTCATCTGGCAATTCAGATGCTGGGAAATAAATAAAAAAAAAAATAAATAAAGGTGTGTGTGTGGGGGGGTGGTGACAGGCTAGTTCTGTCCCTCTTTCCCTAGCTTGTGGTTTTTATTCACTCTAGCACAGAAATGGCCATGGCAGCTGCTTCCACAGAAAGGCAAGGCTGCATCAGGTCACTGAGATTTTCAACCCACAACTTCCAGTTTCACTTCAAAGTGTGCAGACCAGTACTTCTGAATTCCCCTTTTTGCCACATGTTTTGCATGTTTAAAAGGTTTTGCTCAGAAGACAGCAACCAGAAGTAATTCCATGAGAAAACAAACCCTGACTGTGCTTTGCACAAGTCAAGATCCTGTACCCCTTTTCCTCACCTGTAGTGAGATGGTCTTTCTCTGAAGCCCCTGGAATCTGCCAGCACAGGAGATTGAGAAATATTCTCTCACCAGGAGTTTGGTGCCTTCAGAAATAGGCTTTGCATACATTTCATGTTTGTGTTTACCTTTTGTGCCTGTCTTGCCCTTCATCAAGCCCCAGAACAGGTTGTGGTGATGATGCTGCCCTTCTCAGGGCGTTTTCCAATGAGCAAATGTCCAAGATGATGTACCAGCCTCGGGCAGCATCAGTGTGGAGAGACCCTCCATCATAGGCTGAGGGAGGTTAATCTCTTTGGAAGACTTTCATTTTATTACAGGGTGAGTTCCAACAGTTTTTCAGCATTGAGAAAGAGGTTGTGACCCTCTGACAAAATTTTGGCTGCAAAATGAAATTTCCTCTCCATGCAGGAAACCACTGGAGAGAATATTTCTATAATACTTCCATTCAAATAAATCCAGGTATTCCAGTAATTGTATGGTCTCCAGTAAAAATATCAAATAAACCTGTCATAGGCTTTTCTCCCAGATGCTCAGATACAGTCTCCTTTCACTGTGCAGCACAGCCTGCAATGCCAACACACATCCAAGGTTACGCTTCTGCGGTTCAGGCTCCGTGGCTTCTCCTGGAAGGAGACAATGGTTTCACTATGCTCCAGGGGCTGCACCTCAGCACTGCTCCTGCCTGCCCACTAAACGAGGTCAGAGCAGCTCTCTCTGCTAATATCTTGGGTAACACAGCCTCTGGGAGAGAGCAGTTTGAACGTGAAGCAATCAAAGCTCATCACTATATAATTTATTAACTTGCTTTGTAAGGCAGAATCAGCCGGCATAGAAAAGGTGTGCTCTGGAAAGAATGTACAGCGGCCAGAACAGTGTAACTGTCTAATAAAATGTTGGTGCTGTTGGAAAGGTTTGCTGCAGAGGAAGATAAAAGACAAAGATCAATAAAATGTAAAAACCTTTACTGGGAAGCCTTCTGTCTTAAGAGGAGATAAGTCTGCTTAGCCAGGGCGCAGAGGGCACGTGTTCTCATGGCTGCCTTTGTCCTGAGCCTCAGATCTGGCTGGCTTTGCTCCCTCCAGGTCCACAAAGTCTTGTCTTCACCCACGCCAAGGTCTTCCAGTGCCACACCCTGTCTGAGCTCTCTTTGGTAGGGAAACGTTGAACTGACTGTTGGTCATTTACTTCAATTTGTCTCCACCCCAGACCTCTCCACTCAACAGCCTAATGCAGAAGGGCATTTTCAGCCTTTTACATGCAGCTCACAGCCTCAGCACAGCACCACAGGCTCAAGCCCCCCAAACATTTTAAACAAACCACAGATGAAACACTAACACAAGTAGTAAATCTCGAAGACAGCTCAGTGATAGCATGTGCTGCTTTAACTATGACATACAGTAGCTTAAAAAATTAGAATTAGTTACGAATAGTAGATTTCTCACACTGCCAGACTGTATCATTAATCTTACATAATTTACTATATAATTTTCTCTTATAAACAGCTCAAAAGCCAAGACTCGGTTAAAAACAAAACAAAACAAAAACCAGAAATGGATTTATTATTTAACTGTTCCCTGGGGACCAAACTCATTCCTGATAGAAGACAATGAGTTTGACCTACTCTGGGCAGTTCCCATCAGCTTTAATAAACTTTCCTCAGGGCTGGGATCCACCCAATCTGTTTTTCGGCTCCTCTCTGGATGACATCCTGTTAAAGTTAGATTACTTTGACCTCCACTGGCAAGAGACAAACGCCCAGTGTATTTTTCTTACTAATTAGCATAACCCTAATGACTTTCATCTCAATGCAAGCACTTTGGAAATATGAATTGATGGGTAGAAAAGTTCATTGATTAGCACTTGTGTACAGGTACCTTTCCTCCTGGTACAGGTTTTGCACATAATCACTCAATGGTAACCAGCACTTACTTATCAAAGAGAAATCCAGAAACATATGGCTGAACACCTACATGCAGGAAACATTCATCCAACCACATACTTGAGATTAATTTTACATACAGGAAGAGGGATTCCCCTTTTGATGGTGATAGTTACTGTAACAAAGAGATGGAATGGTCAGAACAGATTATACTATTTATTATTATGAAATGGGCAGGAGAAATTGAGTGACCTTATGGGTTAATAAGAATTTTGAGCAATGGTTTCATTGAGATATAATTCAGTGTTCTGGAGGCATAAGTCTTACACCTTAATTAATAATATATAGATATTTTAAAATAACATTTTAGGAGTATTAAATCTATTATCACAATAAGACACTCCAGCATGTGAACCAGTGTGAATTAATTCACACCTAGTTGTATGGATGGCTCTTAGCCCTTTGGCCCCATACTTGACAACATGTTAGGCTTCAATTAATGCACTGTAATTCACAGCTTGTCATGTTTTTCTGCTGAAGCATATCCCCGAAGTGGCTTCACCAATACATAGGCTGGCTTCACACTCTCTGGGAGAAGAATGGCTCCAGCTCCTCCCAGCCACAGCTACTCCCCCAAGCTGAGAGTCACACGTCCCACTGCCATCAGCTGCCGGGCCCCATTCACAGGGCTGCCGCTCCTGCCTGAGCTGCCTCGGTGCTCAGGAGTAGGGCTTCCTGAAACAAAAACAAAAACAGATTACATTCAGCTTCCTTGCTTCCAACATGGATAGGCTGCTTGAGAAACTACAGACTCGTTGAGACATCAGACTGTATCTGGAGTGGGGCTGTGGAATGGATTGCATCAGCGCAGGTCTGGAAAATCTGAGTGCTCACAGACAGGGGATAAGAAGATTTCTCCTCCATTCTTGCTGAACAGAAATAATTCTGAATAAACCAGCCAAGACAGACAGTGACTCATCCACTGCAGGAATTGCTTAAGAGAACTTCACTTTATTGTGTGGGAAAATACTACCCCTCTAATACTGCTACAGACTGCAGCATCCTGATTTATCCTCATTCTAGAAGCACAAGTGTTATTTGCTGCATCCACCTGAATGACCGCCTCACATAACCTGCTTAGTTTTTGCTTATTCATTTGTTTGGTCAGCTGGCTGGTTGAGTTTCAGACGCAGTTGATTCCATTTGACATTCCAAATTTGGAGCTTTATATGGAAATAGAGTTGCTCCTGCACTCCAAAAGAGTAGAAAAGGCCCCAGTTTTGTAGTAAGTCCTCAGAAAAACAGCTGAGGCAGTGAAGATTGAGAAGGAAAAAAAAAAAAAAGAGAGAGAGAGAGAAAGGAAACATGTAAAAGCAAAGAGCTTGATAGGTGTGGTGATAAATCTGAATAAATAAATGAGAGTTGCTGCAAGACAAGGAGGTAGCAGTTTTGCTGAGCTATGTTGGAAGAAAGCCCTGATTGTGTGCCAAAGCAAGAGAGCAGCTGTGAAATGCTGGGTGTGGGTACTCACAGTAATCTGGTTTAACCCTGCACATAATGATATAATGCAGTGTCCAGTGCTAAAGCTCACTAAGTAGGTGCCACACAGGCGTAAAATACCCATAGCCTGTCTCATCTCTTCTGCAGTAATCCACATTAGACAGTATTCATTCTTCTGTCCATCTCGGGAACCATGGGGAGATAAGGCTGAAGTCTGGCGCGATCAGATCCTCTCTCCACACCAGGTCTCAGGGCTGTTCTCTTTCATGGTGCTCTCCTCAACATTTCCATCTCATGGCGCACCAAAGCTGCCCTTCTGTAACACAGTGAAGATATCTAGAAAGTTGTAAAATGCAACTAAAACAGAGTTTACTGAGCTCCAAATCCTACAGAAATATACATTTTACCAGGAAGAAAAAATCACAGCGGAACTATTCAAATATAAGGGCATTCCCAAGGTTTTTAGCTCTGGATTTTGTTGTTCTCCAGTTGATAAAATCTGTTTTCAAGTTTCCATCTCCAAAATAGTTTATCAGCACCTTAATATAGATGGTTTTATTTTTTCTCTGCTGTTATTGATGTCACCTGTATGGAAAACAAATACCTATTTTGTTAACAAAATTAAGTACATATTTAGAAAGAGGCTATCTGGTATTTTGCTTTGAAAATGTTGTCAGCACTGTTTTTGTTTCAAGGCACACCTCTGCTAATGCAGCATGCATATACAAAACCTGCTAAGTGACTATATACATCATGTCTGAATATATACACAAGTTCAATATTTCTATTTACAGGGTAAAATAATGGAGTCAGTCTGATCTGAGAGAGGTTCTGCATGTAATTTCAGGGAATCTATGTTTAATTTAATAGGTCATGTATCTGTCTCAAGTGGGGATTACAGTATCTGGTTTAAAGTGATCTACAGTATCAGGCTTATTATGTAGCTTTTATTTTTAGCAAGGAATGGATTTAACAGTTGACAGTCCTACTTAAGTATGAAATACATCAAATTTACAACCCAGGCCGGCCCGCTGGCTGTATTACACACACCAGCTTACGAACAACCTTGGGACTTCCACTCGCTGGGTAGTTAGGGGCAGTGGGAAGTGGCAGGCTGGAGGCATAAAACCATCACGATCCTGCAGCAACCTGGGCTGATCTATGGAGCAGTACTGTTGGTGAGGTTGTAAAGCCGATTGGAGGACGGGTTGATCACTGCACTGGGAAAAGTTATGGAGCAAAACAGGGCAGAGGGAATCCAGAGTGAAAAATAGTTCATGCTTGAATGCCTTGAAAAAGTGTATTGTGCGCTCTGCTTTATGCCTGATACAGCCAGAGCTGGGCTGCAGTGAAGGAGAGAAAAACAAACAAGCAATAAAGGAATAACACGGGCATAAGACTTCTGAGGGCTGAAGGGGAACATAAAAATGGTTGCAAGGCACATCAGGGCAGAGTGAGAGTTTTCATACGATACTGTTGTTCTCAGCTGCAGTGTTTAAATGATTTGGATACAGCAAGAGATCAAAAGATTATAATATTTCCTGTGATGACTGGCCACTCCCTGGATCTCTCCTTGTCTGTACCTGTCTATTCTTCATTAGATCCATCAATGTAGCTGGTTTCCAGCTAGAAACCGGCAGCAGGAAGCTGAGTGCTGGTACAGTTTTAGCATAATGAGATGACTTTCATTTTGCTTGTGTAATAAGAGTGGCAAATCAGAGGTAAGTCATAAAGTGCTCATCTGTATTCTAATTAACTCAACTTTTGCTTCTGGCCTGGTCTGAAGGTTTTGTTGGCACAGGAATGAATGCTCTCAGGTGCAGAGAGAGAGAGTGTAATATCTAGTCATCATAATTGCACCAGTGAAAGCTGCTATATAAACAGAATTATTCTGCTAAAATTGCACTTTTTCTAGGAAGCCTATGCTATTCTACTTCTGCAAGTGGTTCACTGAAATGTTATGAAACTTTCTTTGTGTGGCCTGGCCATATGAAGACTGCTGTGGCAGGACTGAGCAACTCTAGCTTGCCTGTATGAGCAAAAGGCAAGACATGTATAGCAGACATCACTTTGGTCACTAGGATAATGTTTTGGAATTTTTTTCCCCTTTATTTCAACTCATTTATATCTAGCTGAAAAATCAATATCTCATGATGAGAAATAGAGCAATAAAATTTCTAATAAATCCATTTTCAAGTGCAAGTTCCGCTCCCGAAAATGGCTCTGTAGCAGTCATCACACTGCTTCATGTCTATCACTGTTTCATGTCTATCACTGAACAAATATTCTTCATTTGCAATTAAAATTTAGCTTTTCGAGTTGCCAGCTGTAGCAGCTCTCTACCCAGCCCAGCCAGGGTCAACCTTCTTCACACATCCTTTCCAGCCACAATGCCTTCCCAAGTAGCATTCTGCCCTGCCTTAAGTGGATTCTCACACAGATGCACTGAAATAGTGAGAACGGATGGGGCGTTATTTCAGCTTTCACATCTGTTTTGTACAAAAGGGAGTGAACCCAGTTCAGGTGCTTCACTTCTTTGGCTTGTAAGATTTATTCACTTACATATTTACTCAGGCACACTCTCTCCTTGGCATTGACTCTGGTATACCACAGACAAGGTGCCCTGACTCTTTCCATGGGGTGGTCATTTTTACAGGGTCAGTAATGGGACAACTGAAATCTCTCTCCAGTCCTCTTCTTGTGCTCTCTGAAAGGATACAGCCCTAAACTAAACTCCGGTTTCCCAGGCAAGGGGCTATATTGTTGACAAGAGGACACTGCCAAGCAGATGATGTCCAGGAAAGTTTAATTGGCTCCCCACAGGTCCTATACTTCCAATATCGCTTTTGTAATAAATCCAAAATGTCACTTTTTAAATAACCCGAGACCTTTCTTGTAATCACACAGGATTACATTAGAACATTAAATCAGACATAATCAGAATGTCCCATTTAGACATAATTTTAAGGTAAAAATTAAAAAAAAATAAATCAGACAGTAGTGTATTATATGTAATGAGAAATTTATTGCAGCTCCAAAAATATCTTCACTGAAAGTATAAAAGAATTTATGGGCTAATTTTTTTCCTGAATATAAAAAGAACTAACTAGAGTGTTTTAATCTGCAGCCACTGAAGTAAGCATTCTTTCTGACACAAAGGGTTTGCTTTTACTAACAGCTATTAGAACTTTAGTCACCTGTAGAAGGTTATATTCAAATGTCTGTTCTTCACTGGTCTTAACTCTTTAACTTATACTCTCCACTTGAGAGAGCATCAACAGTTCTTGAAATAGCATCAACATTACAGAGTCACAGAATTACAGAATGAATGAGGTTGGAAAAGACCTTTGAGCCTATCAAGTCCAACCAATGACCAAACTCCTCCTCATCAACTAAACCATGGCAATAAGAGCCACGGCCAGGCTTTTGTGGAACACATCCAGGGACAGTGCCTCCCCCACCTCCCTGGGCAGACAATTCATTGGCCTGGATATTCTATATATAATCAATCTCACAACTGATTTGTCAAATGAAGGGCTTAGAATTAAACTGGAGCCTGTTGAACTAAGATATATAAAAATACTAATTTCCTTTCTGTAAAGTTTATTGGTATTTATAGTGAAATACATTCACTATTAGACTTCTCTGCTGCAAAAGGAGTTAAGAAAAGGCAGAACTACTAACAGCATTGCCACTTTCCTGGAGAAGTATGGTGTGTAGCATATATGTAGTATGTAGACATCTATGTTTATGTACCCAAAACCCCAGTGGGATGTATGGGGCTGTGCCTGAGTGGCAGGGAGTCCTGGGAGGGCACCCTCCTCCTGCATACGGGGGTAATGCCTTCCCTCAGTGTCAAACTAATCCGTGTGCAGGAGGTTTTGCTTCAGATCTGATGAAAATTAAACATGAGCTTGAGGTTTTTGTATACCGGCCAGTCTCTGCCTTCAAGCAGTTTTGTGCTAATATGGCTCGCAGAGAAAATTTGTGCTTCGGGGAGAGTACTGACACTTGAGTCATTTTCTCATGCTTTCTCTTTTTGGTGTGCTTTGCATAAGTTTTAAATGAGGTGGTTTGGAACATATGGATATAATTCCATCTGTGTTTTACAGTCTGAAGGTACTAAATGCATACACTTCATATTTATATAACAAAAAAAAATCTAATAACCTTGTGTTATTATCATTACTCCAGCTTGACATAAATCAGGAGAAAAACAAAAGGGAGGACAGATTTTTTAGTGTTTAACTAGGTTGGTTCACGTTGCTTGACATCCTCCATGACTTTATTTAAAAGCTTCCCTCCAGCTTTGACAGGCAGCAGTTTAATACACACGTGCAAACACACATATGTATGTATGTATTCGTTTGAATCTGGACTCTTTCCCTCCAGTCTCTGGTAATTATGATTTGTGTCTGGAGAGATTAACTGTCTAAGAAATTATAAATAAGAGGCCATGAGAATTGAAAGTCAGTGTTCGGGTTCATCTAGAAAGAAATTAAGCAAATCAAGTTCAGGTTTATAAAGGGAAGCAAATTACCCTGGGGTCCCCACACACTGGACTGACTTGACATATTAAATTTTTTTGCAGGTTCCTGCCCTCCCAACGAAAATTGCACCACTTTTACTACAGCCACCTGGAGAGGTGACAGCAAGGTTATCAAGCAGTCTAGAACTGCTGCAGCAGCCCCTTATATACACTGAGCCAGGGAAGGCTCCTCGAGCTGATGACGCCTCAATACCCACAAATTAAAGCCCAGCTGGCCTAGAACCATCTCATCAGTGACTGAAAGGCTCTGCCTGGCACAGGTGCGAGGGCCAGGGAGGGCAGGCAGTGCTTCCTGAGGAGAGAAGGGACGAAGGGGCGGCTGCAGGGCAGTGCTGGCAGAAGCTGTGGGTCTGAGGCTGTGCCTGCCCCAGTGCTGCTCTGCTATGCCGGGAATGCTGTGTTTGTTCCCAAAGCTATGCAAAGGAGATGACTCAACACGGCTCCGATCGTGATCCTACAAGCAGCCTGGGGATTTGGTCTTGATGGTGAGCTGATTATTGTTTTATCTCTTACCAAACTGCATAACTCACAGCGGTCTTATGTTTGCGTGTTTTCCTTGTAAGCCACTCTTGCTGTTTCATTAGAAGCTGTGCTAAAGGAGAAAAATGCCTTTCCCCCCACAAAACTATTTACTCTCTTTCATGCAGACCGCTCCCAGCCTTTCTACTTCTCCACAGAACCCTGAGCCCTCTTGGGCTGTATTTCTGCAATCACTAAACAATCCATTTCAGCTGGATGCAGAAAACCATCTTTGATTTAAATTCCCCCTGAAGTGACTTAACTAGGCTCCCAGTTGAGAAAATACTTTGAGATGTGTCTGGAGCGGTTTTCTGAACTCAGCCACCCAAATGAGAAAGGCAAATTTAAAGGTGTTTGTGAGAGGGCACCATGTGCTCTCCCAAGCCCATCATCACCAGCTGCAGTGAGGGGTTGATTGCCATCCTCTGTGTGTCTACTCTACTGGGTGATCTGCAACATCTCCCCCACTGCCTGCTGAGGTTCTGGCCTGGCTTTTGCCAGGAATTGGACTGAAGTAAAAATGCAAATAAATAAATTATTGACGCAGCAGGTCTAACTCCAGTTACCTGGAGTGCAATGAAGATTCTGGTTATTTAAGGGTTTGACTGTAATACAGGTTTTTGTGGGTGTTTTCGAATTGTGACCTAAGGTGTTATCTGAAGCAATGCAAACATGGCCACTTAGGTAGTGACCCGCTGACCTTCCTTCAAGGAGAGGAAGGGATCAGACAAGGTATGAATCTGTGTGTTCTCAGGCTGTCCAGGCTGCACTGTCACATTTCTCCTACCTTCAGTTAGTGATGCTGATAATGTCATGACACCTTCTCTGAGTCAAAGAGGGGTTTTGCTGCAGAACTGCTTTATCAGTTCTGCAGCACAAGCAATAATAATTCCCAATTTTAGTTCTGAATGCAGGCTCAGAATCTGCCAGCAGAAGTATAGGTGACAGGGTCTGTACAAATGGAGGAATGGTGAAGAAGCGTGGCCACCATGAGTTTTGCTGGTCAAGGCACTTCTGGTAGAGCCAAGCTTTGAGCACAACTTTTGGATCACTGTAGTTTTGGTGGGATTTCAGACTCTCAAATTGCACCTGATACTGCATATTTTGTGGGCAAAACTGTACTTTTCTTAGCCTGCCTGGATTTTTGAGGCTAAGGTCACTCTTTTTAAAAGCATGAGAAAACATTCAGCCAACATATCCAAAGGTAATTTAATCTGCTTATATGAGCATATATGTAGAAATCATTTTTCTGAAGGAGAGTGGCAGTGTCCAGGCAGAACTGGCAGGTTCAACCAACCTTAAGAATCTCAGGAAAGTCCTCAAAATTCTATCTCCATCGTGGAATAGAAGCTGCCCTCAGCTCTAGGCTTGTGTCTTGAGGTTTGCTGTTGAGCCTAGCTGAAGTCTGCAGTTTAAAGAGGCTCACCCAAGCCTGCAGAGTGGGGGCTGTATGGGTTCACCGGCTCAGAGGAGGGAGAGCAGGTTTGCCAGGTCAGCACGTGGATTAACAGGGCTGCTCATCCTGGGCCTGAGCACCAGGTGCAGCCAAATGAGGACTCTTGGCCTCCAGAACATTGTTATTACCAATAATGATAATCCACTATACTGTCCTGAGGACAGGCCAAATCCTGCTCGCCCTCACCCTGTGATGAGAAACAATAAGGGACAGCTGAGAAAAAGGCAGGGTGTGTGCTGCTTTCTTAATGGGAACATCATTTGGCTGAATGACACTCAGCTGCTCCTGGAGGATTTGGAAAGCAATGCTGTGAATGTGCTGACTGCCAGGAAGGCTGGAAAGAGGAAGTTTCTTCTGAAAACTGGGCTCCTCTTTGCCATCTTCTTCAAACGGCTGACTCACATTTCATTTGGTTTTTGTGGAGTATTTCTGCATTTGCTTCTTTAAAATAAAACCACAGAAGTAGTAAAATACTTGTATCTCGTTAGTAAGAGCCATGTTCTGCTCAATTTGTTCTTTCAGCTAGTCCCTTAAACTTAGTATTTACTGTATGCCCTATGAAATGTGCTTAAACTGTTCCCTTGGTTTTGGAAGGGTTTTTGTTCTGAACATTGCATATTTTTACAGCCACAGCTTGTGCCAGTTATTAGGCGTTCCTACTTTACTCACAAATGAGACTTTCACTTTCAAATTCTTTACCAAATTGTGCAATACACATTCTTTGAGACACTGAGTTAGCATTAAAAAAAAAAAAAATTGGCAGTGGAAAGACTGTTATAGTTGTGTGACAAAATTCAGATTGGAAGGAAATAGCTCACAAAAGCATGAATTAAACATCTAATTAAAAGTGTTAAGTCTCATTTTAATTTTTTTTAAAACACCGAAGACAGAAAAGCAGCTGCTTTCCTGAAGAATGTGGTATGATAGGATCCAGTTAAGTATGAACACAGAACTGATGCAGAGTGCTCAAGAAAACATTTATGGAAAATGTGGGGTTTTGGGATCCTCAAAAAACATGATTTATCATAAAGTAGATGTTTGTAAGGACTGCTTATGAAATGGAATCTAAAACAGGAGTGGCAGAATGATGTTTTTTCCTAACTTGTGGTGAACAGATATATATTTAATTAGTTTCATTTTTTTTCAATTAGCAATGACACTCATGTATAATCTTCCACCATGTCTCTAGTTTTGGACAAATGGGTACAGGGGTCTGGCATAAATCTAAAAATATTATTGACTACTTTGAAGAGATGTGGTTGTCACAGCTCAGGGTTGCATTGTCCTGAAAGCAGTAGTTTGAAAATGTTGCACAAAAATTGGCTTATTCTCCTGTCAGAATTACAATTTGAAACCAGAAGAAAAATTATATTAAAACCCCTGTAAATTTTTTTTTTTTTTTTTTTTTTTTTTTTTTTTTTTTAGGATTTGTTACTATATGTCTTCTTAAGAAGAATATATAGCATCAACTAGGGTTGTCATCTATTGTTCAGTCATGTAACTGGACAGTCTAATATTTGCTCTATGAGTTAAAAAATTAGAACACTAAATTGCTTGGGCCATTTTATGTGATTATGGGGGAAATGTCTCCTTGCTTAATTACAATTGTAATTCAAAATGTATTTTAAAATATTAAAAAGTTATCTGCACTTGCAAGACTCAACAGAAAAGAAAGTGTACTTGTAACCCTCCCTGAGGCTGTATTCTGTCAGGTTCAGAGAGATGAGCAGTGGAACTGTGTGAAATGCAGCTCTCCCCTTGTTTCGGTTCCAAAATGCAAAATCCCAACTAATCCAGCCTAGACAGAGTCCAGGTGCTTCTGCAAGTTGAAAGAGTAGACTTGGATCTGCCCTCTAAAGTGATTTTACACTGGAGCAACTGGAATGGAACTCCTGATTTACACCAGTTGCTAAGAATTAAGAAATGGGTTTGTTGAAATCCAAGAATCTTTCTTTTCAAGCCTGCTCTGATGTAGGGATGGCCCCTGTGCTGAGTCTCCTGCTGAAATAACCTAGTGCTTCTAAGGCAGCAGCTCCAGCAAAGGGCTGTGCAAGGCTCTGGTGAGAGCCAAAGCACACGTGCAGAATTACATGGGTAATTCTGTAAGTAAGTACGTGTGGTCCTTCTTTTAGTGTGACAGCTAAAGTTTGTCACTAAAATTCTGGGCAGGTTGTTGGCACATCTGGGAGACACAGTTTGATCTCAGTATGGAGGAATGCATAAACTTTTCTTGCCTTTATGTGATGAACTTGTAAGGCTTTGCATTTTACTTTCAGAAAATAATTGATTAACTGCACCTCAATTGGTACACGACTGCCACAGTAGCTCTAGGTGAATTTTATTCTGTGTTTGCAGGTACTGAAACCCAACAGGCCAGGTTCTTGGTTTATGCCTTGCATGTCTGAAAAGCTGTGACCAACAGTGAAACCACAGAGTGGAACTGTTCTGCCCCAGTTCCTCCTTCTCCCCGAGACAGTGATGCAGCTGCCTACGGCTGAGTGTTCCCACGTGTGGCTTGGGGAATCAAGCAGAGCAGTACATGAATTTCAATAAGTGTGTCCCCCTTTCATGCACAGTCCCACATGCCTTTCTCAATTTTGTTTCTGGTTGCAGCAATTAATGTGCATGGGGTGTGTGAAGCCACGGGCAGCCAGAATATGGCTGTAATTTAGCACTGCAGACACAGCTCTTGTAGACAGGCCTGTCAGGCAGAGAATAAAATTCAGTTCTTCTGTTATCAAGTTCCTGGGTAGTAGACTATACAGGTAGAATATGTGCATTAAAATGCATCTAACGTTAGTGTGGGTCACTGTTTATAAATACTCTGATCAGGTCTAAATCTGTGAAGGTTGCCTTATGGTATAGTCAGGGAACCATCATGTACACCTTGGAGAGAGAGGAGGCAGCATCTAAGAAAAATCAATGAAATATTTAACTAGGAAAAAGTAATTTTGTCTCTTTGATTTCATCTGGCAGCAACTGAAAATACACTTTAGAAGCCTTTAAAGTGCATCTAATTTCTCATTCACTGTCAAAAAAAGAAATTTCTCTGGCTATTCACAAATACAAGAACAGTATGAAGTGGTTACTCATTTATTCAATATGTTATTACACAACACTGTTCTAAAGTAAGAGGTTTAAAGGGGCTGGAAATACAAAGCATTGAAGCATAGCAATGGTAATATTAATTTGCAGAGGGCAGCTGTATATGACTGTAAAAACTGAAAACGGGACAGGGGAAATGAGTTGGATAACAAGATCATTAGCTTATAAACTGAATTTTCCTCCCCCTCTCCCTTCCTCCCTCAAAAGAGAAACCCAACCAAAAATCTTCAATGAACCAGAAACTTCTGAAATTAAAATATCAAACCAGAACCAATAGATGGGAGGGAGAGAATTGGCTAAGACAGGGCTGGAAAAAGGGACAGCACTTATTTCTGGCAGAATGATCATGTGCTGCTCATCTACCCCATCACCAGCAACACAAGTAAATGGCAGATAAAATGAATGCTGCAATAGTTCATAAAACTATGGTTTCTGGGAACAGATTTTATTTGATCAAATTTATCAATATATTTTTCTGTTCATGAAGTAGGATGACCCTGACAATCCTGCCTTTTCTCCCTACATTTCTACAAAGACCAGGATTAGTCAGAGTTATTAAAACCATACAGAATTCAAAAGAAAAACCAAACCAAACAACAGCAACACAAAAAAACCCAAAACATAACAAAACAAAGCACAAAGCAAGCAAACAAAAAAACCCCTCAGAATCAAATCTAGGCCAGTCTGCTTTAACTTCTCATGTGTCTGTAGCTCTGCATTTTGTCTTGGTCGTTACCCAGAGGACACTACTCATAAATTCCATGGCATTTGTGAGCAGGGTATTAGTTTTGTTAAGAGTTGCATACCTCATCAGAATTTAATTTGTTTTATTTGAAGTCTCACTTGTAATTAAGACAAATGGGAGCAAACTCTCATGTACTAGAAACAGCATCAGTCAGGCACTGCTGTTCAGGAAACAACCAAATCTTTATAGTGCTCTCCAAGCATTTGATATCTGTTCAAAAAGGTGGCACATAAGATTAGATACCAATTGGCCCTCTTATGCAAATGAGCGTATTTGAGGATTGTAGCTATTAATCTATTTTTTAATTGAGTATATGTTGACTAGGCAAGAAGAGAGAGGTTTGCAGAAATGCTACAGGCAGTGTTGTCTCCAAAGAGCACAGACTAGGAAAAGAGAAAAATTGGTGGCATAACAGTTTAATAACTTAGATATGTTTTGAAGTAGAATGTAAAATTCAGGGTAGGATCATAAAAGCAGAAGTTGTTATTGCATTGTCTTGCATGGGCTGTGCCAAGGAGAACAGTGTAAGCCCTGGCCTGGCATAGAGAGCAAAGCTCCCCAGAAGAATTTGCTATCACTGCTGTCTTTTGTCATAGTGCTTTAGTTTGTTCCCTAGCAGTAGCACCTTTGTGCCGGGCCTGGTCTTCAAGAATTCAGAAATATGAATATCCATAAAATGGTGTGTGGGGAGCAAGAGCAACTTAAATGAACCCTGATCCAAAAGCGTGTGGAATCACTGGGCCAAGCTGGCCACAGTTCCAGCAGTGAAATACCAGCCCCGTGGGGCTGTGCTGCCAGAGTGCTTTGTCACAGCCAATAACCCTTAATGAGCACTGATGAGACACCTCACACACGTGGCTCATCCCCCTGCATCTGGGTTCCTGTGCCACTCTGGGCTCCTCTGCTTTGATGTGTGTTGTGCAGTGCAAGTACATCTGAGGTCAGGCTTTACCCCTGAGAATAAACTTGTGAAGGATTTCTCTCTAGTCATTCTACTTAAGGGCCTATTTTTCAGTCTGTTTAAAGAGAGTTAAATATGTTGCATATTGAACTTTTGTATCAATATATATGGCAATAAAATCTAGATAACCGCTTGTTATCTGTGTTCTAGGTCTTATACAGCATGAGGACATTACTGTTATTTCTTTATAAAGTATATTTTATTTTTATAACTATACTTGATTGGGTAATTTCAGTTTTTAAACTGTGAGAGCTTTATATGATTACATTTTCCAGACTAGAAAAAAGAGGTTTGCTTGTCTTGCACAGTCCAAAATAAAGTTACAGATAGGGCCACCCCAGAACATTGGCTCTCATTACGTTTGCTTTGGATTGTAAGAAAAACAAATTTCCTGGTGAGGTGAGGGTTGATACTATTTATGGGTATGGGTGATTTCCCCTGTGTCAGATGGAAGGAGAAGATTGCTGGGTGGAAGGTGTTTGTACCACAAAAGCTGAAAGATAAGCAAGGAAGCACTCTCCCCTTCCATTGAAATAAAAATTCACCATAATACTTTAAAAATTAGGCTGCAAGTGTGGAAAGAAGGTGTAAGTGCTTATGGCAGAGTCTGAAGCTTCAAGGATGCAATTGTTACGGATAGACCAAAAGAGTAGGGAAAATTAGGATAAGCAGGAGAAAAACCCCATCGCTTTTCCTTATAAAATGCTCATTTTTCCCCAAAGCCTCCCACAGTAATACTGGAGACATCATACCTTGACTTAGTTTCCTAAATGGATGGACTTGCATTCTGGATAAGAGAGCAGCAATACAGGCAAGTTTCAAACTAGAGGTGGTCCTATGATTCTGAGGAAATTAATCTACCTTAATACAAATAAAGCACTGGACTAAATCTCAGCATATGTGAACAAATGTCCTCCATCAGAGTTGGGGTGGCTGCCTCCAAAACACTGCAAATTTTGGGAGCATTTTGATCTAGCAAGTTGGTGCCAGCTCTGCAGGAGGAGACAAGAGCAGTAAATCAATCTTGTATCATTCTCACAAGGGAAGAGTTTATCCCAAGGATAACTCCTACCTTTCACTGCTGGAGAAACTCTTCATGCTGGAGAAGTACTGATCCAGCTACAAATGGAGTCAGGGTGGAGTGACTGGTTGTGTTCAACCCTGAATATATGATAAAACTGAAAATTAATGCTTTGCTATGAATTGTACTGCCCAAAATCAGAGTAAGAGTGAAATAGTGGTACTCAAGGGATACTGAAGTGGGACTTGAAGGAAGTAGAAAACTTCAGCAATGGAATAAAACATCAT
The DNA here is from genome assembly GCA_013396955.1 of Regulus satrapa. Taxonomy (NCBI): domain Eukaryota; kingdom Metazoa; phylum Chordata; class Aves; order Passeriformes; family Regulidae; genus Regulus; species Regulus satrapa. The sequence continues at coordinate 1,369,500 of VWZN01013637.1, read as the reverse complement.
TAAGTAGAAGAGTGCTGTGTCAATGCAAAGAATAATTTCTAAATTGCCACAATATTTTGTTAAGCGTGAACAGGCCCATTTACAAAGGGGGGAAAATATTGTCAATTAATTCCTGAACAATGGGATTTTTTTATGAGGGGAAAAAAGGGACTGAACTTCAAGGGGGAATGAGGATAAGGAAGGAAACTTTTTTTATCACTGTGGAACTGCTCTATATCTACAGGAGAAAAGTAGTTTCAATTTTATACCATTTGCTGTTTGTTGCCTGGGCAGTAGTGTTTCAAATATCGTCATCCTTGCATTTTTTAGGCCTTTTATAAAGTGTTAGCATTTCCGTTGACACTTCTGATCTTAAAAAAGGTCTTGATACTTTTCCTCAGTTCAGACTCTTTGTCCTCCTGGAACTGATTTGTCCCCTCTGATTCTGTAGCATCAGATATGAATTTCCTGCACATCATTTGTGGCCTTTAATTACCTCAAGGTTAATCTGCCTCGTAAAGGGAGGCCATCTCTGTTCCACAGACATGCATGGAGCAGAAAGTCTCAGTGTGTGACTGGTCCCTGGGGCACTGCAGGCAGGAGGAGCAGAGCTGTGCTGCTGGGGGCTCTCCCACAGGAATGGCAATCTGCAGGAGCTCTGCTGCCCAGGTCACCCCACCCTGCCTGTGCCAGGCAGATGCACACCCACCATTTTACTGCTCTGGCCTCTGTTCTGATCTTCAGTGGCAGAGGCAAGGTAAATGAGTTGTTAATTTGATCCCATGTTGTGTGACTCTGCAGCTAAAGAGTTTCTTCACTGGAGATGCCACGAGCTGAAGGACTCTGGGCTCATTCTTTCTCATGAGATGAATTTTATCACTGTGCTTTTTTTTTTTTTTTAATCGGTGCAATAACTGATGGATTGGTTCTGGATAAGGCTATGTGGGGAGAAGCCACTTGCAATTTAAAATCTTCAAGATATTGCTGTGATGAAAAAATGTTACTTTGCAAAAGATTGGTTTTCTTCCCTACAAATTGAATCTGGAAAACATTACCTGGGTTTGGTTTTCATATATTTATCCATTAATTATTTTTCAATGTAATAATTTCCTAAAGCAATAAGATGGTAATGTGCAATTAACAATAGAAACATACAAAGTGACAAAGCAGTTCTTGTCCGAATGGATAAATACAATTTGGCATCTCTGATGTAACTGTGTATTCTATGATGGGTAAAGGTAGGCATGAAATTATAAAAACAGTAAGTTAATTTGCATTTTGTCACAAGAACTTTTTCTTTGTAAGTGTGGCATGTTACAAGCGGAGTTATGAAAACTGCACATTTCGTACCATGAAAATGGTGACTGTGACTTTACATTGCCACCGGTCTTGTCAGTAGCTTCATCTCCCTAGAAGCAAAGAATTAAGCAGGACACTTGTAAAGTCAATCAAAATTAATTAACAAATTACAAATCAATCAATATCACCCCAAAAAGTCTTGTTATAACCTCAGTTAGTTGTTTAAGCATAAACAAGCTAATTGGTTACATTTCCTGTCTAGAAATAAGATCATTGCCAATTAACTTAGGATTTAATTAACTCTCTAAGGTACTGAACTTCAGATACATCATAAAGTGTGTCTTAGTGTTATTATTAGTTATTGCAGTGACTCTAGCACATTCTTGATTTATTGTTATTGTTATATAACTATTATGTTTACACTTATGACACTATTTAAAAAAACCCAAAGCCTTCAATATTACATTAAAGTTAATGCCACATAAAGGATAGAGGCATTAAATAAAAGTGAAATTAAGCAGGATGTTTACATTGGAAGCCCACCAGTCCAGCTTCTGCTCTTTGCTGGGAGGCACCAGCATAACAGATTATACATTTAAAGGTATCAATTTTCTTTTGCCCAGCTACAATTGCTGTTTATTTCTGGTCATGAGCTATGGGATTTGCTATCCCTTTGGCAGCCTGGAGAAGTCACAGTATTAGTACTGTAAGGTAATCCTTACCTTCTTTTGAAGATCTTTCCTGCTTGTCTCTTCTGTAACAAAACTTGGGACAATCTTGATTTTTTTTTTTCCTGTTTTATGATATCCAAGCAATTTCTTTTCTTTCTCTGACACCTCAGTGACCTGATTTTCTTCTTTTGCTTATTTTTCTGCCTTCATAACTACAAGCTGCTTGCTTTCCAAGGCTGAGAAGAATTTGTTCCATGATTGCCAGGAATAAACAGTCCAGCAGAACAACTGATGTGTCTGCTGAACAGAAGAGAGAAAAAAGTCAGATCAGCAGAGGCATTTAAATCTGTTCCTTTGCTCAAAGTGGATGTTAACGTTAGTTTGGTGGCGTTTGATGAATGTCACCAGAGCACGGAGTGTCTGGAAATAAACCTGCACTGGATGTGATATGCAAGTGTTGCTATCGCCTCACAGGCCGGCAATAACGCCACCAGCACGCATCCTTGGTAAATGGGCATTCTGTCTTCTTTATGACCCTAAAAAAGTCACCACAAAAATATTCCAATCCTTTATTTCAGAAATACTGTCACCTTGTCTATAAGTCAAATCTTTTCTTGGTACCTTTATTCATTCTTTGCTCCAGAAGGACGGTACAATCTAGTCTTCACCTGTGGCTTTGCCACAGTTTTAGCTGGCATCTAGGCTTTGGCTTCTTTACCATTTTATGACTAAGCTGGACAAATAAGGCTAGGAAAGCCAGTGTATTTTTTGGCACTGATTACATTTACAGCAAGAGTAGGCAAACAGAAATATTTTGTTTTATGCAAGAATCATTTCAGCTTTAAGAACAGCTCACATCTCCCATGTGTATTACTTTGTGGGTTTGGGTTGGTTTGGGGTTTTTTTTTGTTTGTTTGTTTGTTTAGTTTGTTTGCTATGTCCAAACTTAGGAAGTAAACCAAGGTATCTGCTTCAAGTCTGGCATGAGGTGGATTTAGGATTTGAAGGGCTTGTTTTGAGAAAGGAACAGGCTCACAGAGAGCCCTTTGATAGGACTGACCCCACTCCTTTACAGTTTCTGAGGATCAGGAGCTTCCTTGTCTAAAGATCTCCTGGGGTAGGTACCTGTTTGGGGACTGACAGTGACACAGGCATACTCATGGCAAGGAGTATGTATGTAAATTGCCACAAGTCAACTGAAGTTTCTGCATTTTTCCATCCACTGGTCCTAGGCTGGAGCTACAGTTAAGATCTAGAACTCCACAGCATCCCTGACAGGTGTTGTGAAACACTTCATGCACATATTTTCAATTTCTAGATTGGTCACGTAATATTTTACCCAGACCTAAGAATAGGCTCCTTACAATAAAGAGGGTATCTACACAGGGAAGAGGATTTGGCACAATCTGCCAAATATAACAGGTGAGCTATTGTTTCTAAAAAGACTAAAGGATCCAAAATGAGGTATTTGTGTCCTAGAATAGAAATATCCACCATGGGAGTATCCTTTCTGAAAGTGAGCCAAGAATAACTCCTTGGAAAAATGCTCTCAGAGGGCTCACCCCTTTCTGTTGTCTCATGGGTTTTTCTTTCAAAATGTGAAGCAGTCAACATAAACTTAGTGCTGCACACAGAGATGTTGATTATCTTAGCGCACAGTTTCTTCTCAGTTTCTCTCAGTCTTGCTATTAAACACTGTTACACAAAGCTCCTGGTGTTACCCAAATTCATTTATTGAGTGTGTTTTCCACAGAAGCCATGCTGTTATTTCTTTGTAGGAAAAGAGCAGGCAGTGAAGAATGTATTTTTCTTTTCAGATGTAGTTCTAAGTGCCATAGATAAATGGCTAATTAGAGTAATGTTATAGTGGGACAAATGGATCCCTTCTCACATGCACGTCTGCATGTTTGTGTGTGGGGGCTTGTTAGCAGAAACAGGGCTGGGAGAAGACTGAGAACTGGTGGTGCTTGTGCAGAATACATTTTTTAGTACTCTGACTCTTTCTTCTTGATCCTTTGCCCTTTCCTCATCTGCCTCTGAGGTAACTGTGTCCATTGCTAATATCCAGGATCCCATCAGTCTCTGTTCTCATGCTCTGTGGTTCAGTTGCTGCTTTGCCTCTCCTTGGCCCTGACACTGGGCTGAGCAGGAAAGCATCTTCTGGACAGGTTTGCCCATGGTTCCTGAAGAACAGGGAGAAAGTGGTGATGTTACTGCTATTGCTGGTAGTGCACAAGTATGAATATCTTCACAGGCATAAAAGAACTGAGTTATGCCCAGGCATTTACTGGCTATGGATTTGTTCACATTCACACAAAGAGCCAGTTCAGAGATGGAACAGCGTACATCTACTTACTCTGCCTCCCTTTCCTGTGACTTAAAGGATATTTCTAATCATGACTTTGTTATGCTTGCCACACACTGCTTATGTGTCGGAAAGGAGCTCTGCTGAGAGTACTGACATTTCTTAATGATATTTCGATCATTTTTCTGTAAATTATACTGTTAGGAGACATGCCATGAGGAATAGAGGAGAAGGAATGGAGAATTTTACTTCCAGCCATACTTAGATAGATAAACGTAACCTTAGCTCTAGGTGCTCAAGATCCTTCCAAGATGTGATCAAGATATTAGGGGCTACATTTGAAATTTCTATTGAATTTAAGTATACTTTGGGTTAGACCCTTGAAATCTTAAGCTTTTGGGTTTTTTTTTAAAAAAATAGACTGTTACCATACTGGTGTAGTAGTCTTTAGCTCACCATGTTCCCATAGCCTCATGAGCAAAACGATGTCACCACTGCTGTGGAAGTGATTATTGTGCAGAACAGAGTTTGGAGATTAACCTCTCCATGCCAAGTGAGGAGGGAGGCAGCCTCTGATCAGGCTGGTGCCAATCAATGGCCTTTTCATCATATTCAAGTGCTTTGGTTTTTTCTGGTAGCTGGTGGCTTAGGGAGGAGAGATTAAATTCTGGGGAGATAAAATATAAGGGAGAAAAAAAAAAAAGGGGGAGGCAAAATGTGAGATGTGTGACACATTGCAATGATGCAGTTATCTTGGCAGTTCATGAATGACACAGCAAATCCCAGACACCACATTGCTGCTTCTGTGGGCTGTGATACAGACTCCTCATGTTCAGCCTACCCAGATCAGAGGATCTATCATCAGTAATTGTCACAGACAGAAGCCAAATCTGTTAAAAACAATCTAACATCAATGGAAGGCAGAGCTGGAGCTCACAGCAGTTTAGGAAGGTTTGTTTTATTTATATTTTGTTCCGTGATGTGTGAAACTGTATGGACCTGAATCTGGGGGTCTGTTCAGATTCACCTTTCCCACCCAGTGGTATTTAATCATGGTGCAAAGGGACTCCTCTCTGTAAGGGAAAGAAATCTCCACTGACAGAAACAGCTTTGCAAGTTGGAAAGAAACTGAGTCCTTTATCAATAACACATCCTGGAGTTTTGCAATACCACAAACCTGTCTGAAATAAGTCAAGATAATCTTTCAAAACCTCCTTCAGCATCACCCTGAGACTGGGATTTTATTGTTAACTTAATAAAATGGTCTTTTGTTTTCATGACGTGATTTACAGGGGTGACTACACAACTTCACTGGGTTTTTGGCTGCAGACAGCATGGCCAAGTCCTCATTGCTTCCAGCCCTTGGTAAGCAGGCACAGCCTGATCAAATATGTTGACCCATCCTGCAGCTCCAGTTCTGGTTATACTATGGGGTCAACGCTTAGAATATGAAAGAGTTTGCTTTACCTGGTGTGTTCCTAAATGAAGCAGGAAAAAGGTAATTCTTGACATTTAAATTCTACTTCCAGATGGTTTTATAGAGCTATCCAGCCCAGATAATCTTATCAAAGTCATGTCTACTTAATGGCATTTAATTTAGCCACTTTTTTTCCCTGCATAAGAAAATACTAAAGCTCTCCGTTTCTCCCATGAGAACATTTTTGCAGAGTTCCATTCCAAACTAAAAACCACAAAAAGCTACAGCCAACTGCAAATCTAAGGAGCAGCTGGGAAATACAAAATAATTTCTGAATTTCCTAAGGGATAACATAAGCAGGGATATCACACCTGCAATCGTTCTATCCAAAGTCAGTGTACCTATTGCCATTTGCAAGTAGTAGTTCAGCCCTTTTGATTACAAATTCTTTAGTAAATCTCACCACACCCACATAAATTGCGGTGGCAGGAAACAAGTACTGCCCCTCTAAAATCTTTAAATGTTTTAGGTACATTTAAAATGGAGCTTAGCAGAGTTCATACCATTATTGGTGACTAGAGCCAAGCAATCCATCTTAGAATCATCCCTGGAGTGCACTAGTATTTCCTTGCACATGGGTGCTTTCAGAAAGCAAGTAAATTACCTGTTTAGTGAGATTTAAGTGAGTTGATGTACTAACCTGCAAACTATAATTTAAGGAGTCAAAAACCTTTCTCTCCCCACCCCCTTCCACGGAAATTAACAACTCCAGTAGCATAATGGTTTTTTGTACTGCTGCTCTCTCTCCAGTAAAACATACTTTATTACTATTTGGAGGCTTTATCCCTTTATGACAACCAGTATCAAGAGTAATATTACGCCAATAACTTGGTTTGCTAAGTATTAATACAAGGGAAATTATGCTAAGAGCACCGTGTGAGTTTAATTGCAATTCCCACTTTAATATTTTGATGCAGCTGTAAAAATGTAGAATGAGAAACATTACAATTCTATTAGATACTAATAAATTGTGTTGTGGAGGAGGATATGAGCTGTACTTGCCATAATGAAGCACATTCTACTTCTCATCTCTCTGTTTTGATACTGCATGTGCATGATTTCATAGAGAGGTTCAGCAAAGGTTCCATACAACAAGTTAGAAATGAATGCAGGGTTGTATATTTTTCTATCAAATAATCAGAAACAAAGTGCAAATAATGTAAATCATCTTGCTTATGAAGTGCTTATGTCAAACACTTCATTTTCTTTATGCAGAATGTGTCATTGTTTAGAATGGATCCTATTAGGTTTAATTTTTTTCTTCTTTTTTAGGCTTAAGATTTCCAGGTTTGGATGCATTTAATAAAACAGCATTCTGAGAAATATTCATAGCTTCATCCCCTTCCATTTTGTCCTAATACAAATGACATTTTTAAACTGCTGTGCTTTCTCTCCTCTTTCTATTCATAAATGTGAGATGCAGTGTGGTAGAAATGCTTCTGTGCAGCTGAATCATAGAATTGTTTAGGTTGGGAAAGACCTTTAGTATCACCGAGTCCAAATGTTACCCAAACACTGCCAAGCCCATCACTAAACCATGTCCCCAAGGGCCACATCTACACATCTTGTAAATACCTCCAGTGACTCCACCACTTCCCTGGGCAGCCTGTTCAATGCTTGACAGCTCTTTCAGTGAAGAAATCTTTCCCGATACCCAGTCTAAAACCTCTCCTGGCACAACTTGAGGCTTTTTTCCATTGCCCTATTGCTTGATCTGCCATTCAGACTGAAACATGTAGGACTTTGTGATTTCAGGCAAATCACTCAAGCTCTTCTCAGCTTTTGTTTCAGTAGCTAAGAGTTAGAAATAAAAATCTTTCACCATCCCCAGGCTATTTTTCTGATTAGATAAGGACATTATGTGTAACCATTTTCTTCCTAGATTACTCTATTTTCAGAGAAGTGCATGTAGAGGTGGGAATGACCCCACACAGAGGGAACATAGTCTACAGTAGTAACACTTTCCCTAATTTATCAGGCACAAGGACAAGATAGCCACAAGTTACTTTGGTGTGGCACTCCTGACAGCAATACCAGACTTCATGGAAGTCTAAAGACCCAGCTCATGTCCCCACAGAGGACAGCAGAGCACCACTAGAACAGATCTGCCGACCAGCTGCATGCAGCTGAGATTCAACAGTGGCTTATTCTTTTCCCTTTGAATGGATGTGAATCAGGTGCAGGAAAGTGGTGATGTAAGAGTGTCGTTTAATTTGTTCTCCTTTATGAAATACGTATTCAGAGTGAAACCAGGGCTGGTCATAGCCACGTTTACCTTTTCTTATCAGGTTTGACTTTCAAAGGGCAGTGTAGTTTTCCACTGGCCTCAGTGCATTTTTTTTTTTTTCCAAGGGATGAGGACAATTTAAGCAAACACACCACACCACATTGCCTACCTGAGTATTCCTACTTGCAAATTACATCCTTTAACATCCCCTGGCTTGCAATACCTTGCCTTTTCCTCTCCAAATTCTCCTGCCCTTCCTGATCTGGGTATTTCGTTGTACCTAGCTCTCTGCCTTCTGCCTGCACTCTTGGGCTGAGCACAGCTGACTGCACATTTCTCTCATTCTCAAATCCAAACCCATCCGTGTATCTTGAATGAGCAACTTGCACAGGGATCTTCTCAATTAAAATGTTCACAGAGTCATTAAACTAACTAATGGTGGAAACTTCAGTAGAAATGATGCTGTAATGAGACAAGCTTTCATCATTTTGCTGAGGAAAACATATTTCACTTGATTCAGATAAATTATATGCCCCCACATATTATGATCAATATTTTAGCAAGAGTTAGCATTTAACTATGTCACTTCTGAGTAATGAATAATCATATCAAGTATATGAAAAATGAGTAATGACAGATATCACTGGACTGGTACGTTTTCTGCTTCTCAAAATGATGTTTAAATTTTTAGAAAAATGTTGTATAAAGGATTCAATGACTCCAACTTCTTCCTTCTAATGGGTATCTATCATTTAACACTGTGACTGCTCTTGAAGTACAGGTTAGCATAACTAATTTTAAAATATGTTCAAATAATTCTATATTGTGAGAGTAGAAAATGGAAGCCAGTTGTCAGGAAATGTATGTGATAAAACTGGATTTCAGAAATTGAAGACCTGAGCCAACCTCTAAAATGACTCCTCTTGAATAGTGGCAGCAGTACCCAGGAGTTTGTGGCTTTGCTGCTAATAGGAAATGTGAAAGGTATAAAGTACTTTTATCAGGAAAAATATCTAAAATAAATAATATTTTTTAAAAATAGCATGCATAAAACTACAGCAACTGTCCTGACCCCAGGATGCTTTCATTTGTTTAGTTACTTGCAATTGCTTACTGTATTGTATCTCTTTGTGTACAGCCTTCCCAAAGGCTCCGGCCCTAATTTTAAAGACTTTTATGCTTGAAATTACATTCTTGAAACTGCATTCACAAACCAGGACCAAAGATACTGTTTCGATTTTCCTCTAAAAATGCCAATACAGTTTCAAGCACATACTTAAGAAAATCTTTGCCTCTTGTAAGGGTTGTTGAATGAACTGTCATCAAATGTGTGCAGGTCTTGGAAAGATCAGGAAGCATTTGTCACTGTAATCCAAAAAGAAACCTCTCTATGCATAGTATACTAATTTTTTCCTCAGTCAAATAATCAGTCTCTTGATTGCATTGGTGTGTGGTTGACTTTTTCTACCAGCATTGATCAGTTATGCAATTTGAAAGTTGCAATTGGACCGATAGATATTGTTCTATATTTTAATACCCTTATGGTGGTAGTTGGAAGTTCTGCTCTTGGTTGACTTTTTTTTTTTTTTATGTCTACCAGGAGCCTGAAACTAATTTGCAAGTATGACCATTGACTTGGTGACTTGTTCTTGTAACTGGGTGTAGTGGTGCAGTATTTTCTTCTACCTTTTAAAAAGCACATATATGATATACTTATGAATACCATGTTTGAGTTGCATTACAGAAATACATAATTGGCCTAATTTTTTATATCTGGAGCTTTAAAATCAAACAGAGTGAACAAACAGTATAAGGGTCTCTGATCACTTAGGTCAATTCTTCCACCAGCTGCTCCTTAGTGGTTTGCAGTGTTACCTGTAACATACTGTTTGGTTTTAATTACCTACAATGTACAAAGAGTTATCTATTCCTAACTGGGTGGATAATAGGTGTTGCCCCAGTGTAGCTGGCTATAAGGTTTCCTTTTGATATTTTAGCATATTTCAGATACATTTCTAATGTTTCCATCATTTGATGGAAGAATAAAGTCAAGGAGATCAGCTATAATCTCATTATATTTATATAAATACTGTTCTGCTTTTAAACTTCTTGCCAAGTGTAGCTTTCCCACACAAAGTGAAATTCTCCCTTTGTCAATATCAGTGTTTTCCTTAGGGATGAAACAGCTAATAATCTATACTATATAATAGAAAAATTCACATTAATACTATCAGAAGGATGATGATTACTGACTCTTACAGCACCAGTTTTCCACACTGACAGAATGACATTCTAAAATGCATTTTCCTAAATTAGGTCATTTAAATCAGTTCAATATGTAAGTCACTGTAGCAAATTTTTCACTTGGCAGCTCTTCATTATGTAGCTTGTATTAATTCTGATTTAAGAATTCTGTTTGGTTATTGACTTTTTTTCCTCAAAATTTAATTTTCAGTAAATGTGATGACATCACAAAATGGCAAAAAATCATTTGGTGCCACCCCCTCTTCTAGCTGTGGAGATAATTTCATGAGGCACAGTCACTGTTAGCATCAGAGTCACAAGTGAACCAGGTAAGTGACTAGGCAGTAATTTTTTCATGAGGAATGAGGGGGGAAAAAAAAAAGGCATGTGGGAGTGGAATTGCACCCCAGGCCCAATGAGGGGAGTAAATGGAAGTTATACTACTCACTTTTGGAAATAGATTTTAAGAGCATAAGTCATTTAACCACTTTTAAAGACTTTACTCTGGGGTGCCTCAGTGCTAGAGCTGTGCAAACACATGGTAAAAGACAGTCCATGCCCCAGTGAACTTAACAGCCTCCTTTGGTTTCCCTGCGGCAATGCCATTATGCTCCAGCCCTCTTCCCTTGTGCAGGATGAAGGCCTTTGCCTCCTCCTCCTGATTATTTTAGCAGACCTCTGGTTAGAGCATGGAACGAGCCCTCCAGACTCTGCCGTCAGCACTACAATCCTTTCAAAGCTCACCTGGCAGGTTTCCCAGAAAAGCAAGACATGGTCGTTTAAGCTGGTTGCCAGGAAAAAGACTGAATAATACTCATTCTAGCTATTTGTTTGGGATACTGGTTCTCACTTTATGAAATAAATATGCCAGACATTCATCTCTTGAATGAAAAGGAATTGCTGCAATGGTCTTGCACTGTTCTCAGCAGAACCTTTCTAAGAGCTCTCATAGGCCTTTGACAGACCACCTCAGATGCTCTAATCCTGATGTTGTTTCTGTATTGAGTATCAGTTGCACCAGGTCCTCCAGGGCTCAGAAGAAGTGTAAATGGCAAGTTCTCTGCTCTTGTCTTCCAAGTGGGCCTGAATATCTTCCTAAGTCATAACTGGCTTTTGTTTCTTATAAGAAACTGGGAGGGCATGAACACCCACACCCACTGATAGTCATACAGTGTTTGTCAAATGGCTATGTGGGCAGATAGCCTCAAGGTGTCTTCTATACCATAACATTTGTCACATCACAGCAAACTGGGACACAACATTGTCTATGGGATCTATCCATTAATGGCTGAAGTATTTGGAGGACTGGCTGTGTCTGCCCATGGAAAGCTGACACTTCTGTTTTCCTTGCAACAGACTCAAGTCTATTGCCTCCCCTCTGCCCTCCAAAGGCACCTGTGAAATGCTCCAAAAATACTGTGATATTGATCACATTTGTGAACAAAAAGAGCAGGTGCCCTCATTGGGATTGTATTTGTGAAAACAAAAGGATCCTGCAATTAATTTGAGGGGTTTTTTTTGTTTGTTTGTTTGGTTTTTTACTAGAAAAGAAACAGTAAGAATTTACTGACCTACTCTTGGGGGAACTCTTCTTATGAGTTTCAGTTTTGTCTACCTTCTTCGCTGTACACACAGACTATTTCATATTTGTGGATGGTATTTGCACTTTTTAATGCTTTTTATTTATCATTAAATTCCTTTGTTTGGTATTAAACATCTAGACAAATAACCAAGCTGTTGCTTGAATTATATTGGTCCCTCATGGTTATCTTGAACAACTAAAGGATCTGAACATCTTTGTTAGAGATGTTCTAATGTTAGTAGAAAACAGGAAAATCTTCTTTTCCTAACATAGGGTGACCAGAAAATTTGGGTTGAAAGGGATGAACATAACAGTGATCTTATCAGAATAAAACAAGAAAGGGGGTAAAGAGAAAGGAAACAAGATCAGCTTTTGCTGTCTGATATTCCACCTCTGCGCTAATACTATGTGCCATATATTATTCTTTTTGTTTCCTTCATAAAGATGAAGCTTTGCCTAGTGTTACATTTCTGTAAAGTGCATTAGAGAGTATCATCATAAAAATCACTGAAGACAAGACAGTACTTCAGCAGCTTATGTACAGACATCATTGCTGTAAAGTGCTTCTGCCTTTTGAAAGCAACATGGCAGAAAGAAGGAAACTTGATGTGAAAAGCCTTTTTACCATGCTTTTGCACTTCAATTTTCTGGCTGTGTTTGTGTTTCAAAGCTGGTTTGGAAGTTTTGTTTTACACTGTGTGTGTCCACTCCTGAGGTCATGCAATTGGTTAAAGCCAGTACAGGGATTGTTCCTGTGTGCCAGGCTAGGAGATGGTGAGAGCTGTGCTAATGCTCTAAGCACTGTTGGTTTGGTTAAAGGGAGGTATGGCAACACATGGCCAGCTCTTCAACTACTCCCCATCTCCCATTGTTCACAATCAGTTGGTAAGCATAACATAAAGTTTTGGTCTTTAAATATTAGAAGATAGCTAGCTGCTATAAATCCTGCAAAACAAAGCATTGGTCATAAACGTCAAAACAACAAAAAAGAAATGAGGAGGGTGGGGGATAGATGGCAGGGAAAGATCAAACTGTGATGATTCTAATTCATTAATTAAATGTCTATTGAAAGTCAAGTTGGCTCTGTTTTGGTTTTTTTTTTTGTTTGTTTTTGTTTTTTTTTAAATTTTTCTCATAAAACCTCAGTACTTTTGGCCAGTGGTACCCTCCAAATTCCTATTTCTATGATTCTCTCTTTTGTTTTTCACAGCTGATGTGCATCTGCTTTCCAGTAGATCTTTTTGGTTGCTTGTTTCTGAAGTTACTTTATTAGTGCATTTGACTACAGTCTTTGTTTTGAAAGTTTAGATTATCCTGATAGTGCTGTAAAAGCTGCCTGGCTAATGTGCTGTTTGACAGTAATATATAGGAACCTTGTTGTTACCTTTTTCCCTCTTCATTTTTCTGACAGTGGCAAAACATCAAGTGGAGCTGTGCCTTGGTCAGGTAGAGTCACACAGTGTCACAGTTTAAGTACTACAACACTTCTAGAACGGGTTATCAATGCGCATCTCTTGAAAGCATTAGTTTGAAATCTGTATCAGGGAGGACTTTCTCAACACCTGAATGGCATTGCTGGGGCTCTTGGTGACATGTGGTAAAGAAACAGAGAGGTACCAAAAGAGAGAGTTGAAAACCCCCATGTCCAGTCATTGTGGGACCTTCTAATATCCACTGAGAGCCTTACAGGATCAGAATGTGGTGCATCTCAGTGTGTCCTGGCAGGTAGCTGTGGACACATCCTAACAAAAGATATGTATAAGCTTGCCATTATGAACTCCACTATAAAAAAAGCAAAACCCAAAATACCATATTTCCTAAAGGACTCTGGAGAAACTTACTGAAGGAATTATTCAACAGGACATGAAAACCTTCTTTCTTACAGTAAGAATACATTATCAATATATTTCTGGAAGTTATTATTATTTTAAATTAATCTTGTTCCATAAAATACAAGTAGCAACTCTAATAAGAATAGTTCTTCACAGTTAAATGAGTGTGGAGTTGATAATTATAGTTAAGATGGTGGGAAAATAAGGATTGCCTATACACACACTTGAAAATGAGTAACAACATGCTTTCAGTAACTAAAATCCTTATGCACTTCTGAAGAGCAAATTTAGCCATGGAGGCAGAACACGATGGGTTCCTACTTTATGCACATCTCAATGGTGATTTTTTGTCATATAGCAGCTTTAGGATACATAAGGTTTATGCCAATTCCTGTCTGCTCTCAGAGTTGAGCTAAATGTTCTTGTGCCTACCTTCAAACAGATGCTAATATTAACTTAATTTTCAGTGTATTAATGTAATCTGTGTGCTTTATCTAAGGTGTAAGTTTGTTCTCTATACATGTTTAGTGCTGTATGAATGAGGCACAGAAAGAAAAATCAATCATTGCTTCACAGAGAAATATGAACTCTGTTAGCTTCATTTTTCACACTGTGAAAATGACTTGACCTTCCTTTCCTCAGAAATCCAAATATCTCCAATCTGTATTCATAGCTGGGCACGAATTTTCCATTAACATTTTCTGGATAGAAAACTGTGATTTCATTATTCTTGTTTTGGGAGAAAATAAGCTTTTCTTTGGATAAAATGGAGTGTTCTCAGCAGAAAAGGTTTCCATGCTGTCTCGCAAGGGGTGCAGTTCAGTTAACTTTTGCCGCTGTGGCTGTGGATTGTTGGCCTCAGCCTGTCTCACCTGGCAGGCCACCCACCGTCTTATCTCTCCTCCTTCAGGAACAGGGACATGGGGGCAGGCGCTGGCTGCTGCACCCCGGCCAAACTTTGGCGCACTAGTGACTAGGGCACTGGCCTCATTACTAGTTCACACCTTCCTCACTGCCTTTGTATGCTCCTCTGCATACAGATTACAAATGTGCTTTGGCTAAAGAGATTATCAAGGGATGTAGGTAGGTCTGAAAGAGAAAGGAGGAGGCTGGGATGTCCCTTCCCTGCTCCAGACTCTCTTCTCCACTGTTTGCAGCTGAACATGATGAAGGAGGTGGGAAGTTTGACTGCTTTAGTGCAAGCCCAGCAGCTCCAATAGTCAGCTTGTGAGTCCACCCATGCCTCAGCCACAGCAGCCACCAGAGGGGTCTAGGTATTTGTGCCTTCATCAGAGGGACACTGGCAGGAATCCTTCTCCTCTGACCCTCAATGGGGACAACCTCCCAAGCCACCCACAAGGAGCATGTGGCCGGGAAGCCGGCTCTGGGCTTGTCGAGCAGGCCGGGCAGGGCCAGGGTGCTGGCACAGGGCAGGGCCGGTGGCACAGGGCCGGTGGCATGGCAGCAGGGCTCCTGCCTGCAGCCTCGTCTGCAAAACCGGAGTCTGACCCAGCTGAGCCAGCATTCCCCTTTGTAGCAGGCTGCGGGGCCGGGCCGCAGTGCACGGGGCCAAGAGGCCTTGCTGATCTTATTATCCCCGTTCTGAGCTGTTGCAGGTGCTGGGAACCGCAGTTGTATTTTCCACTATAACTAAAAGAGGTCACGCCGAGGGCAGCTGAATTTTCTATTCCTGGCAGTTCGGGTAAATGAACCCTTCTCTGGGACAGCCTCATGCTCACGCTTGCCCCAGAGCTGGGGCCTTGCAGAAGGAGCTGGATCCAGGCGCCAGCAGCCGAGCACCGGGGCAATGGCTACACCCGAAATGCAGGACAGTCTCGGTGAGCAGGCCAGCTCGTGCTCCACTGCTCTGTGCCCAGGTCATGGTAGCCAAGCCTGGCTGCTGGCAGCAGGGCTGCTGTGTCCCTGGGGTGAGGACTGGGCAAAGGACTGTCCCTCCATCACCATGGGAAGAGATCTGTGTCCGGCACAGGGCTCCAATGGAGCGTGGGCTGTTTGTCCACGGTGGTGACACTCAGATGCATGCTTGGGGGTTTGAAACTGACTGCACAAAGCTATTTGAAACTGACAGAAAAAAAGCTGCTTCATTCACCAACTTTGTCACAGACCTAAGGGCATAGGGTGTTTGGGGAGCTCCAGGTGCCAAACATGCAACTTCTGAGGAAATTGATTGCCTCTGCTATTGCGTGTCATGGGGACAGCAGGTTTGCTTGGTGATGAAGGATCTCACACCCTTTTGCTGGAATGAATTCTGAAAGCCTTTTTCAGGATCTGTTCTGTGTATCTTTTGCTAGTTTCTGAAGAATTGAAAAGGGTTCGCGTTAAGAAAGTGAAGGTGCTTATACCTGGGAAGTGATTTTTCTTTCTGTTGGGTAAGAGCCTTTGGTCTCTTGCAGAGTGCTTTGGTGCAGGGGTTATTGGCTGGCAGCCAAAGGACCCTCTGAGAAAACAGGGAGTAGAACTATCACCTTTTGCAAGTCTCAGTGCTTTCAGTAAGTTGAGTTTAATGGTTGAAGTTCAATGTACTAAAAATAGGCAAGATATTGAATGTAAGTGTTTAGGTGACAGACTAGGCTTTTAGTTTTATTAACAGTAATTGTTTTTAAAAAAACCACTCTGTACCTGCATCCTAAGAAATGTTTTGAAAGCGTGACTCTACCTCCCATATTGGCCTGAAGTATTGGCCACAAACTGTGATTTTGAATGGGGCCTTTCAAACCAAGAATGACACTAAAATAAGAAACAGTGAAGAGAGGGGCCCAACTCATGATATTTTAAAGCTTGAGGGCCAGAGTTGTGTTTGAGCCAGTGGTGAAAACAGATGCAAGGAAGGAAATGCTGTGTGCACCTGCCTGCCCTGGCAGGGAGAGGAGCAGGGCTTTGGGGTTTCCTGGGCTTGAGTGTGGACTGTCAGCAGTGCAGCCTTGCCTGAGGTCCCTCCCTTTGGGGGCCCACAAGACACACGATGCAAATGTGAATCTTGCAGTGAAGCCCAAGTTCAGATGAACTCTGTCATGTTTGACTTCCACTGATAACAGCTTTTCCTCAGCAATATTTTAACACAATAATACTTTTAAAGCAATTGTGTACTCCTTTGGAAAGAAAAAAAATGTGGATTATGTTAGCTGCTCTGCTAGTGATGTGATTTATAATCTTAGATTTGTTGCTTAATTCTCAGGAAACTCATAAAGATGTTCCTGCCAGAGGGTTCACTGGAGCCTTGTCTTCGGTGGCAGAGCTGTGACCAGCTGTGTTGGGTCTCCTGGGGCTGGGACACGCTGTTGAGAGAGGACTTCACCAAAATAAGGGTAATTCCAAACTTTATAAAGTCCTCAAGACTTGCTGGCATGAAGAGAAGGTCAAGGAGTGATTGGTTCTGTGGAAGACTAGAATAAAAATTAAGATGGCTTTGGTCTTGTCTTTGCAAAACCAATATATGCACTTGTCTGCCCGATGGGTGTATATATATTTGAAGTATTAAAAATATAAAATGCATGTAAGATACTGGTTATTGTTAAGAAGGCAATTCAGACATGAAAGTGTGAATCTGGGTAGAGAATAATTTCATTTAGGTGATGGAGGGAGCAGTGGGCCCCTTTCTACTTCAATGTGTGGGCAGCCTGGGACTTGTGCTTGGCTTCTCCCTGGGCTGGTGGGGGGAGTGGGGTGGGCTCTGGGATGCCCCTGTCCTGAATGGTGCCCGCAGGTGAGCTGTGCCACTGTCCATCACAGGGCAAGTGGGAAGGGTCATCATCCCAGCTGGGAGCAGGGTGCTCCCCTTGATCCAGACCTCACCAGGCTCAGGGAGGCCTTTTTTCGTCCAGCCCTCCCGGGCTGCCCAGGCCTGACTCTGCTCTGACCCTTCTGGGCCATTCTGCATCTCACAGTGCAGCTGACCCAGAGCTCTGGCCTTGCCATGTCTGTGCAGGCAGGCTTGCCCTCCACACGCAGAAGCTGGCTTTGGCAATTGAATGATGGGAACCGGGTGCCTGGTTTTGTGCGTGTATAGGGTTTTGTTTGTTTGTCTATGCGTTTTTTTTTTTTTTAATTTTTTTTCCCTATTTCCCCTTCCCTCTCCCCTTTTCCGACCCCAGCCAGGCCCCTCCAGGTCTCTCCTAGGCGCGAAGCCTCGCCGCTCCCCGCGTCCCCGCAGTTCCTCCTTCCAGCTCAACTTCCCCGCGCTCCCGGCGGGGGCTCGCGGCTCCGCCGGATCCCGGCGGTGCTGCCGCTGCGGCTCCATGCCGCGGCTTCGGGCCGCCCCGGCTCCTCCCCTCGCGGTGTGCGAG
>VWZN01013637.1:1332168-1351262 GCA_013396955.1 Regulus satrapa | reverse complement strand
GGCCGGGAGCAGCGCTCGGAGCGCGGCGGCGGGGGGCGAAGTTGGCCCGCAGGGCAGCGGCGAGAGGTGCCGGCTGCGATCGGCGGTGGCAGCCCCCTCCCGAGCAGGGGCGGCGATGTTCCCCGGGATCGCGGCTTTGCTAATGTTGTGTTTACTGCTGTCACTGACAATGTTCCTTTCACGGGGAGAACCGCAACTGTAGTTTCACTGTGCGGCACAGTTCGGCTGTAGCCCTGATCGGTGTGGGGGGCTTATGTTGCTGGTTTTGCTGGTTTCCTATTCTAGGTGAAGCGTTATCGAAGTTAGTTCTGGAAGTGGGAAGATCAGTACCCGTGATATTATAGCAGGTCCTTTTTTTTTTTTTTTTTTCCCCTGCCCTTTTCTGCCTAATTCTTCTTTCTTCTCATTTATTTTAAGAGTGGAATTTTAGGTTTATATTGCTCTGTAAATAGGTGCACACCCTAAAAAGGTCGGTGCATCTGTTTAAGTGCATTGTAAACTTGTTATCAAAGTGAATGTTAAGGAATTTTTGATGGGTGACAAGTAGCTGGGAAAGTTAGAATTTGGGTAGGTATTTAGCCACTTCTGTGGCTGGTTAATGAGATTATGCTTATTCTTTGGCTGGTTTTATTGGTTCTTTCTTTACTTTTCAATTTAGCGAATATAATTCCTTAACTGTGCATAGGGAAATTCAGGGGTTGGGTACTGCTTTGTTAAATGCTTTTAGGCTGGAGTGCAGTTTGCCAAGGAAAAAGGAGACTAAAATACTGTGTTTTGTGATCCAAATCTCCAAATGCCACACAGATTATATGTGTGTATGTATGTGCATTTGGACCTCGTGTTTTGCACAGGGCTTACTTTACTTTGTTGATAATATAAAGGTATGTCTAGGAAAAAGGTAATATATCTTGTTAATAACTATCATTTTGCCAAACACGGTGTAACAGCTATACTTGCAAATCCACAGTAATCAGAACCAAATACCTGTCACGTTTCATTTTACAGCAATTTCGAGTAAATCCTCACAACCATAAATTACACTGTATCAATATTAATCTGTAAGCAGGCGTTTTGGACCACGTGCCTGTTTTATCAGCTCTGCATAATCCATTGTATTACATCTTTTTAATAATCATGCTGTTGTTATTTAAAAGTAATAATCACAATAAAATTAGTTCTCAATTAAATATTA
The DNA here is from genome assembly GCA_013396955.1 of Regulus satrapa. Taxonomy (NCBI): domain Eukaryota; kingdom Metazoa; phylum Chordata; class Aves; order Passeriformes; family Regulidae; genus Regulus; species Regulus satrapa. The sequence continues at coordinate 1,350,070 of VWZN01013637.1, read as the reverse complement.
TGCTTCTACTACACTATCTTTACTCTGCTACACTAATTTATTTTGCAGACAACTGATAACCACCGTATTACCACTCAAATAATATTTGCATACAATTTGCCTAATTTATAATGTGGGTAACATTAATTTAATAGAAGCTGTTACAACCCAATATGTGGGTGTAGTTCAAATACTAAGCATTTATAGGTATTGAGTTTTAATGTTTGCTTAATAACTTACTTTCATTTGACTATGGTTTTATGTGGATTTAGAGATGTGCATCGGAAAGAAGGGAACTCTCGTGCCTCGGTTTTTCCATAAAATATGGATATATTGCCCCTCGTTCTAAAATTCTATTTGCTTTTTTTTTTTTTTTTTTTTTTTTTTTTTTTTTTTTTTTTTTTTTTTTTTTTTTGTGCTGTGAAATGTGTTGTCTGTAGTGTTTTCTAGGGTTCATGAGAGAGCATTTTTACTTTGGCTGTTTCTAACAGTTTGATATCTGCTCAAACTCTATGTGGCACCGGCGTTCACACGCACTTACTGCAGAGATCAAGTTGCATTTAGCTTTTAATAATCCAGTTAGGATATGTAAGTGCATATATAATATGTGGGTATATAATCTGCATGTCTGCACAAATGCGACATGTATTGTATTCTGCATGTAAATATTTTTGTCTCTGACAAGTAGTTGTGTGGCTTACAGAGAGTTAAATTTGGCTCCTCTGTCCACAAACACGTGTATGTATGTAACATGTTATACATACATCATCGCTCCACACCCAGCAATATGCATGTGCATCCCTCAAGATTTAACAATTTTGGCTGTGGATCCAATATGGTGTGGTTACTTTGTAATATTTGCAAATAAGTATACGTATAACGTGATGTGTGGATTGCTACTTCTTATTTTGAATCTGCCCTCCTGCTGCCTGTGAGCTGGCCTTTGTAAAACGTGTTTCACAAGCATTTGTAAGGCAATTAGAGACCCTCTTCTGCATTCCTTGCAAACCCAAAACTTCTCCTAATCTGTGCTGCAATCACCAAGAAGGCAAGCTCAGGCCTACTGTGTGTGTGGGTGTTTGTATTATCTGTATGCAAAGTACAACAGAAACATCGTTAGCCTGAGAAATATATTAAAAAATATTTATAGCTTGAGCAAAAAAAAAAAAAGAAATTAATCTGATGAAAAGATGTAAAGGTAAACTTTCTCTGCCTTGCCTTATTACCAGGAAATGACTTTGTGAAAGTTCCTCGTTGATGGGAAAAATGCAGTTAATTTCCCCCCACCTCCAATGGAGGTATGTTTTGGTGTCACTCCTTGAAACATATTTTGTCAAGTGCTGTGATTGTTACAGCATGCAGTGCCACTACATGTGTGCTGAAATTCTCACTTGGCCTTCCAGATGATTAGTGGGAGCTTTGTCTTGATGATATAAGCTTCGGAATCAGCCCTTCAGTTTCCCATATTAGAAGAGATCACAGCAGTACAAGAATGAGGCGTTTCATTGACCCTTCATCAAGAGTGTCATTAGGAAGGTAGCTGGGAGTTGGTGTGGGGGTTTTTTGTTAACTTTGGGGTAAAATGTGTCAAATAAGGCCACGAGTATCCTTGTGGCTATTTTGCCAGAGTTGAAAAAACTGAAAAATATCAAAAATAATTTAAATAAATGTGAACACAGGATGAGATGAAAGGGCCAAAGCTGAAGTCTACTATGATTCCTGGATGAATAAGAAGTGTTCACCTGGGCTTGCATTTAATATGAGCCATTCTATGAGGGAGAAAGGAAGGGAGATGGATATAATGAAAAGCTTGAATGCCTGTGTGCACCAAGGGGACCACTTGCTGTTAAAAATCAAATTTCATCTTTTAAATCACTTTCCGTTCTTGTCTGTGGTAACCAAGTAAATGAAATCTTGCTGTGGCCTGGGACCATGTGGCTGGATTTGAACCTGCTTACGGAATAAGGTGGTGTCATTAATCAGCAGCTGGGAAATAACAAAACCCAACAAAGACCCAACCACCCTGGAATATATATACTCCTCGCTAGCACAAACAAAGGCTGAAAAATTCTTGGGTTATGTTATATTTATTGTCATAGGCATTAATACTAAGTTCTCCAACCTTTAAAAAAAATGGAAGTTGAGAAAATACTTAGCAGAAAAAAATGCCTGTTGGCGTGTGTAAATCAAAACTTGGCAAGGTAAAATAATATGAGCAGGTACCAGTGTCACCTCAGCTGTGTGGTTGCAAGGAGGAAGACTTGTCCCTGCACAGAAACAAGCCTCTTGCTTTTTTTCCTATTTTATGTTATGTATCACAAGTAGCCTAATTACAGCAAAACCAGCAAACTGCCAGTTATACAGGAAGAGGCTTAAACTCACTAAACTGTTATATAAATAGAAAGTTCAAAGGTCTGTTTGTGGCTGACAAAGCTGAGAACAGGCCATCTGTGGGCCAGGTTCCTCTCCTGTGTGAATGGAGAAACACGCTGCGTGCCACAGCAGCGGGCTTTTTCAGCACAGTCCTCAACCTGGAGGGGGTGATCCTGCTCTCCAGACAAAGGTGAACTGTTTCAGTTCCAGCCCTGGCTGTTTCCCCCTCTTCACCCACCTTCCTGCTTCCCTCTTTGCCTTGTGCCCCTGCAGAAGACCTTCTCAGTTACTGTTCTTTCCCCAGGGTTTGTAATAACTCACCAAATGAAAATTCTGCTGAACGTGGAAACTGTGTTGTGTTTCTGATGGGAATGTGTGAAATAGAGTAGATAAGATCCTTGGGAGTTCGATTTAATTTTTTTTTTATTTTAATTTTTTTATGGGGTGATGGTGAGAGCATTATGTATGAAAAAAGTCACATTTTGAATGGATTTCTGTAAGACTTTTCTCCCTGTCCCTTTCTTCCCCCTAAGAAATATTACAGGTGAATTGCAGTTACTTTTTGGATTTGTATTATAGACATCCACGAGTAATTATTTGAGAAAGCTTCATTTTCAATTTGCTTTGAAAGTGTAAATGGATGGATTGTGTGGCTGCTGGTGGGTGTGTGAGGGGGATTAGATGCTGTCAAAACAAGCAGCTGAGGAAGACCAAAAATAGTCTTGGGCCAAAACCTGTACTTGAAGTACATCCTGATTTAGTAATTCTTCCCTGGCTGATATTGAACTTCATGGAGTGTAAATCTTGAAAAAATTTGGCTGTTTGCAAACATTAAGCTCACATCTATCCTATGAGGCAAAATTACTATCAATTTAACAGCATTTGAATTGTTTTCCTAATGATTCATTCAAAAATTTAATGGCTTTTAAAATATATAAATTGAGATGGAGAGTAGATACTTAAGGTACTGTTCAGCTATTTTGAAGCCCAGCAGAACTTAAGAGCATTAAGCATTTAAGCATTTGTATATGAATGCAAATTATATTGTTTGGGGTTTTCTTTTTTAGTAAAAGATGATACTGTGATGCAGGTCCTTCAGTAAAGCAAAATTATTCCTTTAGTCTGACAAGAGTACTTCTGCAACCTGAAATTTTCTAAATAATTTAGAGTGGGAATTTTGACATTCTGTTAAGTATTAATTTAAATATAATAAATGGTCTTTGAAAGAATGGTTGGACACTGCTGGTCTTGTTATGCTTCTTAGGATTGAGACAATATGTTCCAGCATTGTGGAAGGATTATTGTGATGCTTTTTGTGCTACGAGACCAAAATTCTGGATTTGTCTAGATAAAGAAAAATGCTCAGTGTGGTGAGATGGGCTAAAATCTGTGCTGAACTCAGAAAAAGCATGTGGGCCTTAGTTTAGTAGGGCCATAGACAGGTATGTAGTTTTAAGCACACAAGAGATCCTATTAAAACAACTCTGATTTCAAGTTAAGTTTCACCAAACTGGGTTCTTGATACTCCCAAAATCCTTAATGTGTTTTACCAATGACTAAACCATAGTTTTTGATCTATTTGGTAATGAAAGCTGATGTTGTTTTTTTACTGTACAGTACCCATCCATTTCCCTGAAATCTACAGCAGCTTTACTTGATTTCACAAATAACTGGGCAGCCAGAAAGAATGCAAATATTAAATCTCATTAAAAAAATCTAGGAGGATTGTAGAAAGCATTTTATACCCTTAAACCCATGAAGCATTTAGAATAAGCATCTAAACAGATAGACCCTATCCTGTATTTTCCCAGTGCCTTTAGGTTGAGGTAATAAGATTATTTTTGTGTCAAGGACTTGAAGAATTTGGTTCCTGAACGTTCAAGTGTATATAGTCAATTATTACCATGAAGAACCCGTGTCTTCCTCCAGCCTTGGCCTGAGCCAGTGGCCAGTGATGCCAGTGGAGGTGCTCCCAGTTGATTGAGAGGGCCCTTGCTTTGCCCATTTTGGCCAAAAGGCAGACTCCTCTGAATGTGGAGCAGCTCTCTAATGGCCAGGAGCAGCAAGGCACCGTGCACATGCCTAATACTATGCATGTGGAAAAACTCCTCAGAGCCCAATTCTGAGCCTGTCCAATTCAAATTTACTGCCTTTCTTTCATGGAAAAAGAAAAGAAAAATGGAGGCGAAAGCTTGAATCTTTTCTCTTGATTGCAGTTAACAGAATGGATTTTCTAAAGCCATCAAACATCTATTAACACTGAAAACTGAAAATGTGCCACAATTCTGGGTTTTGCAATGTTGCAAATTCTTTCTTAAGCATTGAAAAAGAGGATAGTAAATCAAGTAAGATGTCAAGTTAGTATAACCTTCTGTAATATAACATAGTCAGGAAGTCACAACAGTGACTTTAATAGACAGCTCTTTCATCCTTTTATTGTTACTGAATGTTCTGTGTTGATGCTTTGTAACCAAAATATTTGTTTAAATTGTTCTAATAGCTTTGGTCACAGGTCAGAAGGTACATTACTCCTGACTAATGGACAACTGTAAAGATTAAAAAATGAGAGGAAGGATGGCAGTGTGTTTGTCAGTAGCTTTGAAGCTCCATGTTGAACAACTTCTAATGAGGCAGTTGTTTCACCAAAGATTGGCAAGAAGGGCATATGATGTTAAATCTTTATTTATGAGGAAATTGTGGGGGAATGAGCTCGAGGGCTTGTTTTCAAATACACTGTACTGGAGTCCAGTCTTGAAGAAACTTTATAAAAATTGTATATTGCTCCTGAATTTCAACAGGACTGCCATTGAGTGCAGTCATTTTGATGTGTTTACAAGGTTGGGCTCATAGTGTTGAAAAAAAATGGAGCGAGAGAGCTGAGGTAAGGGAATAACCCAAAACTTCCTGCAGTTAACTTCCCAGCTGTTACAAACTGTTTTATCATGAAGAGACTTATTTCTCAACTTGTACATAGCAGATCAACAACAGAAATTGTCATGACTTTTAAGCAAAGGTCTAGTCAGTCGTTTATTTAGTAAAACTGTCTATCATGTTTTAATAACATTTTATGAATGTATTCAAATCAGGCCACTGAGAGAAGAAATGTCTCACTTAGAAAATTTTTTCTCCTTGTGACCTCAGCTGTCGATCTGTGTCTTTTTACTGGAGATCCTGAGTCCTTATTTCTTGTGGTTTGGGATGGTGAGTTCTAAGCAGAGTTGAAGATGATACCACAACTGGAAGCTGATTTTCCTTGTAGGTGGAGCAGAGAATAGGGAATGCCATTTACTATGTGTGGTGTGTAAGACTTGTTTAGTGAGGAGCTGTAGTCAGCAGTTTGGATTCCTGACTCACATGCTGCATGTTTTTTTCAGTTATAGTAAGACACGAATAGCCCACTCGTAATTATATGTAGTTATATGTAGTTATAGGGGTGGGGTATTAACATCCAGCAAAGAAGAAAACAAGATAGAGCACCAAGTTAAAAATCACTGAGTTGTTCCTTTGACAAGTATTATAATAGCTATTTCTGTATGCTGTGGGTGTGAGTGATGTTGTGGAATGAGTAAATTCTGTAGCTCTTTGCCGCCAGTGCCTGGGGCTCAAACCTGCACAAGACTTACTACTGAGACTAGTGCTTTTTCCATTGGGCACTTTATTTACATGGCCTGTTGACAGGATTCAACTGTACCTCAAAAGTTTTCTTGGACATCCAAGTGTAGGCTCTTTTGATAGGTGAGAGTATCTGCATTCTGCAAAGCAATAGAGACATAAAAGTGACCCTGGGTAAAAGCAGAACACTCCTTCTGATCTATGCTGAGAAGGTGGCTTCATAATGGAATGTTTTTTTATTCAAAGTGTTTTTATGTCTGAGGTTAACAGTATGTTAGGTAAGTCTACTGGGGTTTTTTTGTTTGTTTGTTTGTTTGTTTTTTTTGTCCTTTAATTACTGTTTTAGGTCAAGATTTCTCTTGTGAGAAAATGGACCATATAAACTGTCAGTAGAGAAAGCAAACACAAAGCTTTAAATATAAACTATATTAAGGTCTCCAGTTCCCATTTATTTCAGTCTCATGTCATGAGGGAAACAGAGATCCTGCAGTAATATGGTGTTTAGGTGAGTCTGCTTCTGTGCTGCTATCAGTGGCCACGCTTGTATTTGAGAATAGTGTCTTGGAACGTTTTGTGTGTGTTGGTTATGGACCTCTGTCTACAGAATGTCAGAGTAAGAGATGTTTTCAGAAGATTGCACATGCTTTGGGTCCCTGTCCTGAACTCTCAGGTGAGCCTCCCCCCATAGCTTGGGGGGGCAGCCAGTTCACATATGAAAACTTTGGGCTGCTCTTTTGAATGTGAGGGTGATTTTTCTTCCAGTTTCTTTCCTGTAGAACAATGGAGTGACATTCTTCCTGGTGTTTCCTATGAAGAATAATGATGGGGAATTATCTTCTCTGTCTACAAGTGTTTAAAAACTCATTAGTTAGGGTTCCTGAAAGAGTCCCAATACAAGTCAGTGGGTGTGGTGAAGCCAATTGTAATGGGAAGTGGACTGAGCCCCGGGGCTGGTGGTCAGCAGGGAGGCAGAGCTGTAAAGAATACTCTGCATATGCTATAGTAAGCATTTTCATAGATCTCCTCTGTGGGAGAGGACAATGGCTTTGGAGCTCATATTTACTCAAAAAGCAGCCCTTTGATTTTCATGGCTTTCTGCTTGGTTGCACATTGGAAAGCCCATTTGTCTTCACCAAGCCTTTGAAGAGGGGTAGGTGAAGGAATTGGGGCATTGGCCAGTGGCTGAGGGCTAGTGGTTGCTTGGAGAAGGAACTAAGTTGCATTGCATAATACTTGAAAGGCTTGTTGTCATTTTTGAGTTTGTGAAATCCAGGTGAATATATATATTTTAGGAACAGAACATGGATTCTCTTGCTGGTACTGTGGCTAGTACTGCCTTTGGAAAGTCACTTGGTAGCTGTCAAAGTGAGGCAATGGTATTTATTTCTGTGGTGATTTGCCTTTTTTTGCCCTTTAAAAAAAAATTTTCAGTTGCAAAGCATGAGAGAGAAGGACCAGCTGTGTAGTTACCTTTATCTGGTCTTTCTGTTCACTTTCTCATCTTCCTGGATGTCAACTGGGAACTGCTTTTGACATTTTATCTACTCTGAACTTCACTCTAGCTATATAGTCCTTCACTGGCTTGCTTGTACGGCGTTACCTGCAAGAAAAGGAGACGTGTTGATTGTCTGTAGCATAGCTGATGCACAGAGATCCTTGTGTTGGATGCAACATTTCTGCTGATGATGTCAGACACGTGTTTAGAAAAATGGGGCGATATTTCTAGCCACGGACCCTTCAACAAATATTGATTTTTATGTCTCTGCTTACCTCCTCTTGTGAAGTGAGAAGTGTAACAGCTCCAATTTTTACTGGTAGACTTTGAGAGAAGTCATTGTCATCACCCCTTCTGACACAGTGGGGAATGGGAAGAGAGAGGTGACTTGCAGAAGGACTCCGTGGTCAGGAATGCAGCTGGGTTCCACTTCACTGCTTGCTGAGTCTGATGGGTATATTTTCCTATTCCATGGGGGTGTGATGAGGTTAAGTCCCTTAATGTTTATGAACGTTTACGGTGATAGAGGAAGACAGAAACCTAGGCAGATATATTAGTTAGGGGGAAGGCAAGCCTGTAAAGAGAAATGGTGGGATTTGGGCAGAGCATGTGTGCAAGAGAAGATTATGCAGAGAACTCTCTTGAAGGGCAGGAGTTATTTACAGTGTGTATACTTCATGTAATTTCTCCTGATAATATAGCTGGGCAGTGAAGGCCACGGACCTTTTGCAGACAGAACCATCTTGTTACTCCAGAAGACTTGTCATATACCAGATCTTATAGCAAAGCTTTGTATATGCAGCTGTAGCTTAAATAAACGTCATCTCTTGGATGGTTCACTGAATAGTACATCCACAGTTTTTCAGAAGCATTGTTGCTCTTTGAGCCAGCTGCCTTTGTTTCTAGCAGATTGCTGCTGCTTTGTTGGTTAACCCTGGGCATGAGTTTTCTGCACATATGTTATTAGACTGAGCATATTTTCTATTTATACCACTTGGGGATACAAATTACTGTGTTGCGTTCAGCAAGCACAAGGAAAAGTACATCCTTGTGATTGGACAAAAAAAGAATACAGGGCAAAATTTTATTCTAAGGACCTTTCTTTCAACGTTCAGGGGAAAACAAGCAGGAAAAACAATTAATGATCTTTAGTTTTATGTCCCTGAAAAGTAGGAGGTATTTTCATATACTTGTTTTAATAGACTATGTTGGTGGAATTTGGTTTTGAAATTTACAATGTGCCTTTGAAGAAGGGAATGAATTTTGATGAAATCCTGTGTATCATTTTTAAGCAATTAGGGAGATGATTAGTGTCGTACATACTTGGAAGCATTGTCTTTGTGGCTTTGATAGTTGTCTGTGGGCCAGTAAATTTGCACTGGAGGGCTGAGCTGGAGGCTACTGCAGCTGGTTGAAGTTTGAATTGATTTAGTAAACTCTAAACCATACTTAGCCACAGCTTTCCTTTCTTTCTCATTTCATTTTGGGAACAAATGACCTTTACCTACTCTGTGGTAGAGCTCCAGAAATATTATGCAATCTATTGCAATGTTTTTGTTACTGCTCAGTCTTCCCTTCTGGCTTTAAAGAGCCCTTGCCCAAACTGGCTGGTTTTTAGCGTGCCCATGGAGGGATCATAGATAAGGGAATATAATTAAAGACAGTTTTGATACTTGTGTAGGGAAACACCTGTGCTTCATTCAGAATCATAAGCTCCGTCAGGAGGACACTGAACATGTCTGGATTGTAGACCATGACTAGGTGTTATCTTCATCAGGATAATAAATAATACACTTCCCTGTCACTTCACTCTGCTGTTTCTTTCCCCATTACCCAAGACAAGCTGTTGTGTGAGAATTCTGCCTGGTTGTAGACTGCTCATGAATCTTGCAGTACATGACATGCAGACATCTAACAAACATGACTAAAAACTGCATAAAATACACAGACATAACACAGAAGTCATATGTTTGAAAACACATTAGAGTTCCACAAATAACCTGATATCTAGGAGGCTTTTTCCTCCCATATATCTATAACCAAAAATATTCTGCTAGCTGCCTTTCAACCAGATCAGGGTTATTTTAGATTTTGTAATGATTCTCGCTTGTGTAAACTCGCACAATCTGCCTGCAAATTCAACTTCAATGATAAAAGGTCTCATCAAAAAATTGAGGCAGGCTAGAATGTTTGGTTAAGATTTAATATCTTTCTAACTAATTATAACGCAGTGTCAATATGTGCTCTGATATCTGTGGAAAGAAAAGGAACATAAAAGATACAGTTCCATTGTACCGGGTCTTTTGTAAACAATTAATGGTTAGGTTGATGTCTGAAGCAAGGGTGAGAGAATTGATAAACCTGTTCTAAAGGGCTTGAAAAGTTGAATTGAATTCTAAATGTAGATTAGGAATAAATGATGACAGCCAAGCCAGCATTACCTCAGTTGATTAATTTATAAGGATACTGGTCAATGATTTTAACCAACAGCTATGCATAGTGGAATCCTAATGGGATCTGTCTGTTAAGATTACATAAAGTAGAGCATTTGATTTATTTCATAGCTTTCCAACGCGCCACTTTAACTTCATACAAATAATGCATTAGTCACACTGGATAAGATGGCGTATTGAATAAAGTTGTGATTTTGTCTGCTTCTCATAATCTGATTTTATAAAGGATTAAATCTGTTTTAGTAGTTTATTCATATCATAAAAGAGATTGTCGGTTGAATGAAATCTTTACATCTGCCACTTTCTATCTCATTAGAAAAGGCAGTAACATAAAGTTCCTCGTTTCCTCCCAGTCTGTTTTATCCCCTGGTGTGTCTGAGTGTGTATATCTTCCGTACATGTTTGTATATTATAATGTCAGTGCGTTCTCAGAGTTGTGGTTAAGAATGCGTCACAGCTTTGGAGGGATAATACCAGGGGCCATAAATGTTCTGGCCAAGAACATACCCAGCCAGGAGCAAATGGGGATGTGGGCAAAGGGTGATTGTCAAGAATCTTAAAGTGATGGCTCGTAGCAGCCTGGCCGTGTGTGTGTGTGTGTGTGTGTGTGTGTGTGTGTTTGTGTGTTTGTGTGTGTGTGTGTGTGTGTGTGAATTCAGCAGGTACCCGAATACACCCAGCCCTTCACTGTGGGTGTGCCTGTGTCAGCGGGTGAGCTTAACAATGCCTGTGTGCTGATTTAAGGCTTAGTGTTCCTCTGGACCTAAATGTGAATTGTCACTTGTGATCAGCTGTCATTCATCTGTCACACTTCCACTGGTTTTAAAAGCATTCTTCTAGTTCAGATGCATGGTTGTTGATTTTATTAAGCTAGTATTTAATGGAAAGTTACAATTCTAGGAATTTTTTTATCCACTCTTGTTGGGGGATTGTAGTTGGGTCACGTCACAAGATTTATTGTTGCTGTATTTTATTCCTTTTGTTCAAATGTGTGTCACCGATAGGATGCTGTTGTTACAGCTAGCAGTTGTTTCCATCTAGACCTTAAAAAAATAGTATCAGTAGATCTTTTCATAGATGTTTTCTTATTTGTATGTAAGGATCTTGCCTTTTTTATTTAATCCTAGTAAGTGTTTAGGGCCAGACTTGGTCTTCCAAACATGAGATAGTCTTGGATTCTGATGGTGAATAGAAGGTACTATCCAGCTCTTTCAGTTGTCTTTTTAGTCAAGGCAGCTTCTGAGGATCTCAGTTCCCTCTTCCCAGGACTTGCTGAGGACAAAACTTCATTCACATTTTCATTTGTTGATGTATGATTTAGTTCAACTGGCTCTGGCATTCAAATTTTGGCTGCTTTGCCTGCACACTTTGATTTGGTTGGAGTGTTTTGATACAGAACATGTGGTCAGGCTCCTCTCCAGGTCCGGCTTTGGTTGCAGACACAGCAGGAGCACCGGGGTGAGCAGGGGACTTGTGCTGGGCTCTGCCCTTGGGCTGTGCACACAACCATACCTGTTTGACTCCCAGCGTAGGGCTGGGCCTGTCTCTCACTCCAGCAGGCTTCTCGAGCAAGACTTCAGGAGTTGTGTATTGTTCTTGGTGCTTTGTTTTAGGAGAAATGACAGCGGGGCTTAGCTCTGCTCTGCACTGGCCCTTGTCTCTGCAACAGGGCTGTGCTCACTGCTGAGCCCTGCAGTCACAGCTGAGTCATTTTGTGCTTAAATCATGCTCGTTACTGAAACTGAGGGAAAGAACCCTTTACTTCTCATGAAAGTGCTTTTGGTTGTATGCATTCCCATGATGCAGAATGGTCCTCAAAAGGGCAGTAATGTTTGCTGAGGTGGATGGTTTCTGGGACCAGGTCTGGGGAGTGTGCACAGGTTGGTTTGCTGAGGGCAAGATAAGGGACACTGTACCCAAATGGAAACTTCCTCAGCTAAATTTAAGTATTCTCTGCTGCAGGGTTACCTACACACAATGAAGCAGCTCTAGTACCTGTGACCTTGCTTAAAAACTGTGTGGTCGTGAGGAGCAGACACAGCTCCAGCGGCACTGGGGGAAGCTGACTTTGCAGGGAGCCTTCCCCAGCCACCCTCCTTCACATCAGACCTGGACTGCTGGAGGTGTCATCCTGGAGCTGGAGCCCACATCCTTCACTGCTGTCAGGGAATGTCCAAACCTGCACCTTCTCTGTGCACAACTATGTCAGTGGAAGCATTTGTCAGATTCCATGTGTGTGTAGTAGCATAATTTTGGGGGTGAAAAGTGTGTCCTAGTTATGTGTTGTTCTGATTATTACTCAGGAACGCAGCCACAGTTTGGTAATATATTGAGGACTAATATCACCTTCCAGCCTCCGGTTAAAAAATTACCCTGTGAGATGGTTACAGCAATAAGACACAGCTTAAGTATTTAAATATGAAAGAGCAGTGCCACACTGTTCATTTTCAGTGGGGAGTACTGACTATATCTCTGAATAAACAGAGAACAGCTTTTTATGAGATATTTTTGTTGTATTTTATTTGGCAGCTGTCTTAATAGGAATTCTTCAATAGTATTTATTGTATTTTATGCTGGTAGGGGTGAGAGCCAAAGCGGAATCTGAGCAGTTTTACTTGCTTTACTCATGAACAATAAGAAAATATTGCTGTATTAATTACTTTTGTGCTTTATTGGCAAAAATAAAGAGATCCTATAATATGAAATTGGTAATATGAGGAAGGCTTTGATTTTCTCATTAGCACAGGATATTTTGCATCTGTTCTGGTTCACAAGTGCATTGTCGGCACTTAAATAATAATAATGACTCAGTAATGAATAAGAATAACAACAAATAAGCATGTGAGTATTCAGGCAGTCAGGCACCCTCCGGTGTTTATCAGTAGGTTGGTTTCGGAGGTCGTGCAAAATGAGCTGTTCCCATATGCCCATTCAGATTTTCTTAGATCATTGCACAGCCCGGAGATTCATTTTGCTGCTGACATGTCTGGGTTATATATAAGCACTTTTTTCATTGTATGTCAGTAGTGAAGTGCTGAAGTTGAAATGGGAAATGTTTCTTCCACTTAGAAACATTTAAGTTTCCATTTTTCCTCTCCACTTTTCCTTTTTCCTTTTTTCTTTTTTTTTCTTTTTCTTTGTGTGTGTGTCTGTGTGTGTATGTGTGTGAATAGAGTCTTAAGTATCTCATTGTTTAGAATTTGTGAAAATACCAGAGCACTGGATTTAAAGACTGAACAGTCTTTCAAGTATATTCTTAAAAACATAGCCTGGAAACACAGTTTCCACACTGCAGTTAAACTCAACTTGTATTAAATTGTCTCTGCTTCTGTAGGTGCTCTTACAAAAACAGAGAATGTTAAACTGATGTTTGCAGTCTATCTTGAGCATGAAAAAGCCCAGGAATCCAAAACGAAGGTTCAATTTCTGATTTGACTTTTGGTTTATAGCACTGTCTCAACTTCTATAAAGTCTCTTGCCTGCCTGTAGAGTATGCCACACAGTACAATTTATGGATTTAATTTTTCTCCAAAATTTTTCTCCATATCAATAGTTAAGAATAGTCATAAGTGAGGGATAGTACGATACTCCCTTTATTGTTAAAGCAGTGGCTAATTTTGTCAAAGTGTATTAACTTTTAGCCTTATTCTCAGAATAATTTGGACTAATGATGTGGCTTCATAGTTATGAGTTTAAGAGAAAAAGAAAATTTTCAGTTCAAGCTGGGGGAAAAAAGCCCAGCAATTATGCTTTGAGTTACTATTTTCTTAAAACACTACTTTGCACTGTAAATTATACCCTTATGGCCCTGCAGCTCAAGAGTGGCACAAAAACAAAAGTGTGTATGTGTATAAACAGTGATCTAGAATTTGACAATTCTTGTTAAAAATTGTTAAAGTTCTGGAATGGCAGACAGGAGGCCATCTTCTGTGTGAAGAGTCTGAATTGTACCTGTGCATTAATACCATTAAAGGACTACCTTTAAAACAGATTACCAAAAAGTGGCCTTATTGATTGCTCCAAGTGATACTTGCTTAAGGAAGTCTGCTTGTGTTAGAGTACACTTCAGCAATATATGTGAAGCAAAGGAAAGCAAAATTGATTTTTTTTTTCCTTGTTGATTAAAATTATTTTTTGGTCCAACAGCTCTCAACTATGCATGGTAAAAATAAAACAGGAAGGGAAGAATAAAAACAAAATAAAATAAGCCATCCTCCTCCCGTTAAAGCAGTTTAGCATTGGATAAGCCAAAAGAAATTGGTAAAGTAAGTAGTTGAACAGCACATGACCTGTAAAGTACTTAAAGTGATCTGTGAATGGAAGCTACCCTAAGCCTGCTTCTTGTCACAGTAATTTGTCTGGTTTAAGAGCAGAATAAGTATGTCTCCTTGGCAGTACAAGAGCAAGTAGATCACTAGGTGAGATCAGATAGGAGTCTGGTGGTAACAACTGAACTACAACAAAGCCCTTCTATGACACAATTTCTACTGCTGTTACTTCTCTTACTAAGTGTGCTAATTATCATGAGCCTGATAAGGCTTATATTAATTGACTGAACTAAATGTAAATTCCAGTTAAATAGAGAGTAGTTCAGTAGACTTGACAGGTGCTGATTTGCTTAACTGCTATATTCCGAGCAGAGCAGTGGTATGCTTCAAAACAAAATAAATAATCTAACCGTTGAACTCTGGGGAGGCTTCAAATGCTCCAGTTTTACTCCTAAAACAGAAAAAGTGACGTTTTCAGAATATCTTCTGCCTTTCCCCCCTGTCCTGTGCTGTTTGATGATGGTTTATGCAGGTTGGTTCTGACAGGTTTTGCACTGTGGTGAAATCCCTCTGTAGCCGTTGGTTGTATTTGCATGGTGCAGAGCAGCGTGGCCTGTTTGTCTCCCGACATTGTCGCAGTAGTAAATGCTGGACAATAAATAGCAGCACCAACCAGTGTGGTGGGTGTAAGGTCGGTGTGGAGGCCGGGTTAGAGGGTGCCCTGCTTTGGGTGGAACGTTTTGGGCAGGCGATGGCTCTCTGCCTCACTCTACATGTTTGCAAAATGGACTCTGGAGCATACACTTGGCTTTCAAGACCCTTTAGGGCCTTGTAGTTGTGAAGATACACAAAGACTTTTAGATAGCTTTCGTGTCCAATCAAAACTGTATCAGTACTAAAATCTTCTTTTACTTGGGAGAAGGGAATTTCTTGGTTAAGTGCTTGGTATTATAAGTGGAGACATGGAAATGGACATGGAAGGAGCAAACTTGATACCTCTTAGCGACAAATGTCATGGACATTCTTGGGAATGCTGGAATATTTATAGTATATTTTATGTATACTGTAATTAGACATTGCTATTGGTGCACACAATCTCTACATTTTAATTGTCAGGAGAGCCATCACACAGTAACGCACTGCAAGAACAATCCGCTTTTATAATTTCAAAGCTACATTTTATTACTTTGCAATATGTTTTAATTATTTTCCCTCTTCTCCCTACACGCATTCATGGGTAAGGCAGACAGCTCTGGAACCTGGTATCCTCTGCCTGTCAAGTGGCCTTAGAAGAACCAGGTTTTTCCTCTGTGCTCAGTGCTCAAGTCTGGCCACTTCCAGAAGGAAGTTGGGGAATCCCTTATTCCTGTACTTGATGCCTGCTGTCATTTCAGTTATCCTTCTAGGGGACTGACTTCTGTATTCCTTCTTGCTAGGTAATATTCTCCTTCCCAAAAGACTCCCAAAAGCAATCTCCCACCAATCCAGCAAAAAGCAGATGTTTCAAGAGGCTTGTGCAGTGTCTTAGGACTGGGTAATCTTGCTGAGAAAGGGGCTGAAGTGATACCTCAGAGTTGGTTTTGATGCATGTGGGATAAAAGTAGCTGAGTGGTTTTTCTGCTCTGTGCACACCACCTGCTCTAGTGAAAAGAGGAAGCTTTAACTGCTTGTAATGGTTGTGGAACTAGCTGCACTTTACTGAGACATACAGGTGCAAATAAAAACCCCGTTTGAAAGTAGATAAGGTAATAAATTGACTGTTGATAAATTGAAATGCAGCTGCACTTCTTTGTGGGGTGAGGGTCGTTAATTTCTCTGTGTGTCCCCTTCTCTATTAATGCAGGGTAATTATCACACTTTAGTTTGGATTGCAAGATCTTCTCGTGCTTTTACTGCAGGCAGTGCTTTATTGAAACTACCCTGCATAATGTCTACAAAGGTTTGAAAAAAGGGGGGAAAATAGAATTACTTTCTGCCTGAGGAACATGCTGCAGGGCTGCTGGGTTTTTTTTTTTTTTTCTTTTTTAGTTTTGTATTCACTAATTTACTGTTTGTTCTAGAGCAGCAGTGAGTGGGAGTTAAACTTTAAGTGCACATTTGGCTCTTTAAAAAGACATTTAGTGTACAATTACTGCTGTTTACCATCTTATAATTGTTGTGTGTTTAGGCTTAGTCAGGCTTAGGAAGATGGGTATCTGTAATCTTTGAGGGCTACAACTCCCTGTCCTAGTTTTTACAAAAGAGAAAGTAATTATAGATATTGAGATAGATACAGAGATAACATAACACTTTGTGCAGTGATGTTTTAGTGATTAGTGTAAAACAAACACATGACAAAGAGAGAGGTTGTGGTGAAAGATGTGGCTGCAGTTTCAGTCAGTGATATTTGAGCGTGATGCTCACATTGAGTCTGGGAGTCAGGACTGTTTGTCATGGAGTCCCCAGATTTGCTCTTCTGTACTTACACAGGTGCACAGTTTATAAAAAGCTAGGTTTAAGAGAGGGGCTGTATTTTTAGTAACGACTGTACGTTACACCACATCAGAGTAGAAGTAACTGCAGTCATGCTTCAATTGGCAGCCCGGTGGACAGGGGTGTCAGCAGGTCCAGTGACAGGGGAAATATCTCCATTAGCCTTTCTGTTGACATCTTTGTTAGACAGGAAATAGTAGAAACATGGATAACTGTATATCTGGGAACACCCAGATCTGCAGCAGGATCTCGACAGGGCTTAAAGTGTAGTTTGTGGGAACTGCCAAGAGGTGGAAGGTGCAGGTCTCCCAGTCTGAAGTCCATCACAGGAGGAGCAGTTGAATGTTTCAACCTGCTATGTAGCTTGTTGCTCAATAAAGCTGGTTGCCTTTTCAATAATGCATGGACAAAGCACTGGAGAAATATGGATGAATCCAGGTGTAAAATACATGGACAGTAGTATTTCCTTTTTAGAGTTACTGAGATGTGGTCTTTGTGGCTTGGGAAAGGATAGCTTGCTGACATACATTGTCTGGATTTCATTCACAAGGAAATGCATCTGTGGGGGACAGGCTGCAATGGGTATTCGATTCCTACAGTGGAGGTATAGATAAAGTTAAATGGGCTGATCTTCCTTTGAACTTGAGTGGAAAAAGCAGTTGTGTGAAAACAAAATGTGGCAAATATGTAACTGAAAATGCCATAGTGCTTGAAAGGCAGGAGAGGTAGTTAAAAAGCATTGTTAGCTAGAACAGTATCTTGCTCCTTTAATTCAGTTTTGTCACCCACTCTAATTAGAGTACGTAGCTCAATGTTTTTCTTGAAACAGGAGAATATTACTGGATTTCTGGGCAGTCATCTGAAATTTATCACTTATAAATAAGATTTTTGCTTTCAGCTTTATTTGTCGGTAATGTTTTTGAATTACAGGTGCTCTAGAGAAACAAATCTGTTTGAGGGCTATTTTGTAGTAGAAAGCCTTTGAGAAAATGTTCCTATCATTCAAAAAAGATCAGAGGCTCTGAGCAAGTATTGTGACTGTCATATTAACTTTCAAACTTAGAATGCAAAGGACAACTAATCCTTCCTTTCTTGGTAGAAGTCATATGCTGCTTTTTAACTTTCTTCACCATGTTTTATTTTTAATGTAATTTTAATGAAAAGGTGGCTCTGGCATTATAAAGTTGTTGTTTGTTGCTTCTCTTCTGATGTTAGAGTGATAGGAGTTCCAGCAGTGCTACTTTTTTTTT
>VWZN01013637.1:1275766-1332137 GCA_013396955.1 Regulus satrapa | reverse complement strand
TTTTTTTTTTTTTTTGAATAATATGTTATATATTCTTCATTTAAACTTTGATCTTGTGTTTAGTCCTAGGAGTTGAAATCCATGACGCTTTTCTTTGGGCTTTATCTGTAGCCTTTTAAAATCAACTGATACTTTTTTAACAGGCTGTAATAGTCCCTGGATGTAGACCACAGAGCTTGAGTACTTGGGTGTTACAAAGGTGGAAAACAGGGAGGGAGGTGGTGAAGATCAAATCCACCCTCCCATTTAAAGGGTGGAGATAAAGCCTGATACAGTACCCCACCTCTCCTTGATAAGGCTGCTCTGGCTGTGTTAATGCTGCTCCTTCTTGCCGTGTTGAACTTCACCCACTGACATTAAATCCTCTCTCATAAGTGATTGGTGTACAAGCCTACTCTGTGATTTCCAGGCGTGTCAAGGGATTTAGCTGTACAAGCTTTTTCTTGTATTTGAAATGCAACTTTTTGATAGTAATAGGAAGCATGGATCAAAATGTATGATTCATCCTTCTTTGTACCCATAAAATCCTGTTACAATAGTCAAGCTAATTAATATAGTTAATTAATTTGTTCACAATAACTGGTAGGAAAAAACCGACCACCCACAACAAGAAATTTTCCTTTTTTTTTTTTTTTTTTTTAGTAAAACGTCTTTTTTTAATGTGAATCCAATTGGGTTTTTAAAGACTGAACATTTAAATGGGAAAACACATTCTTCCATAAAGTAAAAAAATTCAGCAATTTTATGACAGTACTGGTGGAAAATTTTTTAATTTACAAAAGGATAATTTTTGCCAGTGGAGGAGGAAAACAATTTTGCTTTAAGAAATAAATCTGAGCATCTCTTAATAAACATTAACTTTACTGTGGTTTTTATCTGTATGTGCTTTCATAAAAGGTTCTTTTTAGTACAATGCACATTTGCTTAAATCCGGCAATACCTTAATGCCTTTCATGCTAGTGCATCCCAAGGCACTTTACAATCTGTAAAGTTAACATTAGAAATGCAGCACATAAAATTCCCTAAGACAATCCTTTTTAAAATGCTGAATAAAACATCTTAACTGTTAAGTTTGGATTAAATGGCCCAGCAGTTGGTGCATTTTTTCTTTCTGTGGAAAATATGTTTGAAACAAATGACTGAAATGAACAAAGACTCTGTAAATAATATGACTTCAAATGATATTCATGAAGGCCAAAATCTGCCATTCTGCAGGAGGAAGTCTAGACATGTACAAAGTTCAGCTCTGTTAATTAAGAGGGAGCAATACACTGCAGTGAGTCAGAGCAATTTTATAATCCAAATGCTGCTAAAAGGGACTCTTGTCAACCTCAAAATCTTACTTATTTTGTAATCACCGGGTAGAGAGAGACTAGCTGGCTGAGGAGATGCATGTCTCTCTTAGGCTTGAATGCAGTCCAGCCTGGTAGTGACCAGAAGCTGTTGCCATCTGATAACTGTTTGTTAGGCTGTGCAAAAGGATTGTAGTCTCCAAACAGTTCCCAGTGTCAGCGTCAAGAAGAACCCACCCCCACGCTTGGCACTAATTATTGCCCTCGCTGGCAGCCCCGGCGAGGAGGCCAAGGCTTGACTGTTGTTTCCCCTTTCAGCCTTGCAGTGGTCCTGCTGAGAGTGTGTGTGTGTCTGGTTTGTGGTTAAACGGTGTTCGCTCTGTTTTCTGCAGGGCTGCCAGCCCCGTATCTTCTATAAGTACTGATTTTTATCATTATGAAAACAAGATCCTTCATCGTCTTCTCACTTCAACTTTAGGTCTGCTGCAACCTGATTTTTTAAAATTTTTATATCGATGCATTTTTAAAAAAAGAAAAACAAGTAGAAATAAAACCACAACAAAACAAAAGCTGTGGCAGATATGAATTTGTTGTGCAGGATAAGATGAGGCCAGAAGGAATCAGTGCTTTTAAAATAATATTTTTTTCCAAACCAAAAGAAATAAAATGTACACTGAAAAATAAAACCCAAGAATAACAGCCAGCTGATAGCAGTGGAATACATAAGAGAAAGGAGAAAAAAAAAAAACCAAAACAAAACAAAAAAACCCCCAGGATTATGCAGCCTCAGAAAGAGCCAACAGATGTTCAGGGCGGGTTAGAAAAACAACATGATCAACGGGACGAAAGCTGCGACAGATCTAAACAAAACCCCAAAATAGATGCAATTCTAGAATAAGCCTGAAAAAGAGAAATCATTATAGGCTTTCCTCAGCACAGGCACTGGTCCCTGATAAAACAGGATTGAAACTTCTCTAAGTGGAAATTTATACAGACCTGGGTTTGCAACTTCGTTGCTAGAGAGTTCTTGTGCGCCTCTGCCAGCGGATAAATTGGAAACAGGCTAAAAATGAGCACTCGGTTCCTGAGGCAGCAGAGGTGCCCGAAGGAAGAGCTAATTGCTGCCCCTGTAACAGAATGATGTGTTTTTTAGGAATGGGGAACATAATTGCCTATCACAATATTTTTTTTTTTTCATTTTACTGGACGATTACAGGTAGAAGCAGGTCCCCAGAGTCCATGTAGTCGTATCCAGTGGCCTTTTGCCCTTGGTGCAAAAAGGTGTGTTCCCAAAGTGAAGGAGATGGGAAGCGCAGGTACAGCCAGGTGTGTGATGAAGAATGATGATGAGGATGCCTTGCTGGGACAGGAGCCCACCGGGGAGCCAAATGTAGGTGGAGATGGAGCATCTCTTTTTCAGGCAACCTGCATTTTTGGGGGCTATTCTGCTCACCCTGAAATGAGCTCACAGTTGCTGGAGCCAGCCCAGGCTTCCTGCCTGTGACTATAGAGTGCTCTTTGGAAAAGGCAAGCGTGTATGGATCTGGTGAAGTTGTCTGAATGTTAGTAAGATAGAATATCGCTCTGTCTTTATCATAACGTTGGAGAAGCACCAGAGCAAAGTCTCCTTGGCTGCATGTTGTGGGAAGGACGTGGTTTGGGTGCCCGCGTGTGGACAGACCCTGGGGCACGGGCCCCATGTCAGACATGGCTCACACCAGCCTTGCCCGGGCACCAGGAAAACCCTCCTGAAATGCTAATTGTGGAATCTACATTAATGTGTATAAATTATGCAAATCGGCAGTTGCGAACCGCTGTGGTTTAGGTGGTTCTCCTGCTGTACTTACAACTTCATATTGGGCCGAGAGGGGTTTTATTGGCTGCAGTGGCTGGTTTTTCTGCAGCTGTTGTTGGTAGCTGGGTGTAGGTGCCCTGTCTGCTCTCCGCTGATGTCCAGGCTCAAGCGGCGGCACGGAGAGAGGAGCTGAACTCAGGGCATATGTTTCCAGAAAGAATCCAGCTCTGGCTTTTCAGATGAAAAGGTTAAAGACTTTGACATCAGATAATTATAAAAGGAAAATGAATCTTTTCTTGGATCAAAAATTATTGTGTAAAAGAGTGTGTAAATTATGGCGTGCAAGTTAAGTAATGGCTTTTATACTGAAATCTGGAATTACTGTGATGGAGGAGATGGTGTCAAACTGTGGTAATTTATTTCATTTTGGTTTCTCAGATCTGCAGTGAATTTAGGAAATTCAAATTTATAGCAAGTGGGTCTTTGTAAGAATTTCTCTGCAAGAATGAGGATACTTTATGTTACTTCCATAGAGGTCATATTCATACCATTATTCTAGCTAGTACTTCCAGTTAGAAAGTTCCCATATATAATTTGCTCCACTGGCTTCTGGAAGTGGGTTTTTCAAACTTTAAATATTACTACCTCATTTAACTTATATCATTGTTCTTTAGTGTTTGAACAGTGATATGGTGATGAGCATAATGCAGTATTTTGCTAATGGACCATAAAACCTTCCAAGCGCTGTTTACGTTTTTTTTTGATTTTTTTGTGGGTTTTTTGGTTTTTTTTTTTTTTTTTTTTTTTTTTTTTTTTTTTTTTTTTTGGTGGAAGGTTAGGGATTTGATAAATTCCTTTCCAATCCATGCATAACTAATTTTTGTTACTGCACTAGAGTGCTAAGAGCTCAGTTTGAAGTTTCTCTGGACAAAAGTTAAAGTTCTTGAGATATTAAGTCAGATTAAATACAGAGGCTCGGTTTTATTCCCAGTGGAGGATGGTTATGAAGTGGTCATAAGGATAATTCACCTGTGAGTCACAACACTTCATACAGAAAAGGACTGATGATGCTGCAGCACACATAGTCTGCCTTGTGCTAAATCAAAACCCGGGGTGCGGAGTCTTTCTGTGTTTGTTTAAAAAAAGGAATGAGCAGGCAATATATCTGCTGTATCTAAACCGAGCTCTTTTGTAAACAGAAGGGCTATTTTTGAACCCCGAGCAGGATGTTTCTGGTGAAGGGATAATGCAGATGGATCCTTGCGTGCACACAGGCCCGCGCGGTGTTTATCACTCAGGGAAGGGGCTGCGCTATCGTTCATTTAACTGGCAATTCTTTTGTGGTGTCAGTATCATTTCCTAGCAAAATTGGCTCAAGGAATTGTTTCAAACACAATAGATGTTTTGAACTGGCTTAATTACTTACTCAACAGCCAATAACTTTGGGAATTGTTTTCTGTGTGAATTCTAGATACAAATTGGGATATCTTTCCATTTGTTTAAAAAAGATTAGGCCAATAGGAGAAAAAAAGATCTTTACCCATTTTCACTGAGCAGTGAAGTTTGAATATACAGCTTGCAATTGAAACTATTTTTTTTCCAAAGCCTTTGAGGGCTGTTTCTCAGTCTAGTGTAAACAATTTATTGTTAAAGTCCTAGAATATTTGCATTTTAATTAAAGACAATTTTAATTAAATACAAAACTTTAATCAGAAAAGCAGAGTTTAGGCAGATAGTGTACTTGCATGCTAAGCAAGCTTACTCTGAGGGGACCTCTATTCTGTGTAAAACTGGTTTCTGTGGTAGTTTAAGCAAGAAAGTTGTAAATGCATCTTCCTTGCCTAACTTACCTACAAATTGTAATCTCCCTCCTGCATCTTTTAACTGCAGTAAATATTCTTCCTACAGGCAATTAAATGAAGGAGGGAGTGATGCAGAAATCTTAAAGGGGCAGTGAGCAGGAAAAAGTTCAATTGGAACTCCTAATGATGCTTATAAAAGTAAATGTTAAAATTACTATTGCATATTTTGAATATTCTGTATCATTTATGTGTTCAGTTTTGTTTGTTTTGTTTTGTTTTTGTTTTTTTTTTTTTTTTCCTTGCCTAGTCTATTCTGTGTCCATTTAATGTTAGATAATAGGTGTGATATCTGGAGTGTCTGGGCCTGGTGATGCTGTAATACTGATGCTAGAACAGCATCTGGAGTTCGTGCCCGTCGGTTCTGCCCTGTTCTCTATGCCCAGTCACAGAACTAATTAGGACCCTAACATGTATTAGAGAAAGTTGCAGCCTGCCATGAGGTAGTGAAGCAAATTCTGAGGTCTGACTGGCAAATGTATTTTTGGAGTTTTCCTCCTTTATTCTGGTGTGAATTTGCTTCGGTCAAGGTGGCACACCTGGACAGTGGGAAGAAATCCTTCCTTGGTGAGCTGTGAACTAATCTGAGAAACACAGTGGTGGCTGACTCCGAGAGCTTTTGGGTTGAGGTCATTTTATGAGCAGGTTTTTATACATAACGTTTTGGTATCCTAAGGTAGACAAGAAGTGGGTGATCTTCTGTAGCCCTTCTACCTGTCTGTTGGAATTCACTTAATTCTTTGTAAAATAACAACTAAGAAGTGAAATGATAAATAGAGGATATTTCATGTTTACCCATAGCTACATACTGTGAGAGCAGTAATTCTCATTAAAGTCTCATCGTTGACAAACTGCTCATAAAAAAAATTAGAATGCAGGTGTCATTCAGGATCTGGTTAGGGCTGAGACTTCTGTTGTGATTTAGTATAATATTGGCATCGTGTTTTAATTCAAAATGGATATATAGCGTGCATACAGAAATATTTTCTCTTAGGCCTACAGTTACTTGCAGTAATGGCAAAGCAGTTAATATATTACCTTTGCTAACAGGAAAAGTGGTGCATATAAATATTTTTAGTCAATAATGTATTTTTTAAAAGGTTTCTCAGTGGGATCAGATTTATGTTGTCAGAAAAATTTATTCCGCTGACAAGTGCGGATGCCCGCACGTCATGTGTGCTGAGATTTACAAAGCAGTTTCTTCCTGGACGTCAGTTGGATGTGGTTATGGCTGGGTTATGCAGGGAATTGGGGAATCAGTCTAGGAATCCTTTTGTGCAAAATCCTGCCTCAGATTGGTATGATCCAGTAAAGCTCTGCCTCTACACGTCCGTAGCAGTTTTTGGTAGCATTAGAAACTCGGGTCAAGAAGGGGCAGAGCGCTGCAGTCGGGATCTGTGGTGTGGATCTGAGAACAGAATCTTGCCTGAAGCATTTGAGATTTTCCTGATATATTAAACGGGCCATTTTCCTCCCCCTGTTACTTACGTGCTGCTGCCAGCTGCAGTTCAGCAAGGTAGAAGTTGGAGCTTGCTCCTTTGGGTTCCAGAGATGAAAAGTAGAGAATTATAGTGCTTGTGCATTAGGTTCTGCCAAGTGTGCATGTTTCAACCACCGTTGTTTAAGATCCTGCATATTATTTGTTATACAAAATATGTCTATAATGAGAAAAATATGCTTGAACAGAGATTGCACAGAGTAGCCAAACCGCATAATGAGTAAAAAAGACCACAGTGCTGCTTAAATCCAGTTTAAAATTAATGATCGCAAAATTCAACTACTTTGAAAATTAAAAACCTTTAGCATGTTTTTAAAAAATCATAATTCCCGTTTGTTATTACAGTGCTAAGATCAGTGTGTGAACTTGTTGCATCAGGCTTGAGATCTTTTGATGGAGCTATATTCAGTTACACTGAATTTTTTCCAAAAAATTTAATTGGTTGAATGGAATCTCTTCTCCCAAGATAGAGGTAGCTAAAGCCAAGGAGGTTTTTAGCTGCTTAATTAGCCTGGTTTGTGAAATGATTTGGTAGAGGGGATGTCATGAAAAATTTGATACGTCTGTGGTGACTTTGAGGTAACCCATAGTTTTATCAAATAAAGAGCCAGAATTTTGGGGGCTTTTTTTTGGTTGTATAGCTGTAATGTAAGCAGAAATTTTTTCCCTTCATTTTATGTCCATTTTGAGTAATTCTAGTTATCTAATCAGCATAAAATGTGCACTGCAGTTAAATAGCACTGCATGATTATACCTGATGATATATACTTCTTTTTTAAAGGCAAAAGAATCTAATAACAGGATTCCGTATTGATTGTGCTGCTAATTCTGCCTTGCAGCCCAGACTGGCAGAAGGCAGGTAGCTGAATTGTATTTAACGGTTTTATTGTGATGTGACTAAGATGGATGTGACATGGTCCTCTATTATTCGTTTGAGAGTGTGGACACTAATGAAGCCATTAGCTGAGCTAAGGCAAGTGAAGAAAATAGGGAAATTACCATTATTCTGAAGCCATTAAGTTGTAATCTGCCACTTTCTCTCCTTACTCAAAAAGGCATCTTCTTTTTAAGGCCTCCCTGACTGTCCTTTAAAGATTCATTAATTCATTAACTTTCCAAAGGAGATGGAGGAAACACAATTGAAATTTTAATCAGCTCAGTGTGTCATATTATTAACATTTTGAGTGTATCTGTATTCACTGTTGCACCACATCAGGTTAAGGTTAAATAAACTACATTACAGCAAATAATGTTCTGTTTCATACTGTAAAACATAAAATGTTGAAGGCAGAAATTGGTTTCATGGTTAAATTAAATTACAATACAGAGCTTATATTATAAATATTGTCATTCAAATATATGTTCTTTGGAGAAAATGCAGTACTGTCTCCGTATTATTAATATTAATATTTTCAAAATATCTACAATTAGTCTAATCTGTGTGAAAGGTTATATAAAGCATTAAAAATTTTTATTTTATAAGTGTCTCCTTTTTACTATGTTCATACTTATGATCAATGCTTTTATTTTATCTTTTATAAAGTGGGTGACTTTTTTTAATGTCTCTCTCCAAATGGGTCATTTAGACATTAAATACAATTACAACTGCAATTTTTTCTGTTCATTATTACTTTCATTTAGATGCTGTATAGTGCTATTTTTATCTGTACCTACTTTATTATTTGAAGAAGTTCACTTTTGCCTCAGTTGTACTGGAATGTCCTGGAGCACAGTGAGCAGCTTCTGGCCTGTGCTATTGGACCTGATTGAGAGAATCCATGAGTGCTCTTTCTTAAAAATTAAAATGCCTCAAATGTGCAGTCTGAGTATGGGATAACTCCATTTGATTCCAGATAACCAACAATATTTTTTTTTTCTTTTGGCAGATGGATGGGGGAGCCTGTTTTGTTTGGGCTTTTCTAGTAGTGGTTGTATTAATGCCTCAATGTAAAGAAGCCTGAGGTACAGAGAATTTCTGGGAGGTGTGTGTTTTAAGGGCTTGAAACCCTTTGTTGCAGGGCTAGGACTCACACACACACACAAGGGTATGGTGGGAATAAACGTGTGGGAGCAATAACCAGGGATGCCGCAGCCTGTGGGTTGGAGGTAAGATGGGGCATGAAGACAAAGGGAAGGTACTGGAGGCCTGAATGTGCTGTTACTTCTTGAACTTGAACTTCCTTTCCGGGTTCAGCAAATTTCTTCATCTTCTTCCTCTAAGTTTATGTTTGGAAACACTTTCCATTTGATTCTGTACTGTTTTGCCCTTGTGCTGTATCATACAACTTTTAGGCAGTGATATAACAAAGCCTGCGAGCTTGATGTTAGTATTTATGCTAGGCAGGCAAGCTTGGTATAAATCTGAGGTGTTTTTCTTTTCTTTCTTTTTTTTTTTTTTTTTCCCTAACTGTGATAGTGTCAGTTTGATATATCACCTTTCATGTTGTGTTTGTACTTGAGGTCAGGAAACTTCTGAGTTGTGCCTATCATCAGCATTGTAAATACAAAGTAGCCTTTGGCACCTTAGTGTGGTGCCTTGCAGTGGATTTGTCAAAACAAAACAAAATCCCCTCTTTTGTTTTCCCCTGGAGTCAATTACACTTAGGATGAAGCAGTTAGTGACACCAAGGATAGCAGCTGAAGCATTGCAGGCTAACCTGCTTATCAGAAGTGCTGGCATTGGTATTTTCTAGTATGGCTGGCCAGCTTTACTGGTCCATTGAGAGCCTCTGCTTTCAGCAGGACTTGCAAAA
Source organism: Regulus satrapa (assembly GCA_013396955.1). Lineage (NCBI taxonomy): Eukaryota > Metazoa > Chordata > Aves > Passeriformes > Regulidae > Regulus > Regulus satrapa. Next base: position 1,322,940 of record VWZN01013637.1, on the reverse strand, counting down.
CTCATTAAAACTTCCTTACAGATTCTTGAGCTTCCAAAAAGTACCCACCTAAATAAACTGACTCTGCTGTGTCGGTGCTGGCAGTTCCTGGGGGCAAGACCTCCCCCTTTCTGCCTGTGAAGGAAACCTTTGATCAGTGATGTGCATCTGTGGTTGTGCCCTCCTGCCCTGTCCTGCATGCCCTGCTCCAGGGACGTGTGCCTTCCCCATGCCATTCCCTGCCCCATAGCTCTGGGGACGTGCTGCACTTTTATCTGGGGTACACTGTCCATAAACGGCACCGGGGAGGGTTCTTGGGCTTTAGAGATCTCGTTTGTAGCTCTGTAAATGTGCGCACACAGCTCTGTAGCTGCTGCTGCTGTTGGTGTGCTGTGTGATAGTGCCCATACATGCGTTATGTGTTCGTCTGCGTGGTCTAGGGCATGTACATTACCATATCATCTCTGTACAGTATGTCTGTATGTTCTTAAGATGATGCTTTCAGTACGGGTGATGGAATTGCAGCCAGTTTCTCCACACAAGGGGAAGATGGGCTGGTGATCTGTGGTTTCCCAAGCTTCAGTACAGCCATGGCACAGTAATTTAGCAGCAGTTGCTTTTCTGTGTCTTGGATTTCAAAATGCTCTCTCCTATGCTTAAGTGTATATAACTCCGTAACATGAAATAATGTAAATAGACCCATTTCTGAACAAAGCTTTTGCTATTGTACAGGAAGTTTGTTTCACTCCCTTTTGAGATAAGTCAGCTCATTAATTATGTTGCAGCTGCAGCAGCCTGGGAAATGTGGCTCAGGTGTTCCCATATTGCTGTTGCATGTCAGATATAGGCTGCCTTTTGTGAGTAGGATTAGATTTTAGCTGTCTTTTAAGAAAAAAAAAATACAAAATCTGGTGGAGAAAAATTAGCTACATGCATCCATAGCAGGAGAATGTAGATCATGTATTTTTGTTTTGAAGATAAAGGGTTGTTCATTAAACATCAGTAGGTTAAAAAAATGCTATTGTCTTGGGATGGGGTTTTCAGATCTGTCTGCTGGCATATAAGGTTTGGGACCAGTCACATCTGCTGTGACGTGCTTTGCTTGAGCAGAGCTTTCTTCCCATCACCTTTTGCTGGCTGGAGATTTACATAATATATTCAAGTACAGTAAAAGGTCCAGACATCCTAGCCAACAAACAAAACATGCTCTATACTTAATACTGCCTCAGATTTCTCCTAACTGGTCCCTGACTATTCCAGTCGCAAATAACCCCAGAAGGCTTTGAGATGGACTTTTTCATACGGTTATGAGTTCTTCTGTTAATAAAGCAAATCTTCAGGAGTGAGTGTGAGAATGGTAGATCCTGAAAAATGAGGAATAGGAGTGTGTTTTGAAGCTGGGTGAAAAAATACACATCTTGTAATTTATTTATTTACATCCATTACTCTGCACTTCTCCAAGCACTGAAACTCGACCAGAACACAAGAACTTATTGCAGATCTGCAAAGTCCTGTACAGTGGGGACTGTTCTTAGTTATTGCTATCAGCAGCAATAAATGTAGTAAACATAAACCTCTCATGGCAGCCTAATACATTCCTCAATTTGTGACTTCTCCAGCAGCCAGAAAATAGATGAACTTTGCAGTGGGCCTGAAAAGGGTTTATCAGCAAACTCTAGGTCTGCAGACTTGAGGAAAAGATCAGGTTTTGTTGTTTACATTCTTAGTTGAAACTACTGTCATCAGGATCGCTGAGGTCTTTGGGGGACTGTGGTCATAACTGTTGCTGTCCTCCACGTGAGGAACAAGACTGACAAAATCCAAACAAGCAGAAGTGTTGGGAGCCAAACCCAGTGTCTAGAAGCCTCTATCAAAATCAGCCAGCCACCCGTACAGACTTTAGAGCATCAGTGGCACTTCAGAAATAGCTAGTCCCAGGAGAGAAACGCCAGTTTGAAACAACTATTTTTGAGATGGGAACCACAAAGCATAGCTGCATCCAAAAAAATATCTGTGACAGCTTTCCTGAATCTTTCCTAAGATCCTTAGGAAAGCTCATAGCCTGTATGTCTTCAAATGGTGTTTCCCTTTTGACCCCAGCATTCCTGACTGTGCTTCAACATCCCTTGATGAAAGGGAGGTTGTGGGGTTTGGTTTTCTTCTCTCCTCCCTTAAGCACATCCAGGCAGGGATCTTAGCACTGTGCCCCGAGTCCCCTGACTATACTGAAGTTATGAACTGCCCTCCTTGTGAACTTGGTTTGAGATGGAAACGCATGTGAGTAAACAATGTGTATGATTCAGTTCTCCCTCTCGTGGTCAGATGGGGCCCTTCTCACAGTCTTCAAGCACAGACATATTAGATGTGTCTGTTTGATGTAACTTGCATCTTTTGGAACCCTCCCATGGTCATAATACAGCCAGGATTTAGTGGGGAAGTTACTGATGGTTCTTGAAATACATATATTGACTTTTTGCCACACCATGAGTGGACAGATTGGAGATGTGAACCGAACTGCGACATTCCATGGAATTGTATTAACCTCTCCTGTACACACCCCCCTAAGCGTTTCTAATTTGTCTCTGTTTAGGTGTTAAAGTGCTTCTGAAACATAGCTCCGTTTATCATCCTCCTGGCACTCCTGTTGACTCCAGTGGGTGATACAGTGTGAGCTCTGTTGCTTTTCAAGGATGCTGCAGTGTCGTTGACTTTGACAGAAGCGCTCCTCTAAAAAAAAACGAGAGGAGGATTTGCCTCTCTGTTATAAATCCCACTGTTTGGTAAGAAAAGTCCTGAGGATTTTGTTCAATGATATTTAATTCTCCCCAGAAGGAACAAAACCCTACTTTAAAAAAACAAAAATAAAAACAACCAACCCTGCACAAATGTATAGGATTAAGCATTCCAAAATCCATTTTTAATTATTGTTTAATTGATTTTGGATATAAAAAATAAATAGAAAATAAGAAAAATTCAAAATATATTCTTTACACAGGACTTAACAGCCATTTTCTGTCAATGTAGATGTTAGAACAAGACCAAAATTCTGTCATGAGCAAAGCTCCTGTACACCAACATGCCTTTTGTTCAGTTTTATCGCTGAGGACCAGGAGTTTTACTTTATTAGTTTTTCTGATTTATGTCACAAATATTTTCTGTCTCATACGTCATTTTAAAGTGCTGTTTACACTAATTTTCATCCACTAGCATGGAAAAATAATTGTCACTCTTTAGAACTCCTGTTAAATTCTGAAGCAATATGTTTAATTGCTTATTATGTATTTCTAAGTAGTTGGTTTCCTCTAAGAATTGGCTAAAGATTTTCCTTGCACAGATCTTGACTCAAAGATTGTCCTTTAGCTAGAAAATATTGATTAGCTTTTGTTTGGCCCCTGTGGAGAGCACCTTATCTCTAAGACTGCGTTTTGTTACTATGAGGGTTGACAGAATTCAGATTTAACCAGGTGAAGTCTGCCATGGTCAGTAAAATATTAAAGAATCACTAAAATAAAATACTATATTAGTCCTGTGAAATTTTTTTAATGTCATCAAAAAAGAGGTTTTGGGGACTTCAAGCTGACTGAAGTAGTTCATGCTAATTGTCTCATCTGCTTAGTATGTAATTTGTCTTCTATGAATATCAATGCCTTCATTCATTTAATCTAAAGTAATTAATAACCAAACAATTAATAAAGAGAGATAGAGTCTGAATGGAAAAGAACTTGAAAAGCCTTTGAAATATATTAATATTTTTTAAGACTGAATGCAAATATTGCATTACATCTCACATTGGGTTATCAGAAAAATTATATGAACAGCTGGTATGAGGTTATGTGCATCTTTTTGCTCCGGGAGTGAATATTATTGTTGTATTAGCCAGTGTATTGTGGCAGGTCAGGGATCAGGTTCCTGAAGCGGGGTTCTGGCCTTGTGCAAGCTCAGTAGGAGGGCTCTGTCCGCAGCTGAGCAGCCCAGGCTATTTCAGTGAGTGCGTGCCTGCCTCGCTGATGTCAGCAGGGAGATAGGTGCCTTTGAAGAGTGATTCAGCAGCTCTCAGTGCTGACTAATCACTAGATTTAGCCACTAGCAAATGCAGGATACACGATGATGTCTGAGCTCCTGCCTTTTAGAGCTGGCGTACGGCTCTGACTCAGGGTTGTATCTGCCCACTAATGATCTGGTGCCTACAGCCCTCTTCTTATGGGAGCTATCTGAGCCCATCTTGTCTCCTTGAAAGCAGCAGAACCTTCAAAAGGCATTGCTGCCATAATAGCACTTTGTGGCTTTACTGTAATAACCTGGTGGCAGAGAAACCATGGCTTTGGGACCCTCAGCACCCTGAGAGGACAGAGGGTGCTGCTCTCACCAGCAGGAGGGTACCCTGGAGGAACCAGCCTCTACGCACCTGCCTGAAGATGAGCTACAACACAACCAAAAATGCAGCAGTCTCAGCACCAGAAGTAAGTCTGATCCTGTAGCTTTGTGGCCTGGGATTCACCTAGGGAGGGTGGCTGGGTCTTTGGTCAGAAGTGTTTGTGTTTTCTAGTTGGTGGGAATGGGACAAATTGACCAGGGTTCCTACTTCTTGTCTTGGCTGGCAAACGTGAGCTGCTGTTGTGCCCTGGGAGTGGACAGTTTGCCTTTGAGGGGCAGCAGAACCTGGGTGAGGGTGGCTTCCTCACCACAGCGGGGTTCTTTGCATCCCAAGCATTCCTTGCCTCTCATTGTCATTGGCTGCTTTTGGTTTGAGCAGATCTTTCATGCTGCCCAGGAAAGAATGTTAAAAATGTGAAGTGGATTAAGTAGATGTAGAGGCATTTGCCAAGGACCCGACTCTGACTCCCCAAACCTGCTGTGCTCACCTATCCTCTCAGGCACACCTGTGACCTGGTGATGGGAAGGGGTAACCAGGTGTGGCTAGCGATGGAATATCACCTGGCATGCAATCTAACCACCTTGTCTCTTGCTGCCGATGTCTTTCCTCAGTCACCAGGGGACAGTACACCCTTGGTCTCTTCTTTCTGAATGTTTTGGGACATTGGCCTAGGATGTTCTTTCTCAGCAGCTTTCTGGTGGTTGCTGTATTTCAGAGAGTCGCCCTACCAAGAAAATTGGGGGACTCTATGCTGTGGATGTTACATTTAATTTTCCCTAAATACAGGTGTGTCTACAGGCTGTAACAGCTGGCAGCATTTTGGCCATTCCAGTTCAGTAGCAATAGCCTGATGTGCTGCTGCTGCCTGGCACAGAGAACATGGTGATGTTGGTAGCTGTTACAGTGATATATTTCATATGTGGTTGTCTGAGCCAGAGGTAGTTTGGATTTCCAAAGGTGAGAGTTGGAAAGCTTGAAAAGACAAAGGGAATAATGAACCTTGGGTATTCATGTAAGCGTCTTTAAAATATCACAGCCAAAATATCACTGTCAATTGTAGGTGTTTTTGTTCATTGACTTTACATCTGACACATACATGACAAATGCTGTCCTGCCTTCCAGTGTTACCCAAGCCATGCATTTGTTCTGTCTCCTTGTGCTGCTCCTGGCTTTAGGATGTCATGTTGTGAATCAGATCAGCTGAATGGTCCTGCTCATTCTCTTTTGTGAGGGTGGGAATGGGAGGGAGGGAAATTGCTTTGCAGCCAGATTAATTTCCTGGTCTATCTGCCTGTGCAGTTGCATGAATGCCACTGCCAACACAAGGAGGGGAGCAAAATTGCTGCTAAATTAAAATGTTTCTGGACTGCCATCCTTAGATAAAAAAAGAATAAGTATGATTATTTTGTTAATATTACTTTGGTCTAGGTTTTGACACACTGTGGTCTAAGACCATATGCCTGTAATCATTATTCACTCTTGAAATGTAGAGTAGTTATCAGACATATTTTGTGGATTTTCTGGGTATGTATGTATACTGCAGTCCTCTTTATTTACTAGATGAAATAAATTTATTGGTGGAAAAATATAACTTTGCAGCACATCAACCTTTGGCATGAATGACTCCTTGGTGATATTTGTGTCTTTTAAACACAGGTGCTTCTGCAGATGTTTTATCTAATTCTCACCGTTGCAACTCTGCAAAGGGTGAAGGTGCAGAAGAGCTCAGTGGTCAGTGCTGGCCCAGTGGCCATGGCTTCTCATTTGGCCATTGACTTTTACTGTGGTTTTTTTTCAGTTTCTGTAAATAAATTTACCCAGCTCTACACTGAAGAGGTCTAAGAGTTCTCCAAAGTGATGTACATGAATTTATCATACCGATTCCACGTTAAAGTCAAAACTCTAGAAATCCTGCTATAGAATTCTGCTTGGCCTTTAATCAGTGACCTGTGTAGGAAAAGTAAAGAATAAATAATTCTGGTATATATATTTTAATTTGGTAAACATAATCATAGTGGCTTGCTAACTGAAGCAGACAATTGCTTCAAATATAGCTTTTGTTGTAGTAAAGTGAATATATTCTGGATGAATTTACATCCATTATAAATTACTAGCTTCAGACAGATATTGTGGAATACTTAAATTCCTCCTGTTCCCATGTTTTCTTAGTTTATTAAGACATTATAACTTCAGTGGATGTGGGAGGCATTAGGAGAGAGATCTGAAACGCATGTGAATAAACAGGTTTCCAGACAGGATGCATTTTTATTTCTTTCCCTGTAATGTGTATTTCAAAGTATTAATTAAAAATATACATAATACCTTTGTGAATGCAATTATTGTTTTATATGCAAGATTCCACTTCTTTCCTTTTTTTTTTTTTTAAAAACCTTTCACACAGAATTCACTCCGTTTACATATGTCTCTTCATAAATACCAATAATGCTTTAATTTATGGGTGTTTGCTGTTGGGCTTTGTTTAAATGAGTTCCATCCAAAAGGAGTCAGAGCCTTGTATTCTTGCAGAAATGAATAAACCACATGAGGTGAATTTTCATACAACCCATTTCAAACCTGGAGTTTTCAGGGTATAATTTAGCTATTGCATTGGTGGTTTATGACCATATAAAGTGGAGGTGTGTAGGTAGGAGGCTAGAGAGATGTACTTGTAAATGGCTAGAAGCAAGGAGGCTGAGTATGGTCTCCAGCAGTGCATTTTTCAGCTCACAGTTTCACATCTCTATCCTGAGGCATTAGATGCTACTAATTCTCCGAGAGCCAAAGATTTGTTTTAGAGAAGATTCTGATTTGATTAAGATACTGCTTCAAGACCTAATGTTACTTTAGCAAATCATGCCACGACTGGAAACGTACATGATTGGAAATAAACTGCATGTTATCTGAGAAACAGAGAAAGAGCCTCATGATTTGGAATGATCCTGCAGAAGCAGTGTTTAGTGTAATGACAGTACACTTAGATTAATTATACAGTGCTTGCAGGCGCCACTATACACTTAGTGTTGTGTCAGCACTTTTCCCGTTAACCCTGTGTTGAAAAAAATGGTAATTTGGCTCTTAAAAATGAAGAAATCCTCTGGTTTGAATACAGGCTCTGTGCTGTATGCACTGAATCAACTTCTAGTTAGGGCCTGAATTTTATTTTTGTATCCTTAGCTCTCCAAAATACGTAGCTGTAGCATTAATAATTTCTGTTTAACATTGTATGTGTTTTCTGCACTGCCCACTTCTGATGGAGAACCTTATTTTAGTAAATGCCTAGAGTGTTGTGATCACTTCAGATGGTGCGAAATGAAGCACTGAGATATTTAACCTTGAAAGCTGGAAGGTGCAAGTGTTAAGCCACCATTTCACTACTCAGTAGATGAGTTAAATTTGGCTTAATGTGTGTTTATATGATTAGCTGCAATAGCTCTGAAGGATTGTTAAAGTCTGAAATAAGCCTTGAGCATGGCTTAAAAGGCTGTTTACACACACAAAAAAAAATAGAAATAGTATACAGAAGCTATTACAATTAGTTATATAAACACTGCAGAGTGGTTCTTAAAATAAACACTGAACTATACTATAGGCAAAGAAGTGACAGTGAAATTAAGTAACTTTTTGACTAAGTCATCAAAATATTCTTCATCCTCATTTGCTGTTGAAAAGACAGTAGTAAATGCTGAGCAAATAAACTTGCTTATACCTAGAACATGTCCTGCAAATACAGGAATCTTGACCCATTTTTTTTAGCAGTTCTTAGCCTCTTATTCTCTCTTGTTTCTTATTTCCACTTCTAGATTGTATTTTACTTTTTTTGAGTAGTGCTGGCAAGTGGCTCTTATCAAGAACAAATGATGCTGTAAATCAGGACCAAAATCAATGCTGCTGTGGGGTTGTAATAGCAAGATGTGGTTGTGTGGGCCTGAGTGTTTTACCTGCCTCTGAAGCCAAGAGTGAGGCCCTGGGTAGTGTTCCAACACTTGGCTTCTAATTTACTGGCAAGTGTATATATACAGCTGTTCTGTCTCGCTCTTAGATTGGAGATATCAATATGAAACTCCTGTTTTAATATGCCTTTTCTCATAATGCAAACAGTAAAAAACAAGTGGGCATTCATGTTCAAGTAGAATGGCATAGGGATACAGAAAGCACTTAATCCCTCTGCCTTTAATACTACTAGAGTAGGATTCAGGACTGGCAGGGCTGGCTGAGACGCCTGGCAGCATATCTTGGCTCCCTTCTGCTTTGGAGCACCCGTTCTCTGTAGGTGCAAAGGACAGTGGCTGTTCCAGTGGCAGGATGGGCTCTGTCAGCTGGAGGAAGGCTTATTTGCCCAAAGCAACAGGGTCTTTAATGTCATGGCTGGCCATTCTCAGCCGTAGTTACTGCTCTTCTCCATGATAGGTGGTAGTATAAACAAGGAGTGATTTGTGCTGCTGGAATAAGGCCATGTGTGTTATGCCAAATATAAAATGAGAGGGCTGACACGAGTGCCTCTTGGACATGTCTTTCATTACCCTTTACGCTTCTCTTTCCTAATAGAATTTGGAGGAACCAAACACATGCTGTATGCAGGGTTTTATTAGAGTGCTTTGCCTCGGGCCCTTAACTCCTTTAGCTGGTCATTACCTGACCAGTAAAGACCTCTAAACGGGTCATTAATGCTTAAGTAATAAACTGTTTCACAAGACTGTCTAGTACAGGACCTCTTCTATCATTTTTACAGTTACTGTTTTATAGATAAATCAATGAGCAACAACTGGATATTCTTGTTTTGCTATATAATCGTGTAATAGCAGCCACAGCAAACAGGCAGAGGGTTCTCTTAACTGTGTCCCAAGAGCTGGAGGTGGCCACGAGCAGGTGCAGCCTGGAGTTGGGTGTAGGGTAAACCCAGAAGTAAGGAAAAGACTGACTGAAGGCATGTTCTGCTATTCCCAGAACAAAGTATATCACTGCATTTGGTTCTAAAGCTTTTTGGGGTTTTAATGTTTATAATTTTTTTCTGCTTCCAGAAGTTGTATAAGTTCAAAAAGGTGCCTTTTCTTCCCTCGCTGCCATATGTAGGTCTCACTATAGTCTAATGTTGGCTTTCATAGAGATTTCTTGACTAGGAATTAGTTAATAACATAAGTCTTGCACTCTTCTACATCATATATATCTGTCCACTTTGAGTTTAGCATATATTAAATTCTTTCTAGGTATGACAGTAATAGTTAGCTGTGGCGCAAGTTTCTTCTGGTTCTTAGTATGAAGTTTTCATCCTCTCCCCCTTTGACCAATATATCCATTAAAATAAGTTTCTGTGCAAGCTGTTTCTTCCTGGAGAGACAGGAGGACAAAGTGCACTGTAGGTACCGTATAATTTTTGGCAGGTTACCCAGCATTCAATATTTCCATCCTTATTAATATCAGTGTATCATTGATGGACTGCTGAGGGCTGGAATATGCCAGTCATATACATATTTTCTCATGTTAACCTTTGAGAAGTGCCAGTCTGTGCTGGAACTGTTGGGTTTTTTGTTTGATTCTTGGCTTTGTGGTTTTTTGGGGTTTTTAAATTTTGTAAAAAATTTTTGTTATAAATATTACAGAGGGGAATGAATGCTGAAAATGGTTCTTTATAGACACAGAATATTTTTCTATGGTGAAATGGAACAAAACCTCTAAAAATTTATGACTTCTAGTGTGATTAGGGCCTATGGAGCAAACACTTCATAATTATTTTTCCAAGAAATTGAAAATGTTAGTTATGGGACAAGTTCTTTCTGGCAATGTGAAACAATTAATATTGAACAGCTGTTTCTATGATAGACCTTTTGAAAAAAAATATAACATTGGCATGTTTTTTTATTCATTACTTCTGTGTTGAATTAGTTTTGCATTTGTAGCTGCCATGTTGAATCTGACAAGAAAAACTAGATTAAAAAACATGAGACAAGTTATTTACTGAAAGGAACAATAAAATAAGTGCTTTTTTTTTTTTCCTCTTTCCTTGAGAAAAAAAAATCTTTTTGAGTCACAGCCTTAACGAGACCCATGAAGGGCTTTGAGGTGACTTCAGCCCTCCACATTGTTGTGCTAGACCCGTAAAGCTGGTGCTGAAAGTCATAACATTATACATAGTGGTGCAGGAATTGTGTGCTGACTTAGAGTTTAAGTTGGGAGGAATCTGACACAGCACTTTGTTCAGTTTACAACTCTCATAATATTCTTAGCACCTGCCAGGAGGATTTTAATTCGTTTAAAGCAGAAAAAAAGCTAACAGAGGATTATAAAACAAATCACACTTCCAAGATTGCAGCTCCATGATTGTCCTGTTCTTATCTTTGCTGATAATCTGATGTGGTAGCAACAGTAGCAAACCCAGTATTTGTACTGGATTCTTCCATCAGACCTGTGGACAGAAACTGTCCTGTGTGTCACTTTGCTGTGTTAGTACGACATCAGGAATCAATTTGGTCCCATCTGCAGTCGCCTGATATAATCAACCTCTATTCTGTTTAGCTCAACTCGCTACCTACAGTAAGTGATTTGTATGTGCATGAATATTAAACTCCCCAAGTAAACGTGTGAGTAAATATGAATTGACAATAAAAGAAAGTTATATGCGTATGCTGGAATTGAGTGCTCATTGTTGTTTTTATAAAACAGCATTAAATTGCATCATCGTGGTGTGAATAACGATTATTGCTTCCTTTATTTTGTGATAGGAGAGAACAGCAGATCCCAAATAACATCTTTGTACTACTCATTTCACTTCTGGCTACTGTTGCCTATTTGTTATAAAGATTTTCTTCTCTAATTTTTTGTTTTAGTCAAACCTGAGTTAGAGCAATTTTTCATGGCTCAACAGCCCTTTTTTAAAATATATATATATATTTTTTAATATGACTGACTGCAAGTATATTTGCGTAATGATTACAGCAAGGCAGATAGAATATTTACAAGCCGTAGCAATTCCTGTGCAAATGCAGTCTCCAGAGAAGGGCACAATAACAAAGCAAGCAAACATCACAGTTCTCTAAATAAGAAGTTTCAGGCATTGGGGTGGTGACTCAGAATGTGGAGGGGAACCCTGGAGTTTTAGAATAATTTATGGGGATGCTGAGGAGATGGATTTCATTTAAATACAGTAACTGCTGAAATATTTCTAAGTTAAAAAGTCAGCTAGTGGTTAAGTAAATATCTTCTTGACCCCTTTTAACTCTTGTGATGTACCGTTGTTTTAAACTATTTACTTTGAAATGCTTGAGTCATAAAATTACCCAGGAGAGATGGATTGACCACAGACAGTTAATGCATAGGACTGAGTTGCTTAAAATTTAAACCCAATGCCCATTTTCATGTAATCTCTTGTTCTTTAATTGGATGAATTAGGTTAGACATGGAGGGCTGTGGAGTCAAAAAAATAAAATAAAATAAAAACTTAGAAAAAATTGGTTTCACACAGCCTGCAAAAAGCATTAAGGGAAAAATTTAGAGAAGAACAGAGGTTCCTTCTTGTTTCTATAGAAACCAATAGTGATCAGGAGGGGAGAGGATTTCTTTCAAGTGTACATTTTAGTGAGGCCGGCTCAGCGCTCGGGAGGGCAGTGCGAAGAGCCCAGCGCTCCCGTGGGTTGGGCTGCGGTGGCCCTGGGCCTGGGGAGGCATCTGGAGCAGGGATCACCTCCTGGAGCCCTGGCTGGCACGGCTGGGCACAGGGAGCATGGGCAGTGCCGCGGCCCCGGGGAGCGCAGGAATCCCATCGCAGCCAGAGCGCAGAAGAGGGGGGAAGACTGATGGGGAAGTGTGTTGCCCTGTGTCAGAATTAGCCATGCTAATTGCTTTGAAGTGATCATCTCGTTTGGATTTTATCGTGACAGAATCACGGCCACTGAGATAGCGTGTGTTCAAAGCATTGCAGCCAGGACTCAGTGACTTGGCATTTGAATCGGGATGATCTTCCTAATGTACTGCATAATACATAATTCCCTCCACAACAAAATTATACTCTTAATTATGTTCTGTTTTCCTTATGTTACCTAAGTGTTGCCATAGAGAACAGATCAGGGAAGCATTTGAAAACCAAATTTTAAAGCAGATCTAGGTCATAATCAATACTGTACCTTTAAAATAATTGCAGGATTCTTCTAAATGAAGTTCAGGTCACATGCAATGTCGAAAATAAGGCAGTTTCAGTTTGCTGCAACCTGGCAGATCCAAGGAGTGACTGAGGAATATCTAGTAACTGGCAAAGACACCTCTGTTTGACATTTACTTTCGCATGTAAACAATGGAGCACTGTATATTGGCATCTGAATGTATTAGCTGGTGGTGATCCAAACCCTGGTATGAATTTAGATGGTTTTTCCTTTCTGTTTATAAATACATAGTCTTGATAACAAGGGAACATTTACTGCAATCTTGCTCCGCAGTTGTCAGAGCAGAATGAATAATTTTGAAACATAAACCCCCTCAGATCTCAAAAATATCAAGAAAAACATAAAACATAAGGGAAAAGGATTATAAAATACAAATAAAAAAGGTTCTTAACATATTTAGAGGCCTATGGGCTGTAAACACTGTAGATTATCATTAATGAAACTCTCTGCCAAGTACACAAACCACAGTTCGGTAGCAGCTGTTAAGCAAGCATTGTTCAAAGCTGGATAATCCCTTGAACATTATACTTCGTGGCTCTGTACCTCTTCCTATTAGTAATCAGATAATTGCCTTGCATTTTCTGTTACACATTTTTCTTTTGAAATTCAGTTTCATTCCTCTATGTCAAAAGCCTTTATCTTGCAGTCGTCACTTAGGCAAAAATCCCGCAGAAGTCAACAGGCAGGGCTGTGATCTTTATTTTTGGGAAGTCTGGTCTAATACAATTCTAATTCTAATACAACCCTGTGGTGTTACTTTGGCCTCACAGTGGTAAGAGATGAATCGCACTCCACAAATAAGATGCTTGAATTCTTTTGTAACTCAGTTGCTTTTTTTTTCCTACAAAATGGGCTCTTCTAAGTAATATGGGAATTAATTAAAAATGCTTTCTACCACTGTTTCTTACATTAGAATAAGTTCACTGTTTTGTGTTGGGAGAAGGAGAAGGTGAGAGACTTTCTGATTCAATTTGTCCAAAAGTTCAGGCGTCATATGAATGCTTCCCAGGGCATTATATGTAAGTATCTTGCAGAAAGAAATTTGGCAATGATGGCTACTATTTTTTCCTGCATTAAAATATTCTTAACTCATTATAGCACAGAAATAGTGAGCCATAGCCCTGGTAATTGTGAGTTCCCTTGAGCTCCATTGGCTATTAGGGTTGAACTGAGAGAGTAGCTTATCTTGCACTTCTGGAATTTCTCACAACCCTACAACAAAGCAGTATTGATTTTTCTCAGCTGGCAGGAGGGGAGGAGGGATTGAGGAAGGTCATATGTAAATGTGCTCAGTCTGATAAACAGCTGGACCAAATATTACTGAGTCTAGAACCCTCACCAAAGCTAAGTAAATCCATTTTATAACCCCCGAATTAGGCATTTGCTGATTCCTTTCAATCCACATATGGTGTCCCTGCACAGGAGTGTTCAGCCTCACAATATTTCCTGACATGGGCCATTCAGTTTAAAGCCAGCACATCTCTTTGATGGGCACTGGCTTCACAAGCTGTTGGCATCAACTTTCTTTGTCCAAGATCGAGTTCCAATCCCCAAAATCAAAGCAGATGGAGATGTAATTAAGAGAGCAGAAGCTATGATTCATCCTTAAACCTGTAGTGTTGCAGGGACTGTTTCTGTCTAGTACTTAAAATTATTTTATATCACATGGCATAAGCAGAGGTTTGAGACATGATATCATACCCCCCCATGGGCAAGGCATAATGGATATTTTCTAGCTAGCATATCTCTGTGGATGTGTAAGAAGAAGAAGAAATTTACTTTTTAAATTTTCCTAAATTGCAACATTTTGTTTTCAAGAGAATCCAGTGCTTTCTGTTCATTGCAGAAGCAATATTATTAAATGCCAGTTGGCAGGAAAAAATTAGAAAAAGGATGGCCTGAAAGACAAAAAGAAATGCATTTTCCTCCTATTTCCCAAAAAATAAATTACCAATGAGGCAGGAGCTGTCTTTAGGCAAGGTTTCAGGAGGCAGATTAGATAGCAAAATTATTTCCTTGTTCTAGTGAGAGGCAGTTTTCATTGAAGGCAGGAATTTAGGAGTATTTCTAAGGGAAAAGGTCTTGCAGCAAAACTGCAAATTGGGTAGCACTGTGGTAACTCATTGATCCTCCCAGCAAAGTAATACCAATTAAAAAGGCATCTGTAACGAACAAAGTATGGATTCACTCATCTCTGTTGCTGTGAAAGGAAGACATGTATGAAGCAATATTATTATTATTATTCTCAAGTGCAGCTAAAATTGGAGAAACTGTTCCTCTGTTGCTCGGTTGTTAAAGACCTGCTCTGTGCAGTGTGTCTGCTGACCAGTTTCTGATAGCATTCAGTTCTAGGATATTCTAGAAAAAAATGGCTCAGCAAAGATTCTAATTTTTGGATGAATTTACTGACATTAGCATGTTAACACTGTGCATTTCCAGTCAAGCACTTTGACCTCTGTGACATTTTCTCAGTGGCAATTTCTGTACCCTGTTTGGATACAACCACCTGGGGCTTCCTGGAGTGATCCTTGGCTTCAGCTGAAAGGTTTTCTTGCCCTTAATCATCTTGAAAGTTGCATAAAACTCTTTCAGTGTATTGGCAATTGTGCGTTCGTTTGGAATTGCATTTCTGAATGCATCAGAACCTGCTGAACTGTCTCGGGAGCACTGCTACCCAGGAAGGCCAGACAGTGTGTGATCAACTGCACCTTCCCCGAGGGTTCGGCGTGCCAGGGGGATGGAGAGGTTGGAAGCCTGCAGGTAACTCCTGGGTGCAGAACATCAGCTCCAGCACTGATACCACTGAACAGTATCTTCTGCTGCTCGACCTAATGGCCTGGCCAGCTGCAAACGTTGTCCTGTGGCCTGATGCTTTAATTTTAAATTACAAGAGCGTGGCAGTCATAAATGGTTTCTGAAGTTCAGATAGATGGAAAATTTTGAGGAATTCTAATATTTGGTTGTTGGGTGTAGATTTGAAAATGAGCCACTTAACATCCATAGTTACTGAATTATTGATATTTTGCCTTCCATATGAGTGCAAAGGGGTGGTAAATGGAGAAGCAAGAAACTAGGACAGGAGTCAGATCCCTTAACTATTTCTGTTGTAGAAAAGAGTAGACTAAGGGATTGAACAGTGGCTTCCATCTCCCATTCCTCCTTCTCTTAACCTGACCATATTCTGGGATAAAACCTTGTTTGTCAGAAGTTTAAAACACAGCTGACCTGGTTGCCAGGCAAACAGAGTCTGAGACTTTCCTTAGATTTTAAAAGAAAACAAACCCCAACTGTTCACAGTTCTCCTCGAGTGGAGTCCAGGAATGCCTTCAGCATTTGATTCCAGATGATGGAAAGCTCACAGCCTTGACTAGAACCCAGTCATTGTGATTTGGGCAGTAGGTTTTGGCTGAAATGAAAGGATTGAAATATTGCTAGTCTTATTTGAAGAGGAAAGCCCATCATTTGTGTCATTGTCCAAATGTGGGGACTTTGAGCATGGAGTTTTTATGGAAGGATGATTCAAATAAGATAAACTGACTTCCACACAGGAGAGAATTTGCAAAAGAAAGTAGCTGGCATTGAATAGAGTAGAACTTTAGAAGTAAAAATGGAGAAAAATCCACCGTAAAATTAACGTGCTGTTATAGGAAGGTGCAATTATTAAAAACCAGAACAACAGAACTATGGAAAAAATAAATCTGAAAGGAAATGGGAAAAAGCACTGCTTTCCTACTAATTTGCCCCCTTCGTTCTGTGTTTAATTTACTAAAGCAGTCATAAACATTGCTAAACAGTCAAAAAATTAAATGTTGCTGTATAATTTATGGTGGTTACAGGATACATGAGAGTGCACTTTAATTAGCAAATTGCATGTTTATTTTATTTGCTTAGCATATAATTTAGATTGGATAAATGCGCTTTGACTGGCTATGGCACCTAGGTATCCTCATTTGGTATAATTTTTAATCACATTGTTTTGGAATTTTATTGCAACATTATACAGTTGATATAACAGTGCACAATTAAGTATGCTCAGTTCACACCTTGCTCTTGAGGAAATTACTTTTTATCTGTATTTCGATGGAGCACTTTATATGGCAAGTGAGAACTTGGGAGTAATAAAGAAAGCTCACTGTGGGCGCTAGAGTTGCAATCTGAATAGTAAATAATAACAGTAATGATGGTGCCCTGTTAGTGAAATGTGTTTGGGAGGAAGATTAAAAAAAAACAAACCCCTGAAAATAGGCAACTGGAAATGATCATTGTATGTAGTAGTGTATTGGCTGTATCATAACAAAGTCTTGATGCCAGAGCTGAACTGGGGGAGGGTGAGGATTGTGCTTGGCGCTGTACACAGCCCGAGGGGCAAAGATCTGGATCCAGCAAACATGAACAGTTGTTCAGCAGAGAGGAGAGGAGTTGATGCTGGAGGATGTAGGAAATCTCAGAAAAAAACTCCATCTCAGACCCTGCTCCTGCACCTCCTCTGTGCCCACGGCAGGATGCTGACCAGCTTGGACAATGGGATGTGCTGTAAGGATGAAGTGTAAAGAGACAGGACATGGGGAGAAGTAGGCTCAGGTGTGGTGGGTGTTCCTGTGATTCTGAGGCTTGAAAATACTTCGGCACTTTTTGGTTTGTTTACTATTGTGTATTTGATCATGCTCAGGGAGTGTCTGTCAGCGATGTGTTCACGGTATTGTGATTTCGATAGGCTTTGAATCTGGAGCTCTGTTTTCCCTGTTCACTTTTTTATGTGGTGACAGGGCTGTATCCTTGCTTCAGGGAAATTCAGATTCACCTTAGCAGCTAAATCCCCACTTTAGGTAAAAGAGCAGCAGCATGTACAGCAGATATACTGTAGATGTTACTGGAGAATGTAATAGAACTGCACCTGAAGGTTCTGGAAAGAAAAAATAGATACATTTTCTTTAGTAGAAAAATATTCCTTAAGCATATAGTTATTAACAAAAGAGTATTATTTTTGCAGCGAATATATGGAAGGAATAGAGAGTGTTTGAGATCTAGACTATACCTTGGCAGTGGCATTTTTCTGTTGGGGTTTGACTTACAAAATTCTGCAGAAAAGCCCTCATTTTCTCTTGCATCCCATGGACTTTTTCCATAAGGGCTGCCTGAGTATTGCACATATGCAAATCCGAGATCCCGAGCGAGTCTTGGCAAGATTGATGCTGGGCCCGATTACACTTTCCGTCACCTAGGTGTAAATCTGGGCTAACTCCATTGTTCTGCTGCCACTGGAAGAGGCTCTTTGCTCTCCTGTCTGCCTGTGGGTAATTGGCCCCCAGTGCCAGCGTGCTGCCGTGGTGTGGCTGGCACCGATGGCTCCGCTGTGACAGCGCGGCAGCGAGCGCTGCTCCAACACCGACGTTCCTTACTTGGTTACAGCCTGTTTTGATACTGTTATCTGTAAAGAATGTTTTCTGCACTGATTATGGTTATTAAAACATACAGAGATCAACAGATATGGCAAACAGCTGCTTAGTCACAGCTGATGTGAGAAATTTGATTTCATGTAAGTCTCACCATTTGAAACTATATCCTCTAGAAAAACACAGGCGATTAATCTCTCCTGCATGCAAGCTAGTTGACTTTGTTTAAAATAGGATTATATCAGGATGATAAACAGGGACTAGAATTAAAGCACCTTTTTGAAGATTGCTGAAACAGAGAAGAAGAAAAGCAGAGGGGAGTTTTTATGGTTTGGAGGGTCTTTTTTTCTTTTTTCCATTTTTCTTTTTGTACTGACGCACTGGAGTGTTTGGATAATATTTATGGGACCTATCATGCAGATGTCATAGTGCTGTAAGAAAATACCTGTGGTATTTAGAGCCAGCGATGCAGTCCTTTTAAATATGTGTATTGCTCTATAAAGGCAGACAGTGCTTCCCAGCATTCCTTATGGAACACAGGGAGAATGGCATGGACCTCTTGAATAATTAATATGGTTTTCAGAGCAGTAGTCATGGAAACCCAGGCAGTGTCACATATATGGATTTTAGGAATTAGGCACGTTTTGAATTGCACATTTAGCCAAAAAAGAGCATGCTGTAAATCTGAAGATCAGAAGCATTTTCTCAGTGAGTCTCTTGTTTACACTGACAAATACATATATCTTATGTATTTTTTTGATTTAAAAAAGACTTGGATTCCTAAAAATTTATATGTTAGCTATCTAAAGGGCTGTTAAAGGTACTAACTGCCATAAGTAATCTTTTAGATGGCTTACTCTTTTTTCTTAATTTTTTTTTTCCATCCTAGACCCCTGAAGTTATTAGGATGTAGGTTTTAAACTGTATGGCCGATTGCTGTTCACTTAAAGGACCACAGTTTTACCACTGAAGTTGCTAGGCCCTTTCTATTAGTTCAGTTGTGTGGCTTTTTTATCTGTCTCAAAAAATGTCTCTTCAGGATCAATATCGTCATTACCTTGGGTGTGTGTGTGGAAGAAGTCAACCAGGCAGCAGTGAAAAGCTATCATCCAGCCCTCAGTAATATTGTACGTGTAAAGAATAAAAATACATGGAAGTTATTTATAGACCATAAACCCTCTGGTTTCATAAACCATTTTATACTATTATTTGCCCAAGTCTACAGAGTCTCTCCTGAGTTCACAGCACACTCAAAAGCCTGTTTTTTATTTCTGGCTGTTTGAATTGGGAAATTAATTAGAAATACACTTAGCAATTTATGGACATGAAAAAGCCATTTGGCCCAGTAAGTCTGCTTTCTTTTACCTTTTTTCATCCTCATTTTGTTTTGTCGCTCTCTTTCAATCTACTCCCTACTAATAAAAATATCAATCTGTTTCATAAACTCATTGAGACTTTGTGGCAATAATATTACTTGGCAGCATAATATGGCATATTCATTACTCTCTAAGCAAAACGATTTTTCTTTACATTTTGTGATCTGGATTCCTCAATTAAATGCA
The DNA here is from genome assembly GCA_013396955.1 of Regulus satrapa. Classification (NCBI taxonomy): domain Eukaryota; kingdom Metazoa; phylum Chordata; class Aves; order Passeriformes; family Regulidae; genus Regulus; species Regulus satrapa. Next base: position 1,303,481 of record VWZN01013637.1, on the reverse strand, counting down.
CACTTGCGGCTTTCATTGAAATCAATGAGACTTTTATAGCTTTCACTCATAGCAGATACTGGCTCTTTATTTCCAAATGTGAAATGATGGCCACAGTTTTGGCTTTATTTTATTTTAACTGGTAATGAGCAGGTTCCCCCCATCTCCCACATCTCTGTGCTATATGAAAATTTTTCCTAATCTGAAATGAAATATTTCTGTTCAGTCATTTCGAAGTTATCTCTTCCCTAGCAAGAATAAATTCAATCACTTTGGCCTGTCTTGACACGAGATCTTTAAGTACCCAAGGTTAGTCAAGGTTTCTGAAGTTGCACCCCCTCTACAGTAAAATTAACTTATCTGTGTGATGCTTAAAGTTGTGGACAGAATTTCAGCTGTGAAGTAGTTATTAGAGAAATCACCTTGCTTCCTATGATTTGTATTGCAGCCCTTGGTTGGTGCATCTCTGTGTCCTCGTTGCTGTTTCTTTTACTGCAGCCATACACAGAACAAATGGCTTCAGAGATTTTTCTGTACTAAGCTCTAAATACCTTCCCAGTTGCTTCGAGCACTCTTTGCCTGTTTCTTTTCATGTGTATTCCCTCTTTCCTGGCTTATTATGCTACAGCACTCCCAGCTAAGTTATCCATCTGTAGAGCTATAAAAAGATGTATGTTAGTAATGGAAATAGTCAAAAAAATCAAGAGGACCAACTCAGAAGGGTGTGTGAGTATCAGGTACGTACTGGAAACCTGTCTTAATTCTCTCAGGACCATCAAGACTCAGCCCCAGAAATTCCCTGCAGTTGATAATCTTCTCAGCTGTAGTCTTTGTTAGGAGGAGTCACAGGGAGTAAATTAAAATGCTGAGACTTTCAGATAGATCAGAGAAGTTAAAGGTGGACAAGAATATGGTCCAGGACTGTAGCTGTATGCAGGACAATTTACTGATGACTAAAACTGACATTCCCATAAAACTCTCAGCTGGAGTTACATGGGAATTTTAACCATCTGAAGAGCTTGTCTTCAGAGCATTTTTTACTCTCATTTTTCTGCCTTTCAGGTACATGACCAGTACTTTGGTGTCACATACCATCCCTCTCCCACTGAGACTGATGGAACCAGTACTGTCCTAAACTCTTTCCCCCTCAGGGTTGTTTTGCTTCCCCAATCATAGAACAGCTTTAAGATAATGACAGCTTTTGCAAAAATCCAGTTGTTGCCCAGTTTTAATGCAGAAAGTTACTTAGCAATTTAGTTTCCTCCTCACAGAACTATACATATACTTTTATGTACAGAGATATACACAAACACTTAATATTATAGTCTCAGAAATTGATGCTGCTGTCATATCTGCAAGTAATCTGCAGCGCCATCATTGCTATGACCTTTCAGACCACTGAATGTAAATCAGATCCTTTCCCTCTGGTGGGCTCTGTGGCATGCTGAGATTGCTCACAGATTGTGTTTGAACAGTGCCTATCAAGTGAGATGACAATGCAGGAGGCATATCCTCGTTCTGGTTGCTCTGGCATATTTCCAGTGCTACACCAACTGTGGTGCTTTACAGCGCAATCTGTGGTTTGTCGGGAAAAGAGTGTGTGCACCTCTGTTAGCTGTCACATGCTTGCTCGGACCCATTGTGTTCTCCCTGACTTCTACCCCTTGCTGATGGAAATCCCTAATCTTGGTCTTAAGCCATCAGATCTCTGAGAATTTGGGATTTTTAGGTTGGATTTGGGGTTTTTAGATTGATGTTTACTGTAATGGAAGATGTTTCACATACAGTGTTATGCAAAATTTTCATCCTGTGTTTACATAGACGTTTTGAAGTCCAGGCAAATGTTTTAACACTTGGAAATTTTAAGTGGGATGAAGGCAGTATGAAACAAGGCAAGTGCAAAGTATCACAGTAGTACTAGAAATTCTCCTTGTGGCTTTAAAACCACCAACTCCTAGTGTGATCATGTGGAAAGATGTACGTGCCTTAGATTCTCCCCTGCTGAAAGCAAAGTGACCACAGTCACAAGTTTCATTCATTGCTAAAGAAAGGCTATGATTATAGAGAGGGAATAAGAGGATCAATAAATATGATTTCCACAGAAATCAGTAGATAGATGAATGAAGAGCACTGTTTTTGGTTCATCCTCTTAGTTTGCATGTGACTGTAACAGCAGCAGTCTTAACATATCTTGCCTTTGGTAGACCTTTCAGCTTCATAATTTGTCAGTTTTCAGCAAGAGATCAAACAATGGGCTAAATATCTGTGTAAGTTTTGATTTCTAGTTTTGACCTCTGGGGCTTTGATACTCAGAGCACTCAAACAGGACAAGAGGGCTTGAACTGTAATTTCTATAATGGCGTTCACCACCTTGGGCTTTCTCCAGAATCCCTCTCTCCTCTCAGACATGCAGTGGAGAAAATCAGGTAGGACATTGATAGTCCATCCCTTTTCTCTTTCTCTGAAATTCTACATTTAAGTGGCTGTGGCTGCAGGAATATCAAAACTTAACACATTTATTTCTGGCTTAACAGAAGAAAAAATGTGTTTGTTTGGGTATCTGGTGTTCCTAGAATGTTTTCATCTTCTGCCTAGAATTGTGTAAAAGGGGCTGAAGCTAGATTAAAGAGACTCAAAGGCACAGCTGATCTGGCTTTTAATTCATTGTCAGTAGAAGAAGCTGTCTGAATGCTGCAGAGGGCTTTAGATCTTGGTTCCATCAGCTCACAGAGGAGATCAGGTGAGCCACTGTACCTCATAGAGCGAAAGAAACTGAAACCATGGTTCTTTGCCACAAATCTACATGGCACGAGGCCAGTTAAGAGCTGAAATAGGTTGGTATTAACGGCAGGGAAGTCTGGAAATGCTCTAATCATACCTCTCCCAGCAGGGCTCTTAGTGCAATGACAGGCTGATCGTCTTGTCAGACTTTGAGAACTTTCTTCTTTAAACACACAGAAAATGGGGGGGGCTGAAAAGGGGAGGAGGGAGAGGGGAAGGCAGAAAAAGCTTTAACTCTGCTGATGTGGCTTCTTTAATTTGCTGTCAGTGATGCCACCGATGTTAATTCTGGCAGGGTTAATTATGAGAAATTAAAAAGCCACTCAGAACAGACTGTACCCTTCGTACTCCAATAAAGAGGCAGCTCTGGCGTGAGAAAATTTCTTCATTAATATATATCCCCAAAGGGCTACTGCGTACAGCTTTTGGAATATGATTCATAAACTCCCAGGGACCCTGCAGGAAGCAGGGGAGATAGGATTCAGAGGAGATTGACTGTATTACTTTTACTGCTTCAGGAGAATGATGCTCAGGCTGGCAGGAAATCACCATGCAGGTGACATTTGGAAAGAAAAATTTATTAATTTGCATGTTGGCATGTTACAGGTTTTGAAATATGGTTTTCAATACGTTCTGTACAGCCCCTGCTGTATCAATGTTCGGTGTGTCAGTCTCTAATACATGCAGCTGTTAACATGGAGCTTAGCATAAGCATTGTAATTGTTTACCATTTAGTATTTTGCAGAAATGGCTTTAGGGCATGCATTTATTTCTCAGGAAAATTTCTCTGGCTTCTCACAAACTAGGCAGTATATGCCCTTAACCTAATACATTATACTGAATGGCAATGTGGTTGTACCACATACGTTGTCAAAAGTAAACTGCAAAGAATATCACATACAAATTGTGCAGCTCTAAAATGCAACTGGGAAAAAAAAAGAGTATATGCCAAAACAATAATCTATAATTTATATTAGCATAACTTGGCAAAGCCACATTATCAAGCAAATATAAGTGCAAATGGAGTTAGGTAATAGTGAAATACCTCAGTGATGTTAACTTTCAGCAGAAATAAAGCCCTATTGTTAAAAAACGGTGTGCTTAAACCATTTGCAGTGTAACTGATGCTGACAGGGTGTTCCAAAGTGCTGGTGCAATTTTGAAGTCTCTTCCCAGGAAAGGCATTATGGTCTGTAAGTCATTACTATGTAGAAAGTAGCTAGACAAAGTTAGTTTACAGTACAGAGGCCTAAAAAGAGGCCAGAAAATTAATTTTCATAAGAAAACCACATATTTTTGGCTGCTCTAATATCAGTGAAGCATTGATACACAATGTGTAGTCTTTCATTCAGAAATATCAATAGTCTTCAGAAACATTAATTAATTAACCTTAATAGCAGCTGCAATCTGTGGGCATTATTTTGAAACTTACTGTTAATGGTCGTTCAGAGGACTGAAATAAACACAGTTGAGATTGGACTGCTAAGAAAAAGTGAAACATTACTTAGAGCAATTGAGGGTGCTCGGAAACAACCTTGGAGGGGATATTTCAGCAGACTACCTTTTCCAGCAGGCTACACTGAATATTCCTGTGGCAACTAGCATTGTAACTTTGGGCGGGAACAGTCTGGGATAGAATGTTAGAATCTGTGGGTAACTTCTGTGCATCTGCAGTTCCAGAGTGCTGGCATCTCTTTTTTGACAACCTAACCCTGCCTATCAATATTTTATTTTTCTGGATGCTTTGTTAATGTGGAGCTAGACGTGCAGGTAGAACATGTGGCACGTACAAGGCACAATGTGATGTGGCACTCTTGTGGCTGAGGAACAAAGTCTGAAAAGCTGCTGGCCATTTGCTTTGTTCCGGCTCTGGAATCCCACTTTGTACCTATGTAACTAAACATCTGCTATCAAAACTCGGGAAAAGATTAGGTATGTGCTATAAAAATGGCATTTCCTTTGCCACTGAAAAATGACTTTAACATTTCCAGGAATAAAGACCTCCTTTGTTTTCTCTGATTCTAATCCCTGTCTCCAATTTCACCTTAGAAGTGTGTGTCCCTCCCAAACCCTGAATCCCTGCTGTCACCAGCTGTGCATTTCTTGGCAGAAACCCACTTATCAATGTTAAGGATGAACTTTGAGGCTCATTGAATCATTAATTGTAATCCTCACGTAGCAAACATAACATTTCAGCAAGATTTCTAATTACCTTTTGACTGCTTTTTTTCATAATGCCCTGTTGCTGTTGGAATGGCTCTCATGACATACACAGAAATAACATTAGACTGTAAATCTATTGACTGGAGCAGTGGAAGGAGGAAAAAAATGTAGAAGGGGAGAAGGTCGTTCTTATAATTAGTATAATATATCAACATGCTGGGAAACTGAAATGGGAGAAGTTGTTAGAAATGGAAATTTGACTGAAAGCGAAAGTTCATCTCCGAGTCTCTTCTTCCCCATTTCTCTACTGTTACCTTACCTTCCAAAGCAACCCTTCTGACAGCTCCAGGGTATGCTGTTCTCACAGGCTGGGTCTGCAACCCAATCCATGGGCAGGGTGAGCTGCTTGTACCCTCCTGAAGAACAACTGCTTTAAAATATTCACACAGGAGACGCACAGGGCAGTGTTCTCAAATGACTCCAGAGCTGCTTGCCTAGCCCCAAGGGGCCCGAAGCGGGCGAGGGGCCGGTGCAGGGCTGGGCTGTGCAGCTGTGTCCTCACTGCTTCCCGTTCTCCATCACTCCATTAGAGAGCCCTGCTCGTGCCAGTCCTTGCTCACTGGTGACCAGTACACACCCGGAGGTTTCTCAGCATTCGAGGGAGTCTGGGATCCATGGTGAGGGTGATCAAAATCTAGTCAGAGGAGCTAATCCTTATGTACTCACAGTATCGACTGGGAATCGGTACACAGGCTGCTGGGGCTGGCAGTGGCTGTCCTAAAGCCTTTTCAAAATCTCTTCATTTCTAACAGTCTGTCTCAGACATCACGATATTATCTAGGCAAAAATCATGAAAACTGCCCTGTTTTCAACTGAATTTTTCATCTAAAATGCAGCTCACTCGCAACTTGTTACTGTCTAAAGAGAATGCTAACGCTGCCACATTTCCTCATTAGCTTTGCATCAGACAGACTCCTGTGTCACAGCTGATGGAGCCTTTATGAGCCTTTTAGCCAAATGACTGATGTTTCCCTCGTTATGTCAGATCTGAGGGCACTGCTGGCATCTTTCTTTATTCGCTGTCTAACACCATCAATCGAGCAGCTGCCATGCACCCATGATCAGGCTGATTATTAAAATGTGCTCAGGAGGCTGCTGACACCAATTTTCTTTCATCTGAAGAGGCCAATATACACTGGCTCAAGCCGACAGTTATGTACGTGTAATATTTAGTGTAGGAACCAGCAGGTAAAGACTGAAGCTGAATCCACAGAATCTGGATCCAGTCCATTGAGATTACCATTAACACCTTGTAGAAACAGTGGTGATGTTTGCTTTATATTATTCTACTCTTCTGTAAAGAGGGAATTGTTCCCCAAACAGGGAATTGGGGAGCACTTCCTCTAAAACCCAGCCCTTCCTCTTACACCCAGTGTCCCTGGTGATGAGGGGTCACAGCCACTTGAAGAGCTTGTTCAACTTGAGTCCTGCTAGAACCACGCTCTTGTGGGATTGCTTACCCCTAAGCTTTATCACAGTAGTTTTGCTCTGCTGTCTCTTCCTTCACTGATATGTCAGCCTTTTTCAAAGGGAGACAGCTCTTGCCTTCTTTCTGATGATAATGGAGAAAAAAGCCTTCTGCAAACAGTGTAGTTCAGAGCCATGGACTGACCCAGCATGTCAGGGATTCATGAGCTCAAGCTCACCTGGAGTTTCCCCTGCCAACAGCAAACACAGCTTGGCCGCGTATTTAGTTGTGTGCCTGTTAATCACTTCTGCCTTTGGAGTCTCTAATATTGAATAATCTTAATATGAAAAGAGTAAGTTCAGATCTTTATTTCCAGTGTGCTTGTCATTTCGATGTTTAAGGATGACTTGTGATGATTTGATTGACTGTGGTTATTTTTTAATTGCTAGGCCATATGTTTTTTAAAGAAGCATTTGAAGTTTAATGGTTATCAGATGTAGTTATGTCTTGGTACAGCAGTGTGGTTGTGTGTGACTACAAGGTGTAGCCAAATGGGCTATACATAGGCTCATGTAGATGTTATGGGCAGAGTATAGCACAAGAGAGAAGAAGGGGAAAATCCTTTGCCGATGGTGAACAAAGCAGGCTGCAGAGCAAGGAGGGCTGTCATTGACTCTCACCAAATTCTTCTTGGAAATAGAGGGGCCGAAGTTTTGTGCCCAGCTCTGGGGGATCCCCTCCTCTTGCTCTTGTCCTGCCCCAGTCTATCAGCATGCTCAGACCTCCCTTTCTCTGACCTGCCTTGCCAATAGACCAGTCTGCTTCAGAAATGGCTTCTGCCTTTGTGAGGCTGTGTGTTCTCTCCAGATGCTGCAAGGTTTAGACCAAATCCATAAGCTGGAGAGGAATTCTTGGGGCTATGTTGCTCCGTCAGTTTGGGTAATGTTTTACTGCCTGCTCTGGTCCTACAGGAAATGCAAACCTGAACTGTATCCCACCATATAAATACATGCATTTTTCCACAATTCAGTTTGTTGCCTTTTTTTTTTTTTTTTCCCCTCAAAGAAGGAAAAAGTATTAATCTGCCTGTGTTCCTAGGGGATGGGGAACCCTCACGGGCCTCGTGATTATCGAAAGCACCCTTAAACTCATAATACTGCTAATTAGCTATATAGCACTGCTGAGCAGTTAACACTTTTATTGTCTGTCTCACACCCAAGAGGTTATTTCTCTTGAAAAAAGCCCTCTCCTTAGGGGAGACCAGAAGGGACCAGATGAGAATGACTGAATTAACAAGATGCTGAGAATGAATCCCCAAATTACACTGAAACCTGATTTGTTCCTGCGTACCAGGAGGAGGGTTTGCTGTGAGAGAATGTAGGGACTTGTCATAAAGCTGACAATTGCAAAAAGAAGAATGTTTGATTACGGTCCTAAATCTCCAAACAACTGTGTGTCTGTGGTGCCTTTATGACAGTCATTTTGCGTGGCTGAGTGTGCACGTGCGTCTGTGTGGTGTGTGTGCAGAAAATTCAAAGGCTGTGGTCCTGTGCAGTTTTTACACTCTTATTCTGGGAATGCTACAGAATTAACCCAAATTCTAATTGCATGATATCCTATGGCATTAAGAGAATACGTTTTACGTGGCCCACCTGCTAGTGTAACTAATTAACAGCTATTCTCATTAATTACATTGATCAGGATCATAAAATAATTTCAAATTGCTGAACATGATCAACAGGAGTGAAATGGTTTCACTTTAATCCTTTAATGATTTTTTCATTATTAATCAAACAAAATATGTAGTTATTTGATCAATTTTTTTCTTCTTGGAACTGCAACTCAGAGCAATTACAGTAGACATAAAGTTGGTGCAAACAGAATTTCATCTCATCCAGTAGCTAATTAAGCAGTAAGACACAATAGGGTAGGGGGAGGTATGTGTGTTAGGAGAAAATCACTCCCTGAGGATCAAAAAAAAAAAAAAAGTGGACCTTTGCTCCCTTGGGAATCTGATTATCTTCATACAACCACATCCCTGAGATTGCCTTCTTGCTAGCAGGAAGTTCTGTAAGATTTTATACCAAACTGAATTGGAGGGGTGGGAAATCCTGCCAGAATTTGAGGAGAGGAATGGTGAGCTGCGCCCTCAGCATCTAACTGGAAGGCTTACCAAATAAGAAGTCATTTACATCTCAGAAATATCCAGTCACCAGCTTTTCTCACTAAAACCAGTGTTTGCTCCTTGTTCTTTGGATGTTGTATAGATCTCTCTTTTGACAGTACATGGCTGTTTTTTGATGTGCAAACAAATCTGGCCTTTGTTCACATTGGCTTCAGACAGTTGATAAACCCTGAAATCAGGCTATCGAGGTGTGATGTTAAATATTGGTAGATAAGCTATAAAGGTTCTTTGCTATGTGTATGTGCATAAAATAACATACGAATCAGAAAAAGCTTTACAATTAAGTTTGTCTTAACTTCTTAAGATGTTATTGCTCCTCATCAAACCAAATTACTTTGGTTAACAGTGTTTTGCGTGGTCACAGCTAGGATGGTTTGTAGGTTTGTAGCAATACTGAGATACCAGCATGCTTCAGTACATGGTAATTCACAGATAGTAAATAAATTTTATATATGTATGTGTGTGTGTGTGTAAAAAAAAAAAAAAAGAAAGTCTAAAAGATGGCATCATTTCTGACAGCTCTGCATGAGCAGAGTTGTCCAGACTTGATGCTAAAGGTACCTCCTAAAGATTAGCATCTCTTGCCATGGAGAAACGTTTCCACTGATCGTGGCCGTGCCTGGAGCAGGTGAGGTGGGCTCCTACTGCTGTCCCCAAGGCAGAGGGCACGGAAGGCCCTGTGATGGGAGCCCCTTGTGCCTCAGTGAGCCTCTCTGAGGGCAGCCGGCCGTGGGAGCAGCCTGTGAGCGTCTGTGCCGTGGGCTTGTCCTTGTCTGCTGTGCCCTCATGTGTGCCAAGGAGAGAAGGGGGGGTGTGATGGATGATGTTCTTGCTGGACCTGGATGCCCAGTAATTCGTTCCTGTAGAGGAGTTACCAGGCAAATATTTTGTTCTCAAGGCTTGGAGATTTTTTTCCCCATTTTGATCGCTTGTGGTTGGACTTACTGCAGCTTACCCAGCAACAGAAATACAATAGCATAGTCTGACATGGTAATGCTTTCTGTGTGGTCATAAAGATCTACAGTATTTAACCTAGTTTTGCATGAAATAACTAGATTTAGATCAATCACAGTCATTTTGTAGAAGAGAGCGAGAATATTAACTTGGTCTTGAAATGTGATTAATTCCAATTTGCTGTTTTCGAAGATAAGCAATGCTCACAATCCTGTTAATTAAAAAATTTGGACTTTTCAATTTTACTTCATGCACCATTTTTTAATGAAATAAGTTTGTCTTTCTTATTATGACAGATGCCTGGTTCAACGTGCCACAGGCTTCCTGAAGGAAAAATAGTGTGTACTTGTTGTGACCCTATAAAATGAAGATAAATGGTTTCATGCAAGATACATTATGGGCTTTATGACATGCATAAATATACAGTAGATTTTATCCTTTCCATAAAAATGTTCTTAGATTTCTAATATTGTGTTTTAATGCAGTTTTGTTAACAGGATGACAAATAGTGAAAATATGTAGGTATTAAAATAGGATCTCAGATTTGTGTGCTGCTCATTCAACTGTCAGCAATTGCTGCTTCTCAAAGAGCAGTCTGACTTTGACCTTGCTAAATATTCATTTCATGTCTCCAGCATTGCTTGATTAAGTCAGGCAACTTTCTGTGTATAGCTATACTTGGCATGAGTCTGACTGCCATGTGGAAACACTTTTTTGATCAAGGTTAGGAATGAGCAAGACCTTGTTAAAAACTAAACAAGCACTGGAGTTAGGAGATTTGCATGATCTAGAAACATTGGTTTCTTATGAGAACTATTGGTTTCACATCTTATCTTTAGTGCACAGCAGTTGTCAGGCCTGCATTATATGTTAGAAGAGGAAATGTCAGTTATTAACATACTGTAAGTGGCCTCACTAGGAATACAAAGTGACCTTTAAACTAAAAACTGCAAAAAAGAGGAGGGAAAATAAAACAGATTTACTTTCTAATTGGCTTTAGTAATTTTTATTGAGAGTGTTTGGCATATGGATATTACATCTTGCTTATGCTACTAAGCTTGGCTACTATTAAAAGCAATGATGACAAAACCAATAATAGTTCTTTTAAAAAGTTGTACTGTGCTGTGAGTGTGTATGACGGGGTGTGTGAGTGCAGTTTATTTTCTGCCAGTGTCCAAATTGCTCAGTCATGACCTCATAAGCCTCAATTGAAAGCCACTGTTGCTGGAAAGCCCTACTGTGCTTAAGTGTAAGACATCCATTAATTGATAGGCTGAGGGATGGATTAATTGATGGCTGAGGGATGGAATATGGAGAAAGTTGTGCAGCCAGTGCTCTGCAGTTGAGTCACGCTATCTGAAATGAGCTTGGTGACTGTTCCTGTATCATGTTTGAAAGATTTTACAGTATACTGTGCATTTTTTGAAATTGGATTGTCTTATTATTGAATTCGTTTGAGAAAGCAACACAATGTAGGAATATTTTACCTGTAAATATCCAGGTGTTTTGCCCTTTTGAAGTAAGCAGTAGTCAGAGCTGATAAATGGCTGGAATTTAGCAACACAATGAACCTCTGTATAGATATCCCACATGGTATCAATTGAAGCTCCATTTAAGACTTAATCGTTGGCCCATACAAGCAGAGGAAAGCTTGGCTAGACAGATGGAAAGAGCTGCTTTAAGAAGGGATCAGAAAAGGCATTGCTACTCGGCTGGCCTAAATCCACTAATCTGATGTTATTATTAGCGATAAGGAGCAGCGACCAGGATAAAATCTCATTCTCTGCAAATGTCATTTAAATAGAACTCTGATATTTTCCAGTCAAGTAGACAGGCTTTAGTCAAATAGTGAGCACTTTATTTGTAAATGCAGGAGGAAAAGAAAAGCTTTAGTTCAGCAAGTTCTTAAGATGTCAGCTTACCAGTATTGATTAATCGTTCAGCAGTGGCAGCTGCTTCTTTATTAAAAGCGTAGCTCTCCATACAAAAGATATCAGATGTAGGAAATGTTTGTTGACAATTTACCTTTTCCCACAATGTGGCAAGAGCTCAGTCTGTTACACATTCCCCTGCTTTCTGGCCCTGCAGCTCAGATAATACCCATGAAGGAATGTATTAGTCCATCTGCACGGGGTAGATTGCGGCAGCTGGACTCCGCTGCAAATGTCATTCTGTTTGAAACAGACCTGCAGCACTGCTTTCCCAGTGTGGGAATTAATTCACGGAGAGAGCCAGTGCTACTTAGGAAAAACCTCTAGTTTGGCTGTGTATAGATGTGTTTGGTGTGCACAAAAATATGGCATGGTGAAGGCAGAGCTGAGAATGAGGCAAATGCCTGACTTTCACACAATGAGAGATGTAAATTGAGTGCATCTTTGTCTGTTTGCATTTTAAGTGGTTTAAAACCTTTGATTTCACCACTGCTGAAACAAATGGTTGGTCTGGTAATTTGTCACACCACACAGGGACCTGGAGTGGTTTATGGACATGGGGGCAGAGAGAGCTATTTACAGAAAATTATTTTTAAAATGTGCATTTTCTTATATTGAGTAAATTTCTCCTTCTACTTAGGACCTGGCTTCTCTTGCTGAATTTATATTTTCTGATTCTGTGGACCCTCTCCATGGAAGAATATAGACAATTAGATGCATTTCAGGCTGAAATGATTCACCTTTGGGGTTCCCCCCTTTGTTGTTCATTGCAGGGGAATTCTGTGTGTTTAGTGTAGCCTGCTGCCACCTCATTTCTTGAATGTGTTTCTAATGTACTTATGAAGTTGAAGGCTTCAACTAATGAAGTTGAAGGCCTATTAATTGCTGATGGAACAGTGGAAGCAAATATTGTACAGAGTGCTAGAGCACAGGCCAGGCTTATCCTATTGCTTATGTGTTCCTTTCTTGCCAAATGCGGAGCTGGAGGGAGTTGCTCTTCCAAGGGATTATAAGGGATCTTAAGTCCCATCAGCATACATAATGTCTTTTCTTATAATGTTAGTAGAGCTAATAGCCAAATATTATTCTGGGAATTTGAATAGTTCCTTTGCTGTACACCACCCTTGGCTGAATCTTATATCTCCTGGTTCCTCTTCTTGGCTTCCTCTTTCAATCTGAGCTTTCCTGCCATGGTCTTCACAAGTAAGGCAATTTGACTGATACCCTATGAATTCAGCCTCAGCTTTCATGGAGGCAGGAATTAAGGTGATTTAAAACTGATACACCGTTGCCTCACCTTCAGCTAATATGGAGCTGTAGAAAGAAAGAAAGAAAGGAAGATGTTTTAAATTCCTTTTAACTGTTGAATCCTGGGCACTCCTGGTCTTGGGTTAGTATCCAAAGGCCTCTCAGGCTGGTGCATCCTGATGAGAACATGAGCTGCAGAGCTGAGTGTAGGAAGGGCAGTTGAAACTGCAGTACCTGAGCTGTGGTTGAATAAACCAATTAGGGACCTATCCGAATCTGCCGTCATGTCCAGGTCCTTGGGACACAATAACTTATTTGATACCCTGTCCTTTTCATTTATATTATTCTCCTTCATACAGCAAGCCAGCTTTTAGTAGATGTCAGATGTATGAGCATAGTCCCTGAAATACCCAAGCATAGTTTTTAAGAGCATCTGTTCAGACAAAAACCCAAATTAATTTCTGAGCTCTTTGAGGTATTTACCTGTGACTAATTGTTCTAAACAGTTCTGCAATAGTTTGAAAAATATTTTTTTATTAGTCCCTGAGGCAGTAACTGCAAATTTTCATTCTGCTATAGTATTTATGTTTTAAGGTTTCAAAAAATGAAGCATCTGTGTCAAACACTTAACCAGACCAAGTTTCACATATCTTCCCCTTGTTACTGAGACAGTGATAGTGTTTGTCTCAAATGCCTGCAGGTATAGTTTGGGCTTTAGGTGTTCTGAATTAGCAATTTATGGAGTCATCCAGCAGTAAATTCCCTCATTGGCCTTTGTTCATGCTTTCTGATTATTTATGGTTAAGAACCCAAGTGGGGCGATCTGGTGGATAATGTATGTAACTGTGGTGTGTCAGGAGTGACACACTGTGATTTAGAAATCAAGAGTCATTGTAAATGGTGTTTGGATAATGGTACCTTCTATGCCTACTAACTCTATTTGCTCATTAACCTGTTACATAGAAATCCATAGGTGACACTACTATATCTTTTTGTCCAAGATGTATATTTTAAAAAGAAGAATATTATCAGCAGATAAAAAGAAGAGCTCTCAAAAAAACTATTCATGACTGATTGTATACTAAATTGAATAAGCAGTTTGTTAGAGTTGACACTTTCTTTGCTTGTTACAGTTACTTCTAGTTACTGTAAGAAGTAATTTACAGTTCCCACCTGTAAGTCACAATGGAGATAAAACATCTAATTGTCTTTATTGGGAAGTTGGTAGGATTTGAGGACCTTCAACTGTATTTGAATAATGTAATGTACAAAATGAACTAATCACTTGATCAGGACAGCCATATTTAGGCCAAAATTCTGTTATCTGGTTATACTTGGTAGTCCTTTGTTACAGTAGAACATTGGTGACAGCTTGTGGTATGTTGTTTTAGCGAGAGTAAGATATAAGTCAGCTTGCTAACCATCCATCTGAATTTAACTCCTAAACTCCTAGTTTACTTTGTCAAGAGTCATTACTGGTATCTGGTTTTAAATATTGGGTAATGGGAGTACTGGGACAATGAAATTGAGCAGCAGGAGGGAAATGCAACTGTAAGTTATTTGCCCACCATATTTATGTGGCAGTCCCAGATGCCACACCTCAGCACACCTTTAGTAGTTTGAGACAGGAATTACAGAAGTTTGGAGGCCCTTGTTTTTCTTTTAATTAAGAAACAATGTTTAAAATCATGCCTGTGAGGGATATGGTTTTTTGGTTTGAGCACAATCTGACAAATGCCTTCTGCCAGCAATGTCGCTTCCTAATGGGTGTGTCCAGAAGGAAATTACTGAGGGTTTTGACTAATGTGGGAACTCAGAGAGATCCTCTGCAACCTGTGCTGATGGATTTTAGACACAATAGTGCATTATTTTCTAAAACGCTTCTCAAACATAAGATGGTTTTGGTGTTAGCTCCTAGGGACTACAGGAATGCAAATTGAGAGTGCTGTATTTATAAAATAAACATAGGTGCTGGTCTGAAGCTGTCTGCTAGCGTGAAAATGAATTTTAAATTACATATGCCTGAGGCTTTACCTTACTTGCCGTGGGCAAGGCAGATCCTCCAGCCCTGGCACTGTATGCACAACTGTGCTACTAACAAAACACTGCTATGGGAATAACTGAACCTATACATTTTGTAAAGCATTTTCTTCTGCTGAAAAAATATTACCAGATGATTTTTCTTTGCCATCTTTCCTGCATTTTCACTCTGTCATGCTCAAGTTAATGCAGAGTTAAACACAAGGCTGAATCTCCGCTCTGGCTGAAAGTGGTGCTCTGCTAATGCCATCTATGAAACTGAAGCTATGAGCCAGATTAATGGAAATGAGATGTTCCACTTTTCCAGCAGCCCTAAAAGTGATTCCCTGCTTGGCGGGGTGAGTGCAGAGGAGACTTCCTTTCTGCTCAGTATAATTATTAAATCCAACCAGAGCAGCAGCACTTGAAAATACCAGTTTCCAGAATCATCAGAATCAAAATATCAGCCCAGTCTTGCACACTGTGCATTTTATTTTTCTTCGAGCTCTTTGGTGATGCTTGTATATTTAAGAGGAGGATATAAAATGCATGTGCTCTTTACATAGATATTTAATCAGTCGTTGTATGTGGGAACTTGTAAGCAGAAAAAACCCGTCAAATCTTTTAAGGATTTTTGTTTTTCCTGAAATGCTTTCCAGTGCCTGGTAGGAAGTGTCTTTGCTTAACCAGAAAGGTGCTGCAGCTGCAGACTAGAGCTGTTCACTTGAGGGATTGCACAAGTGAGCCAGGGCAAGTTCAGGTCCCTTTTTGTGCCTCTGCTTCCTAGGAATATAAAACTTCTTTTGGCGATGGTAATATCAAATGATGAAACTAACACTGGAGAGTTTAGTATTTACAAAAACTCAGTAAAATAAAGAGCTCCAGAGATTTGATTCCTAAGTCCTGAAAACAAGTATAGAATTCTCCCACATCCTTGAATGTATGTTGAACAGAAATGAAACATTTAGATTTTGCTTCTCTTTTTCTATCTGTGCCTTTAGGGGGCTGTAGTAGAAATGGAATACATAATGTATTGACAGGAGATATACATTCCACTTGTGAGTGCAGCTCTGAATCCTCTTGGCTTCACTGTTTCTGAATCATCATGTCTTTCCTCAGTGGAGAGATAAATATGACATTCACTTCAACCCATTTAGCCCATTATTCATTTATATAAAGCAAGACCAATTAAGACATTCTTTTGTGTATTTGCACATTCTACATATGGAGCAAACGGGAGTTAAAAATATCTGTTGCTGCAAATGTGGTGGATGCTCTCTGAATACTGAGCACGCTACTCCTGCAACTCCTCCGAGCCTTTAACTGACATTCGGGAGCTGCTGAAACACACAAATAGACACTTGTTTGCTTTGGTGTTTGCTCTGTTCCCGGATAAGATTCATACCCACTCACTTATCTAAAAAAGTGCATTCCTTTCCACTTTCCCAGCTGCCTGCGAGTGGGTATAGGCACAGCCCTTCAGCCACGGGCAGAGGTGACCAAAGCCTTTCCAAGTTCCCTGTTCCAGGAGGGATCTGTACTAGGTAGCTCTGGTGTATCAGAGCGGGTTATTTTCCTGGCACAGCTCCTTTCTTTCAGAACATGTGTTTTGACTTTTTGTTCAATCTGAGAGTTTGAGAAGGAAGTTAAAATAAAATAATAAAACACTCCTAAGAAATTCCTGCTGTCGCAGGCTTAAGGAAATAAGCCAAAATATACATTTTCAATTCCAACAGCATTTCTGAATGGTATAAGTCTCTGTTGGCTTAAGTGTTTCTTGGCACAAAATGCTGATTATATATGTCTCAAGGAGACAATCAGCATGTTCATACAAAAGTCTCAATCCCTAAAACACAATAACATGTGGTTGCCACTAAAGATTTGCTGTCGAAATAGATAAGGAAAGTTCTTCTGGATTACAATATGGGGCTTTACATTGAAAAGCTTTGTTTTGCATTAAAAGGTAGTTTGTGGCATTGTGAAGTGATGAAATGGTATGCAGCATAATACAGCTTGAATGGAGCGGAAATATGGTAAGATATAAACTGGTTTGATGGTATTTTTCCTAGCAACTCAGTAACATTTAACTATTGCACTGCTGCCCAAAACAAGTAATTCCTCAGGTCTTACTGAGGAAAATGTGCAAAGCTTTTCCACAGGGCCTCGTGTACCAGCACCGTGGCCCAGCTGCAGATGGGCACCTGCTGCTGCTTTTGCAGAAGGGGCTGCCTGGGGGACTGGAATGGCCCAATCTGTATTTGGTGGATTGTATTATATTTATGTGAATAACTACTGTCTTGTGTAATATCACAGTGGTAGATTCAAGTGCATCACTTTGTGTCTTTTGTGTCTGCTAGGCTGTTTTATGTGTTGGGCTTTTAAAAAATAATCTAAGCTCCTTTCCAAATTTCTTTCTGTGTCATGGCTTAGAACTTCAGCATCTTCCTATGCACAAGTTTGTGAATGTCAGTGTGAAGGCATGCTTAAAACTGTCCTGTGGTTCTGTTGTGTTCCTGGGATGTGTGTTGAGGAGTTGGATGAGGTGATTTGTAAACAGGTCCGAGGTTCTCTGCAGCTCAGGCCAGGAGTGCATCCTCAGGGCTGCTTGGCTTGAGGTTTCATTTCATCCCTTCTACCACAACCTGTGCCAGACCCTCTGTGCTGTAACATACGTTTAAGAAAGATTTCTAGTGGCTGTTTAGAAACTGCCCGTGGCTGTGGATCCCTGTTTTTAGTTAAGTTGTTAATGTGGTTATTATTTTGTTAACATTGAAAATGGATGCTGCATAAACCAGTTTGAATTTGACTGGCTTCAGCTTCCAAGCACTGGATCTCATTACACCCTTTTCTGCTAGATTAAATACCCATCTGCTCTCTGCAATCTCTTTCCTGTCTAAGTATTCATAGTCTGTGATCAGGTTGCCTCTTAACCTTCTCCTTTATGAACCAAATAGACTGAGCTGTAGTCTCTCCTTGTAAGGCAAATTTTTCCAGGCGCTCTAATCACTCTTGTGGCTCTTGTCTGAATCCTTTCCAAGTGTTAGAGGAGGTGGGGAATAAACCAGCTAAGCAGGGGAGCCCCACTCTGTTTGATTGAGCAGTTTGGTATAAGGAATTGTTCGTTCCTATTGAGAAGATGGAGAGGTACATCACGAGGAGGAAGGAGAACAAAGCAGCGTGTGTCATCTGGCACATGGAGGAGAATCCGTGGCTCTCTGTCAGGCGTTGCTTTTCTAAGCAGCCCTGTCTTCTCAGCCATTAGCAGAAATTCAGGCTAAACTGTAGTTGCTTCTCCTTCTTGGTGCCTCGGTCATACGTATTTGCCATCGTGCTCCAGTTTTGAACGGTGTGGATCAGGTCTCATGTCCTCTGATGTCTGGGGTAAAGTTTCTGTGTTTTGTATAATGCCAAAATTAGCATTAAAATGACTGTGAGAGAATCCCAGTAAAAGCATCTTGATAATTCCATGGGTTAAAATCTTTCAAGGGTTGTTTTAAAATAATATATACTATTTCTTACTTTAAATATATGTACCAGATGCCCTGTCTCCTTTTATAAAATAAGGCATCTTTATGCACAGCTTAGCTGGTTTATTAGTAGGGTTTTTCTGCACGATTTTAGGGCACAAGTATTGTACTAAATAACAGTATATTATTTGATACAACTGTAAACCAGTGAGTTGAGGTAATATCCAACTCCCTCTTTCTGATTCACATTTTCTAAATAGAGAAATAACTGTCTATAGGAAGATGTGGCCATATCATCATGCCATACAATTAAATAATTTTTAATAATCCTTTTATCATATAATGATTCATCAATGTAAACAACAACTGTGAATAATTGAAGATCTTAGCGAGGTCTTAATGCTGATTGTCTTGCCAGCAGTTTGTTTGTGCTGAACATTTGGGATTCAATGGAAATGTGGTGTGACGGTGTTCTCTGATTAAATGCTGCTCACATTTAAACATAGTACATAGTTAGGATGAAGCTTGAATTATTGAAGAATCAGAACAACTAATCCTTGATAAAAACAGAATACTTTAAAAAGCTTAAGTGAACATTTTGTCCTTCAGATTATATGACCTGAAAATAAAACTGTGCAAAAGGATTTAATAAAACATAGGCTATCTCCTGTGTGAGAGCTCTCTCAAGGCTTTTCAAGAAGTAAATGGTTACCATTACCAGAGGTAATGTACTTCATTTGCTTTCCTAAGAAGCTACTTGGATATTAAGAGAAGCTCCTGTGCTAGGATTGGAATTTAAACTCCTGAAGGGTATTTCTTTTTCTGCCCCAACATACCAGCAGCTTGTTCGATTCTGAGGTCAGCTCTATTAGTGGCATCAAACTGGCTTTAATAATTTCAGTGTTATTTCTCAATTTTAATTTTTTTAAAACCTTTTTTTAGCTTCTGCAGCATCAGTAACAATTTGTTATGTGCTGTGGTTACAGAGTACCTGGCAATGGCTCTGTTCAGCGTTTCCCATTTAAAAAATCCTACATGTATTAATAATATTTTTCTCTCTTACTAGTTCTGCATTTTAAGTGCAAAATTCTTTTACTGTAAATAGAAAGCTATACTAGCTATTTCTCTTCTGCTACACAGCTGTAGTTGGCTCCCTAGAGTACTTCTCTGTGCAGAATTTCCCAGGGGAACAGTAGTACATGGAAGTTTTGAGGGCAAAGAGATTCCCCTCACCTCCCTTCTCAACAGTGATTCAGTAGAAATATCTGTGTAAAGAAGGTAATACATAACTGGCTGTGTTTGATTAAAAATAACTTGTTCTTCTGTGTTACAGAATGTTTTTTAATGTGATTTTGCTAAGTACTGTCTCTTTGTAAAATAAAGGCATCCTTCGACTGCAGTGGGGCCTGATTTAGTGTTTGCTGAGGTCAACAGAGAGCTCCCACTTCATTTTTGAGGGATTTGGTTCTGATGCCCAAAGAGGGATAGTTGATCCACAGGACTGTTCAGCTGTGCTTGAGTTACAAAGAATAGAAACTGCACACTGGAATGTGGTACTGGCCTCTAGGCATCTGGAGGAGATGATGACCCAGTGAAACTGGAAATGGATATATTCCTGCCATTTTTGCCATTTCAATTCCTATTTTGGATGAGAAATGTTGTTTGCCCATTGTAAATATATTGCTTGAACTTGGAGCCTCTTTTCCTCTCCTTGCTTCAAAATGCCATACCAGTTCCAATACAAAAGATCCCCGTTTGCCTCCTGGGTTTCTCAAGCACTTGCATGTATGACCTTTACAGGATAGATATGTTTCTTCTGAATTTCCCCCTCTGGCAGCCCTTGTGGTGGGAAGTGTGAAGTGTAAGGTGAGGGCTCTCAAGGAATTGGTGCAGTGTAAACACTTCTACACAAAAATACCTGCTCAGAAATCTGGCTCAGTTGAACCAAAAATCCCTCAGCAAAGACATCCTCTTCAGTGTTTTACACCAAGCCTTGTGTTGACAAGTGAAGGCATGAACACTGAGCAGAAGCATCACCTCTCCTCCCCTAGCTTTTGGCACTAAGAAATGCCATTGTCTTAATGTATTAAGTTCTTCTCTTTGGCATGGCAGACAGGTTTCATTGTGGGGCAAGATTATGGCTGCTTTTTGTTACAGCCATGCACTGATCTCATTTATTTTTAAGTGTAAAACAGAGACTGGAATTTCATCAGGTACCAAATCCCCTTTAGATTTGTTTAATTGGGCTTGCTGTATGCAAAGGACTGGCAGGTAAATGCATTATATATTCACATTGCATGCTGGTTTCTTAGGTAAAAATAAAAACTATTCTGCTCTTTATCATGCTCAAGTAATAGATTAGAAAATTTACTTCCAGTTGATGAGTGAGGGATTATATTCCGACCTGCCTGTTGCCTGGTGCTGATCATTTACTTGGCAGACAGCAGGGAAGCTCCAGTATTTCATGTTGTGTGCTACTGCACAAATAATAATACTATTTCCAGTTCTCACAAATTATGATTATTACCCAACTGCTGATGACTGTTCTGTTTTCTTAGTCTTCCCTGGAAAGCTCTTTTTTGCTGCCATAGGTCTCTGCAGGCTTCCTTGCAATCCTGCTGCTCTCCAGTAGGATTCTGTCAGTGTTTGCTGGATTAGCAGGATAATTTGCTTTCCTGCCATGTTTTGCTTGTCCGTGAGGACAGACTGCTCAAAAGAAGAGAGACTTAACCTGGAGCATCAAGATGCAGAAACCAGTAACTATCATTAGCTGAGGTTCTCCCGGCGCTGAACTCGCCGTGTTCGGGAACAGCAAGATTGATGTGTCTGTTGCTGGTTTAACATGCCAGCCCAGCCTGATTCCAAACTGAGTTGTAGTGTTATTATCCTTCAGTGACAGATATGTGCACGATGGTGATCTTTGACCTGCATAAAATAAGTCAAAGGAACAAAGCAAAACTTCAAAGACCACGAGTGTGCCCGACACTTTCAAGCTTATGAGAACAAACTGTTAGCGTGAGTATTGAGGAGATTTAATAATTTCATCTGCACCTTAGCACATTTTTGTAATTAGAAATCAGACAGTCAATTTTAGAGGTAGAATTTATATTTCTCTCTCTTCTTCCTTTTTCTCAGCAATCAATCCTGTGTTTTGATTTTCTTTTAACGTTTTGCATATCACGTATTCTGATTTATCACAAAAAAATGTATGTTGCATATGCAACTGGTAGAAAGCACTTATGGTCCTGTTTTTGACAGAACAAGTCATTTGAGCCAGCTGCAGTAAAATTTTCCTGATTTGGACTAATGAGCAGGAGAGTGATTGCAAATTCGAGAATTTTCTGATGTAGGGAGCCAGGAAACAGCTATAAAACACGGAACAAATGCACCCTATAATGTACTTTGTTCATTTATTTCGTGCCATAAGGATAGTTTTGTTTTAATTATTTATGATAATAAACTTGTGAGTAAGGCATTCTGCTATATTTTGTGATGATAATGAAACTTGAGTGATGCGGGGCCTCTCCAGAGCATCCTGGTATTAAACGTGTCTTGCAAACAGATTAAGGAGTTGGTCCTGTGCTCTTTTAAGAGTTGTTTTCCTATTCGAGAAGGGAAAGCATTGTTTTCTCTTTCTTTCCCATCTTTACCTTCCCTTCCAGTTAAGGGGCTTAATGATGTTTCATCTATCAGAAATAGCAACATTTAGAAAGAAGCTCTTAATTAAGGCTCAGTATCCTGCACCTTTTAATGGATGAGAGCTCAACGAAAGCATCTTTACATTTCTCAGCACACCTGTAGTGAGTGTCACAAATCTGCCCACTGGCTGCTTTTATTATCATGCTAAGGGTAAAAAGGAGGAGCTGGAAATACAATTAAAATGGCCTTTGCAAGTCACCTGTAAAATCTTTATGTGCAAATGATGGCAGATGCAGCTCAGAAGCTCTACAGTAGTTCATTTCGAGTGGCATGACTTTTTTCCCTCTCACTGGTGATCTATTTAAGCAAAAGTTATTGAAGGAAAAGGCATTTCCTGGGGAATTAATGATCGTGTGGGAGGAGTTGATAATTTAAAGTAGAAGTGAGGGTCATGTATCCCAGCCCATCATTAGTCTCCAGAAATTGCCCTGTACTCAGATCACTGATTTACTCATCTTCTCTCTTTTTAATTTTTTTTTTAAACTGAAAAAGATAACATTATCAAATTTTTGTCTGTGTTTTTAATGATCCTCAAATACTGTGCTGATACTTATTTAATCTGCTTTAGCCTGGTAGATTGATGACATACTAAGCAGTGCTTAAAAACTTGACAAATAATAATAATGTATGGACTATTTATCTAGAATTAATGCTTTTCTACTAGCCACTTGGAGTATTTTGCATTTGTTAGTATTTTATTAATTTGATATTTATTATCCTCCTGAGTGCCAAAATTGAAGTGTTACTTTGCTGTAAGTGATAATGCAACTAAAAAGTGAAGACCACAATAAACAGAATATTTATGGCAACATTCAGTTTATGCTTAAACCCTTGCAACATGAAAAGTGGGGGCTGTTTTCTGGCAGGTGTTGCAAATAGAGATGCTGTAATAGTAATTCCTTATCATTGGAAAGGAAGATTAATTGAGCTGTAGATACCAGGGCTAGGACATGGGCAATAGGACGTGCTTCCAGTCCTGCTGCTGCCATTGATGCATCCTGTGGCCTTTAACAAGTCCTTTAATATCTCCATGCCTTGGCTTTTCAATGCAGGTTACTAATGGCAGTTAACTGCTTAACTGGTGTTTGCATTTTGTTTTGA
The DNA here is from genome assembly GCA_013396955.1 of Regulus satrapa. Lineage (NCBI taxonomy): Eukaryota > Metazoa > Chordata > Aves > Passeriformes > Regulidae > Regulus > Regulus satrapa. The sequence continues at coordinate 1,280,486 of VWZN01013637.1, read as the reverse complement.
ACTCGTAGCTATCGGGAGAGCCTTTGTTGCCAAATTTGTAAATACTAACAATGGAAAAAATTTGAGGATTTGTCTGATAGTTTCCAGGGTTGGTTTCCATTGTTTGGTGTGACATGCCCAATTTTTGTGAGTCCCAATTTCACCCTTCGCCTGATGACTTCTGTCAGCATTATGAGATGGAGGCCTGTAAAATGTTAAATCTTCTAGATCAGATCTGACTACAAAATCCTATTTAGACTAATACTCTGATGTGATTGTGTTGTAATCCAGTGAATTAACAGGATGATTTTTAAAAGTAAGCTATGTTTTATTCAGGGAAATACTTAACCAGAATCTGTGCAGAATTGAAGAATGTAGTTGGTAGAGTTTCCTCCAGAGGGTTTATCCTTGATGAGCTGACCTGACAGAAACCCATGAGATCAGTAAGAATTGACACATCCTGCTCTCCATAAGGGCAGCTGAGATATATATGGAGGGACCAAGACTATTTCTGTTCAGGTAGTGAAGCACTGACAGAGAGAAGAGAATCCAAGGAGCCGTATGAGCAGATGCTTTTATGTTTATAGAGTATATTCCTCCTGATACTAATTTGGTACAATACCAGTTAAAAGAACATAAAGCTGTAGTTCTGTCTTACGACTGCTCCTTAATGTGTTTAATATCTGGCCAGCAATGGTAAAGAGATCCACATGGCCATGGCCAGATGACCTCCTTGAAGCTGAAATCATTAATTCAGGTGTTTAAATCATCAGAATAAGTGAAGGTAGATGTGAAATGGGGCTATATGTGCCCCTTAGAGGAAAGGGTGAACTTTTTACTTGGTGTTTAGCATCACATTAGGCTCAGCTCATTCTGCTCGTTCCTTTGGCTCTGTCAGGGCTCGTGGTCTGGTGTTGGCATCGCAGTTCAGGGTCAGGCTGGAACTGTCAGCACCCTTGGTTTTGTCTCTTGGGATTGTCTGAACCATAGGTGGGTGTTCGGTGGCTATAAAATCTACTCTGTAGGATTGTTTTCTTGAGCAGATGTTACACTGGCTTTAGAGCTGTAATTATTCTTTATTTATGTCTGCTTGTGTGAAACTGGCATTTAAAGAATGACAGGTTCTGTGGTAATATAGAAATGAGAGGGGTTGAATTACATATACAGTATGTTAAGTTAATGTGAGGAGAATAATCCACATTGTGAAAATGAGAGAATGCTTCCTAGACTGACAGAAATACACACTTCTTTTTAGGCTTTCAATGTAGCAGTGCAAGACTTTCAAGTGGAAAATTGTTAATTTACTATAATGAATTGAAATGTGAAAAAAACAAATATTTAGTTAATTGCCTCATAAATCTGTCTGTTACTATCAGTGAAATTAAATTGACAAACAGTTCTTTAAAATTAATTTTCACATGGCAATGTGCAGATTTTATTTTATTCAAGCCCCATTAGATATTTGTATGAAAGAAAACATAAATTTAAAGGGCGTGTGTGACAAAACACACATTGCCTACTGTGGGTTCTGAGGTTTTAATACATTTGGCATGATGAGGAGAACTCAGCGTTTGTTATTTTTGAAGGCCATACCAGCTGAGAAGTGAAGTGCATCATGCCCTCACGGTTGTGGTGGTGTCACTTTGCTGTCAGCAGCGCTGGACTTGTGTCCTTTTGCTGCGGGGATCTGAGGGCCCGGCACTGGGCCCCTGTGGGTTTGGGCTGTGGCAAGGCTGAAAGTGCTGCCAGAGCCCACGGGCAAGGTGGGATCTCTCAGGAGGACTACGAGGCTTATTTCTGCTAGGATAGGAGTTCCTGCTGAGAGGAGGACTTGGGTGTTGTGTGCTGCTGGGCAGGTGTGGCCTCCACCACCACAACTTCTGCCCATCATGAGACTGCTGTAGCAGCTCTTGCAGGCTCTTGTTATGAAAGAAGGTGGGAAGCTGAGTGCTCGTGTACTTTAATCACCTAATGACATTATGCCCTGTGCAGTATCAGTTTGTCAAAGTAAGTGGGGCACTACACAAAATTAAATCATTTGATATACTCCACCCTTCCAGCAAATGTAATAAGAACATACTTTCTGACCTCTCCCAGTGACATTCAGCAGGGGAAAACTTGTCTCACGGTGTATGACCCAGTGTTCTGGAAAGGCACATAAAGATAATTCCTCCTTGCTGTGTGGTGGTGTTAGATAGTCTTAAATTTCAACTTGGTGGTTGTCATCTCAGAGCTCAGAGGTGGATGAAGGGTTGCAAGTTACAGCTGGTCTTAGGGTAAAGTTTAATGTCTGGGAGCTGGGACTCCTCAGTTTTCTTTCCTTAGGCATCTCTTCTTGAATGACTGTCATCACCTCGCTTAAACTTTCATTCCCTCTGTTGTTTTGCTTGACAGTAGTTGCTCCATGCCAGATGTATAATTGGGCATGAATTGGTCTGATTCTTAAAGTGCTTTAAGATCCCCAAAGAAGCCAGATAAAGGGACAAAATATTAGTGATAACAGTGACCTGTAAGACTTCAGAGGAAGGAGGTGGCAAATACATTTTCATTTAACTTTAATAATGCTTTAATAATCAAAAGAAGAAATGTAATGTTTAATATTTAAACAAAACTGCATTCCCTTTCTTCTCATGTTAAGTGAATATTAAAGCAGGATGGAAACTAGTTTACATATTTTTACACTAGACTATTTTATTATTAAATACAAAAATGTGCTGGAGTTGGCCAGCCTCCAGTGAATATGATTCAACTTACATTGCATTTTAATCTGTGCATGTTACATAGTATAATATTTCTGATAGACAAATGGTTGATGGTAGGGAATTATAAAAGGATGCACTTTTGTTAAGTATCACATTGTGTTCATGTTGTGAAAATAAGTGATCCTCATTTGCTGATTGACAGCAGAAGGGACAGAAATAGGTTTTTGGAGTGCAAATAACTGTTATTCAGGGGGCAGTAACCCATGTGTCTGGTGTTAAAAGTGCAGGGTATGGTTAGTGCTGTGGAATGTGCACCTGAAGGTCTCCAGAGACTAAAGAGCACAGGAGCTCCCTCAAAAATACCTGTAAGTTCTCTTCTCACGTGTTCAGTATAATAGAATCTTTCTTAATCAGTGATGTTTTTGGACCTGATGTGAGCAACAAGCCTCCTTTGAGTTCAGACAGGGATTTGCAGATGAGCTGTGCAGCTCCTTGCCACCACAGCGGATTCTGTTCGAGAGCATTTTTTGGAGAAGAGTCTTCTAGAGGTGCTAAATACAAATACACCTTCTCCTTTGTACTTAACACACAGCGTCACGTGCCCAGATTTTCCCAGGCAGTATTTTGGAGACTGCTTGCCCTGTTCCCAGGGACTTCACTGGGCCTGGTGCCTGTTGTCAGAGGTGGCGTGGGTTAGACAGAGCTTTGGTCTCACCTCCTTCTGGGAGACTGGCCTTAAGTGGCCTTGTTTTCTTCATTGTGATATTTCAGTCATTCATGAAGGCAGTCATAGATGTGAGGTTTCCAACACATTCAAAAGATAATTGCAGTCGGATATAGTTTCTGTTTGGCTCTGGGGAACTGCAATACTGGGATAATCATTTGCCTCACACCCACCTTAAAAATTCAAGTAATTTCAGGCATAAGTTTGTAGTTTTAGCCAGTCTAAATAACAATTTTGTTATGATTTTACTCTGTCTGAAGAAGTATTTCACAATATTAAGTACTCATTTTTAGTTTTCATCTCGCAGAACATATTTCAAACCTGTGTAACACCTACATGCTCTAATCCTAATTGCTCAGCATTCCCTTGTCGAGTTAAATTTAAGGGTGTTGTTTTTTTCAGGGAGCATGTTACATTTGCTTTACTTTTTCTCTGTGACAGGGTCTGTGATCTGCTGCCTGGTGTGTGTGTGTGTTTGTGTCAGTGCTCATTCTGGTATAGAGGCAAATTTGATTATTCCCCAGCCGGCTGGTTGAGTTTCACATGTGCAATCTATGACACCACTAAAACAAAACAAATATGCATATGTATATATAAGTGATTTTTAACTCAAGGTGCTAATGGCCTGGGAGGTAGATGAGGAAACTTATTTAATATCTCACTTGATTTCTGGGTTAGATTTTTTTGTTTGTTTGTTTTTGTTTTTTTAAAGACATTCATATATTTTGTTTATTTACCTTTGTCAGCCAGGAAATCTCTGAAGTCAATATCGATTTTAAGTAATGACCATAGAAGTTCTGAAGCTCTGGTATGTGCTGGTTTCTACTTAGGAGTTTTAAACTCTTGACACTGGATAAAAAAGTCTCTGTTTAGCATGAGAAATATAACAGAAAATCTAGTTTATAGCAAGAAGTTGCTGCGGCTTAGAGCTGGCTGTGTTTTGAGACCTGGCTTTTTTTGTCATTATTAAATGGCTTGGTCCCGTCCAGCCTTCATTGAATTCACTGGGAAAATTGCCAGTAGCATCAGTTGAAGTTGAACTATGCCCTTAGAGAGGATGTAAACCTCAGCAATGCTGATGAACTTTGTGCTGGTTTGGTTAAATTATTTTGTCATACTTTATGCTGTGTTTATAAATGAGGAATAAACATTGTGTGTTTGCTGAAGGCATGAACAGTATTTGTTATAGATTATCTTCCTCACTAGAAGCTAAGGATGATGATAATCCATTGACCTGCTGACTCTGAATATAGTTAGGAAAAATAAGCACAAAATATTATTCTCTTCTAAGCTGTGTGTAACAGGAACATTGTTT
>VWZN01013637.1:1113675-1273171 GCA_013396955.1 Regulus satrapa | reverse complement strand
CTTAAACTCAGGCAGTGAAAGTGAGAATTAAGGTTGAAGCTCCTTTCCTGTTCAAGCCCCTTGCAGTAATCAGTCCCCTTAGAGTCACACAGCACATTACCCATCTAATAAAGCTTCCTCATCCAGCTCCAGTGTCCTGAATGTAAGTCATTTGATGCAAAAAATGCTTTTTAATTTCACATGTATGTGAGTTTGTTAGAGTTTATCAGTGGTTTATTGCAATTCATAACTAGAATACTGGATTCCAGGTGTTTCTGGGAAGTTGGTATAGATGCTTTAATGTGCATTCATTTATTTAAAGAAAAAAAAAAAAAAACAACAAAAATAACCCCATAATGTTATCTTAGCTAGCTCTTTTCTTTATGAATCAGATGTTTACTCTTAGAAATACCACATGTTGGAAAGCTATTTTATGTGACAGATGTTTTAATGACTGTTTGTCTTTTATGTCCTTCTGAAGATGTGATTATAACCATTTTTCTCTTTAGGCTCCTTTCCCCCCCTTTTCTTTCAGTTTAGCTTTTGTTTCTCATACTGCAAATTTGAACTGACAAGAAGACTGTAATAGGAGTCCAAAACATACCTTGAACACACATTGTTAAGCAAATTACAATTGCTGATGTCATTTACACGTGCTGCCTTTCAAAGGATGAACATGTTCATTTAATTTGCTTTTGAAATATCCATAACAGTGTCCCCAAGCATTTTAATAAAACAGAAACAGTTAATTATTGCCGAATAAGGGTACCCAAATATAGTGATCTGCAGCTTTCATTTGGATGTCTCTGACAGCACTTCTCCCTTGAAGAGAAAATTGTGTAAATTGCCAGTTATTATATTTTTAATAAATAAGTCTTGACTCTGTTTCTCTTTTCTTCCCCACCCCTCTGCAATACTGTTCAACAATCTTACTTTCAGTGGGACCATTTCTATTACAGAGTGATTGAGCTCTGATTTACACATCAATTACCCAACTTCATGGAGATTTTCATGCTCCCCTAGCTGACATCAATGAAGCATAACTGCGTAAGCGCTTTATTTCATCCCAGTTTTTGATAACTCAGACTGATAACTAATCATATTGAAAGACAATGTGCTATGATACAGGAAACAATAAATGCTCCCCTTTGAAACCTCATCTGTTCTTTATATGCTTACTATTCAGGAGCTTCTCTCTGCCATCCATTCCCCCAAAATCGTTCCTTCCAAATTCACGTTCAGGAAAAGTTTGGGGCTGCTTAGTACTAAAACCAGGAGAAAATGGAGGTAAAAATAACATTTTCTAGGTGCTTGGTATGTGTGGGAATAATTAAAAAGAATGAGGAATATGACAAATACTAGCCAAACTCTTAGCTTACATTTCCATAATTCACCCAGGGGTCTCTTGGGCGTTATTTTCTTTGGAGGCTTTAATCTTCTGTATTCTCTATTAAATCTGCTATCGGAATGGCATTGTTTTTAATGCAAATAGGGAAGAGATTTAGCTCATGTGGATAGATAACCAGTGACCATCTCAAGTGTTTCTGTGCAGAACTGTTAAACATCAAAGACAGAATATTCTATATTTTAAAATAAATCATTTATCTTGAAGTGCAGTGATAGATATGTTCTGTGCTAGATCTCTCAGTAACTATTCATGCTATGAAAAGGAAGACAACATTAAAGTAAACATTAAATATGAAAGATACTAAGAACTTGTAAAGCTATTCTTGCTATGGCTTGATTTGCCCCTGTCAAGTAGGAAAATTACCAGGACAAAGCTGTAAGCTCAGTGGTAATAAACAGAGGAAGAAGAATTTTGCTATTTTAAGTGTGGTAGTGCCTATATTGTTTATCATTAGTGAAACAAAGACTTCAGATCAGCAGGGAAGATATGTTAAGTTGGTCATATTTCTGCATAAATATCAGATTTTGAAATTCCTCTCATTTACTTAATACATTTTATGACCTGCAATGAGATTTAAGACCCGAGGCTTTTTCTTTTCTGTTTCTTTTTTTCTTTTTTTTTTTTTTTTAAATTTGGAATACATGCATTAAAATACTGGTGTGTGTATATTGGGAGAATCTGCATAGATGAAGGAAGGCAGTTTTTCTTCCATTTTACAGAGCTGTGGTACTCTGTTTTTATATGAAATCAGTGGAGTTATGTAGAAGCGAATTCCCATTGTAATGCAGTCATTGGAAGTAGTCTTTCACCTAGTTTGATTGCTGGGTGAAATGCTTTTTGCCTTATGTCTTGAAGTCACATAGTGAAGAAGAATTGTACAGGTGTGGAAAAGCAAGCAGGTATCTATGAGAAGATATCCTCACTGGCCTGAGTTGGATTTCTCCTGTAAGTTAAATATGCTCATGAGTAGTTTTGATTTGGGATGTTTAATATCTTGTGCAGGCGTATGAGTTAGTTTTTGAGGAAGCCCAGTTTCCGAGTTTACTTCTCCAACTTCCTGAGTACTTGTGGGCAGAGTAAAAACTATGAAGCAACAACCTTGGGAAAGGACTTTCAGTTTTCAAATTCGTATCATTTTATATCCACTGTGTCTTAGTTTAGAAGCTTGTGTTTATTTCTTGCTTCCACAAATTACAAACATTTCAGTTTGAGAACTTCTTTCATCATTTAGGCATATCCGATATTTTAAGGGTGTATGGGGGGGTAGAACTAGTACAGGGAAATGTTTGATTTGATGTAGTGTGCATTTTTGTGAATTGAGACATGTTATTGAGAACAGCAACTACTTCTTCCTTAAATTGTGGATAAATGCTGGCTTTTTTGAATGTCATTCATTTATCCTCGTGGATGTATTCTGTCATTGCTATAAAGCCTCTCTGCTCCTGCTTTTTTGTTGATTCTTTCCCTATTGGGCTCTTGTTGTTTTGACTGAATCAACAGAGCCGTGTTATGTTCTCATTCATGATTCGTCTGCAACATGAGGTGTTTGATCATTTTTCTCTCGTCTACTTTTTCTTAATATCACAGAGACTATTCCTTCAAACCTGTCTCCTCTGACTTCTTTCTTCTGCTCCTTCTCCAGTCTTTCAGGCTCTCTCCTCGTCTTCTGCGCTTTGGGAGACTTCTGTGGTTTTAGTTAGCACAACTTTGAAAATAAACCCCAAACGCTAGGGCTCAGCCTTTAGCTGCTGGTCTCATTTCATCAGCTTTCCTTTAACTCTTCCCTATAACCTCTTACTTTGTTGTAGTCTATCCTAAAAGGTTTTTTTTTTCTTTTTCCTCCAGATCTTTTGCACCCCATCCTCTCACTTTCACCACAGATGACTGCACTGTACTTTCCAGTGCCCCAAATTTTATTCTCCTTCTAGTTCTCCTTTTTGTAGGCAGCGCTCATCTGACTTTGATCTCTTATCGCCAGATCCACATTTTTAGCTTCCAGTCCAAAACCTATGTGTGTGTCTGTTATCTTTTGCCGTGCTATAACCTCCTTCTGCCCCAGCCACATCCTCCTCTTCTCTGTTCCCCCAGGGTTGGGCTGGATTGTCCCCGTGGGCTGCAGCCCTCCTTGCTGGCACCCTGCAGGCTCACACAGGCTGAGCACCCGCCCTCACAGGGCGTCAGCTCCCCACTGTCCCTTAGGGTGCCTGTAGCTGAGAAGAATGGCAAATGGATGTGAGCTGCTCTGATTGCAAAGCATTAAATATCCAACACTGTTACTCAAAATGAATTTGCAGCCCGCCCCAATGTTAACATGCCAAAGCAACATTACAGTTGTAGCTGTTATTCTTCATGGCGTATCCAGCACACTGGTAATTTGTAGGTTGGTGATCTCACGTGCTCTCCTGCTATTCTTACTGCTCACCATTCCTGGTCTTCTCACATTTATGTACAGCCTTCCCCATTCAAATTCATCTAATAAGTGGTAACAAAAGAGTAGAGCTCACATATTTAAACTGCATTGTCATGTAGGAGTTGTATCTAGGGAACTACCCTCTCGTATATAGTGAATATTGTGGCCTACAGCTATTTTCTTCTATATCTCTTTTTATAAAATGTTTACAAAAGTCTGTATTGTGGTATCCTGCTCTCCTGCCTTTGGAAGAGTCATGAAGTATTTCTCATACTAGTAAGACAGACTGAACTCTGATGTTCCTCACAGTATCTGACTATAGTTTTCACTGACACCTTCACCACTAATCACATATCTGTATTTCACAGAACATTAATTAAGCTAAAAATTAAACATAAGTCACAGAGATTGCATTGTGGCCGCACTAAGAATTTCTGGAGAGCATCCCATTACGTTCTTAGTGCACTGCATCTTTAAGATCTAATCAGCATCCCTCTTTGAGTTACACAGAACCCAAATAAGTTGTTATCCTAATCTATGTAAGATCTTACAATATTTGACTTCCCGTAGCGCCATGTCGAGCATTCTCACCACAAAAGAGCATTTGCAGAGAAATAAACCGAGTAATGGACCTGACAGGATGAACAACCACTTCCTTTTGCATAGTCACTTCGTACACTTAAGGCCGCTGTGTGAGTCTGCCAGTAGAAAGTTCAAAATGCAGCTTTAATTTTGTCCCTTCTTTTTGTTGTTGTGTTTCTCACAAGAGAATATATGAGAGTGAGATTTGGATTGAAGCAGAGGTAGCAATTTACTTAGGGCTTTGCTAGTGTTGTAACACGGATTCTTGCAGTTTTGTGGTCTGCAAACATTGTTGGGGTCAAGGGCTTGAGGTATGCCTTTGTACTCACCTCTTGAGTGCCTGAAATAGAAATCTTTCATAAACACAGTAAAAGAGAAATACTTCACTGTGTTGTGTTGGAAAATACTGTATTTTCAGACTTTTAATTCTAACATTCTAAACACTGTGTTAGCTTAAGTTAATGTCTTTTAAAGTGATTAGGCTACTTTAAATTATGCCAGCGCTGTTTTCATAGTTTTTGAATTTGTGGTTTTGTAATGTGTCATAAAGCATATCTTTGTAGTATTAGGGTCTTTGCTGCTTTTTCTCAGATAGGATACGCCTCACTTGGTTCCCTAAATACTTTGCATGCTTGTGACCTGAGCTGGCTTTTAGATAACAAAATGCTGTAACTTCACACGGAGGGTGAGATGTGCTGTGTGCCGTACTCTGTGATCTCTGTGTTCAGTGGCCATATTGTTTGATTTCAGTGTGCCCAGGATTTCACCCTGAAACCCCAGGCCGAGGAAGCCATTGGGAAACTGTAAAATGCAGTTCTAACTTTGATGAATAATTCTTTCTGAAGTGAATGCTGGCAGTCCTGGGATGGGAGTGCTTCCATAGCAAACATTACTTATGCAGGATATAAAATCTTGCTTAGACTAGATCCGTGAGACTGGGTTTAAAACTTCACCATGACCTGATCTTGCTGAAGAGTCACACAGTCTATGGGTCAAACTGCCAGAGAAATCTCTGGAATGATCCCCTATGAGAGGGATAAATATAGTGTGTTCTTGCTGCTCCTGGGCTGGATTATTTCTGGGTTAACCCCACCCCCTGCTGCAGCAAAGCTGTGGGGAGAGATGGAATCAGCCTTGGCCTCATCTTTGGGTGCCAGTTTGGGAAACAACTTGCATTCACTTACAGCCATATTTGTGAATTATAATCTTGATTTAGGATACAAAAGGAAGGGATACTCCTTCTCCCCTTCACCTTTTAGTGAACATGCTACTTGTGATTGACAGTGTTACATTAGGAATGTGGTCATGTGTAGAATAGCAAAGTGACTGTCCTGACAACAGTTTCCCTTCAGTCTCCCTCAGGAAACCAGAAAACAGTACTATACCTTCTGCAAAAATAAAATACAGCATTGATTATAACAGTGTTCTGGAGCTTGCTCTTGGTGCTAGTGGTGTCAGTACATCAGGAGGTGTTATAAACAATTAAATAAAACAAAGCATGCCATATTTTCAGCCTTCTAATTTGTAGAAGGAAAATGCAGATGGAAATCATTCAGCCCAGCCTATGTAGGTGGCTTTGCATTCAGTGTACAAGCCATAATCAAGCCTTATTCAATCTGAGTCTGAGTGGTCTTGAATTGCTTAAACCAATTATTAATCCATATTTTTTATTTAGAAATCTCATTGTGGTGTGTCTTTCATTTTTTCTTTTCCTTGCCTTTACAAAAACAAGTGTATAAGTGTAAGGCTACATGGAGTCATCAGGCAATGGACATATGCTTTCCTCTGCTCTCCACAGGGCTTGCAGGTTCAAACACAACCTGCCTGAATCATAAGAACTTTAATTGAGTAGATAAAGAGGTCCTCATAATTATAAACTGCAGTAGGTATAACAAGAGGCTAAATACATAGCTGTGGTTTTAATTAGCTGGTGCTTCAAATTAGTAATTGTGGTTTCACTCAGAAATCAGTGACTTTCTACACTGTTAAAGCCTCATCACTGTGCAGTTCATTCCTCATTATATCTCTCGGTGTGAAGCTTTCAATACAACATCATGCTGAGCTAAAAAGGCAAAAGTTGTAGATATTTGGTTATCTTCCAAGTGCAGTGGAGCTCTATGGAGATTTAATTCATTCTTGCCAGAGATAGGAGAATTAACTGTTCTTTGTTACAGCTGGAATACGGGTGTTTGTATGTGAACATCTGTACATACAGGCTGTGTGTGCATGTGTGCATGTAGGGCCATGATCTATCGGGGAGCTTGTGCTTGCTGCAGATAACATCAGGGCATGCACCGAATCTGCTGTTCAAATTGTCATCTGGAATTTGGGAGCTAATTAACTGACACAAAGCAGAGCCAAGAGCCTCATAACAAATCAAATGCGGGCTGAAAGCACAGAAGTGTCCCTTAATGCTTGTCACACGAGAGGTTGTCAGTGCAAGTTGAAGTATGCATCTTTTCCTTTCCTCTTTCCTTTGCTATTTTCCCCCTCTCCTTCAGGGTTTTAATTATATCTCTTCCCTCAGAGGAGCAGGAGGTAGTTTGCAGAGCCAAGAGACCAAAGTACTTCAGTGTTATTCAGGGGAGAAGTGAATGTGGTCTCTCAGCCTGTCATCTAGGTCTGGCAGGTGCACAAAGCAAGCTGACACGCAGATAAGTGCCACTCACCATTGCTACACCGAGGTGCTAGATCCTTTTCTGTGTTTGTGTGTAGTTTTCTGATACTGCAATCAACTATCCTAAAATCTCTTCCAGCAGCCTGCTTCTACAAAACACTTCTTAACCCCTCCTTGACGTCTACAATGAAGCCATAGATAAATTTTAACAAGAAGTGAGGCAGAATTAGGTGGTCTAAATCACACGAGGCTGAACTGGACCCTTGGGATGGATGTTTAGTGTAATGGATTTGTAGATGTTACTGTGCTTCCTTGCCTTCACATTTCCTTTCCCTGCACAGACCCACGCTTTGTGGGCACACATGTGTGTTTGTGTGCAGGTGTTTACAGGCTGTTAGTTCAATGATGTCAAAATGTATTTTATTCTTCTGCATAATGCTATGTTAATTTGTAAACAGTGTCTTCATTGTTTCATTGAAACACTTTGCATTTTAGAAGTGTACTGACTGTCCTACTGCCCAATTTTGTGTAGTTTTATTATTCCAGATTAAAATTTGGGAAAATTATTCAGTGGCTATTTCTTTCAGAATCGTCCCCAGGAGTTGCATTGTTTCTAATATTTTATTGCTACTATTGATAGTAATAAACATATTAATAAATAATGGGGAAGATAATGTGTTGTCATTTTTGTCTTTCTCCAGTCACTATGAGCAAGACCGGAGTGCACTTAAACGGAAGGAATGGGAGAGAAGAAACCAGGAAGTCCAGCAAGATGAAGATCTCTTTGCTTCAGGTTTTAACCTCTTTGGGGAACCCTACAAGGTAAATTACATTGTTATGTTTTGCATTTTCAGAATGTCTTACACAGATACAAATAAAGCTTCTCATCACCTCAGTACTTGCACTCTTGAATACTCTGATTATCCAAATCAGCAAACTGAATGTGCTGCCCAGATTACATTGGCAGAATCAGGAGTTTTGGTTACAGTCCAGTTCAAGGTTTCTTCCACACAGAAAAATCCTGCAGTAGAAGTATGTGCCGCAGGTGTTTCTTCAAGTGGGTTTGTACCTACAAAGCTAACACTAAGTTCTTTCATTTTTAAGAAGAAAATATATCTTGAGTTGTTAAAACCAATGTCCTCTCTATAAATAATGAGTCCATAATCTTTCTTGTGCAATCATAACCATCCAAAGAAGTCTTTTGGGAGACTGAATCTTTGGGGAGCATAAAAAGGGTATGAAAGGGACTTCTGATACAAGTCTTATTCTCTCTAAGGAGCTTTGCTGCCTGAGATATTCATCACCAAGGGATGTCCCCCTTTATGATTTCTGCTGCTTTGATTTTCAGCAAGACATTCCCTAAAGAATTCATCAGAATGTAAATTTCCATATCTCTTTCTCCTCCCAATCAGTGACATCCATTGAAAGGCCACCACTTCATCTTTTCCATTTTACATTGTTAGCAGCTGTAAGGGAGGATGAGGGCTCCTTGAAAATCACCCAAAAATGAAAAGACTGCCATCATTATCAAATGGTGTCTAATAATTATAGACCACGAAAGTGCAAAGGATGCAGTCAACTCCTGGCTGTACTTTGGTTCAGGCTGGCTGAGGAACAGCAGGCCTTTCTTGCTTGGCATGAGCTTGAGAGCTTGAAAGCCCCTGGCTCTCGTTCAAGGGAGTGAAGGTGTCTTGACAAATATTTCAGAAGGTGGTTCTAAAACCCCAAAGTGGAAGATAACCAAAGTGCAGAGCAAGAGATCAGAGCTAAATTGAAGTCGTTTATCTTGTCTATTCTACTGATTGTCAGCCAGCTACTTTACCCTGTAAATACTGCCACCAGGATGAGCCCAGTTTGATCTCTCCCTGAAGTGCAGCTGCAGTGCACCCCAGGTTGACCCTCTGCTTAGGCAGGGATGCCTCTCAGGGGTAAAGATTCCTTCCTTACCCAAGGCTGAGAGATCCCTTACCTGTGACAGATATTTGGTAAGTGACTGATACCATGCTGAATTAATCCCATGGAGCATTACTAGTCTATGTACCTACTCAATATTATTTTAAATATTGCATGGATAATTCCCTTTGATAATTTAAGTGGTCATTTGGATTTCAGGAGGTAGACCAGTATGCAAAACATGGCAAAATTTTGTGGCAAGAGCTAAAATCATAACTACCAATATCTATTGTATGATAAGAATGACAATATCTGATTTTAGATCTATCTAGTGTGTGTGTATTTGCACCAAGTGTGCACAGAACATGTGGTTTCTTTTCAAAAGCTGAATTACTAAAAATCCAAAAATTGTCCTGATGGTCTTTTGGGGCAAATTTTTTTAGTTGCTTTTCATGTAATTGCCAAAGAAGTTTGTAAACTTCATGGGATTAAGTGAAATATAATACAATACCACCCTAAAAAAGCATTATAATTATAAATTGTGAAAGATAAAAATTTAGAGGAAATCACATGCAAAAGTAGTTAAATAGTTAGTAATTAAATTTTAGTCTTAAATTTGAAGAAAACGGGTAGAAACAAAGCTAAATAGGAACGCTAGATCTTGCCTTCACTTTACACTAGGAGGAAAAAAAGGGATGAAGTGATAGACCACTGTTTTCTTTTTAAGTTCTTCGTTGCTGAGACCCAGCCAGAGTGGAGTTTCCTAGGCACTAATAAAAGCTGAATCTCTCAGTGGATATGTAGTGATTTTTATTAAGTAAGTGCAAAATTAAATCCAGGGGTTTGTTTGCATTTATTCTAAAACAAAACAAAGAGACCTGACATGAGAACAAATGTCCTGCACGTGCATTTTGAATTTCTTCTCTATTCTGCGATGACCAGATGTTTCTGTGTTCACAAGACTCAAGACCTTGTGCGCACAAGAAGCTGCACTTATCTCTTCTGGTCACATTCAGTGGGAACAGAGTGAGATAAAACACTGCCCAGCAATATGCTGTGGCCTGTGATGGGCACAGGGTCCACACCCTTGCTGGGCTGGCTCTGCTGATGAGCATCAGCTCATGGTACAGCTGGTGCATTTCTGAAAGACCTGGGGGTGGGAGCTAACATGGAGACTGCAGTGACAAAGAGAAGGTTGGGAATAGCAGGTCTCAGGAAACAGGAAACATCTCTTTTTCTTTCTTTTGTGCTCAAACCTAGTGTCTTTATTTATTATTCCTTCCTCATTTGCTTCAGCAGTATCCAGAGGAGGGACTGTCAGGGTAGGGAATGCCACCACTGCTGTTTCTGAAGTTTTAAAGATTGCACATCTGGCAGCTGTTTTAAGACTGCACTAAGAAACAGAGGATATTAAAAGTTGCACGGAGAAAGGAGCTCAGATTTTCTCATGACTTGCTATCATGAGATGTGTGGAGTGTCTGCCTTCATCTATCATCTCTCTGCTCTATTACTGACTCTTTCTCTCTGTCCAATGAAACGTAGGTGTTCATTATAGTTTGGACAAATGTGTGTTTCTGCATTGATGCTTTATAGTTTCTGTATGTGTGCACTTACATGAAAAGAGATACTTATTTCTGTGGGTGTATAAAATACCTTTTCCCATGCTTCTTAAAAGAGAAATGTCTCCTTTTGGAGCCCCACTGTCTCATGTGAGAAAACAACACCTTTGACAATGTGGTGACATCAGCATTATTTTGGGAAGGTCAGGCAGTGAGGGTTGTCTCATTCTTTAATGCCAGTGGGTTGCAGGTGCTGGTGCAACCTGCTCATACTTGATTTTGCAGAAGGGATCAGAGAGGGGCCTGCAGTTTAACAGCAGCAGACATTTGAAAAGACAGTGTTGGAGTTTTCCTGAGAGAAGCTGTAATTTTACTACTGAGTTGTTGATACCTTTTAATGTTTTGAATTACTCGGAGAGGGGTACTTGAAAAGAAAACAGTAGGAGTATTTTTGTTACTTTTCAAAAGAATTGCCTCAGAAGAGTTCAACTTGAGAAAGAGAACCCAATGGGCAACATTTCCATTGTGGAGCCTTTGGTGAACATTAAATAATTTACGTTTTCCAGGTAAAGCCCCTTCATGCTTTTCAAGCTTAGCATAGAAAAGATCTCAGCTTCTAATCCGTGGAGGTTAGTTTAACTGTGAGGTGTAAGGAAGTGAATGAATTATGAAACCTCAAGTTTCACACAAATTTTCACAAAACACTTGTAAATGGGGGCCTGTAAGTTTGAGTGCATTAGTTCTTTTCTTTGTAAAACTATAATGCAAGAGCTAGCTAGCAAATTAGTCTTCCAGTAGGATTCTATTACAGATAGCTTTTGAAAGAAATAGAAGCACATGCAGGAAGATGTGCATTTCCTAAATTAACAGAAGCCTAGAATGAGCGGGAATGCTGCTAGCCATGAGTCATAAACCAGGCATATAATTTATGTCTTGGAATACTCAAAATGCTGCATTTCCTTGATAGCAACAAAATTGTGATTCAGCATGCTGTTCAAAAAATAAGATGTACTGAGGTTTTCTGTAAGAAATCAGCCAATTATCCAGCATATGAAGGTTGAAACTGTCCCCAGTCTGGAAGTAACAAAGAGCAAGCAGAAATTATGACTGGATTTTGTGTTTCTCTTGCTGGTAACCAGCCTTGTCAAGAATCCTGTGATTTTTGTGAGGGCCCTGAATTTGTTGTGGAAATAAAGTAAGAACATTAATGTTATGCCTTATGTCTTAAATGCAGATAGAGCAGTGCACTACATTCCTGAGCTCTTTCAGCTTGTAATGTGGTGCCTAAGTCTGATCTTAGTTGTGTGTACTCTTAATTTTATAAAGTGTAAGCCAAATTACCATTAATAATGGCTTGCTTTGCAGTCTGGTCCAAAGGCCACTGGAGAGAATAATTATCCTTCCATTGACTTCAGTAACCATTGGATGTGAGCTTTAGTGTACTCAAAATATGCTAAGGATGTTTAAAATAATTTAGTCTTCATGGTCTTCAGTAAATATGTTTTTATTAATGTTCCCTGTAAAAGATTCTGAATAATAATAATAATACCTAACATTTATACAATGTTTTTATCCCCAGGATGTGAAGATTAGGCATAAAATAGAGTTAATAGCAAGCAAAGTTATATTTATCATCATGTGACACATAAAAGAAAATACATTCAGAGAATTAGGTACCTCCAGCATAAAATTGTTGAAAAGATCTGCTTTCAAGTTCAAACATTTTCTCTGTGAGGATCTAGACAAGAGCCATTTAGTGTGCTGAGATGTTGAAGTGTTACAGTTATGATATGTTGTCAGTACCTTTTTTGTTTGGGTTTTTAATTTTTCTTTTTTTTAACCTGTGCTTTCTGGAAAGTAAGCTAAAGGCTCATTGGAAGTGTAGCTGAACCACAGAGGTGAAGGTTGGTGGTCAGGCTTTTTTTGATACTGTTATTTCCCATGTTCTATCCCATAAGGAGTTAAAGTGTTTGGGCAAGGAGGAAACAGAACAAGTATGTAAGTGTTTAGACTTCGAATCATAATTCCTGCTGGGCCCTTAAGCACAATGGAATCTCCTTGTTTTAAATTTGGGGGTTGAACAGCGAAAGCCTGGTTTTGGCTGCTGCCCAAACAGCTCATTGTGCAACTCAGTTGAAGGAGACTGCTCGTATACAAAGAGCTTATTCTTGGCTTAGCTAGAATATAATTTTTGCCACTAAAATGACCAACCTAGGGATTTAGTTAGAGAATTAAAGTGATTCGTGGCTCTCCACAACTGGGATTATTAACTCTGTCAGTTAGGAGCACTGGCAAAATGTATAGAGATGGAAACAACACTGAACAGTTAATTTTTAAATCACTGCCTCAGTGCAGTGCTAATATATGTTGCAATTCCTGAGAATGAGCAAAAGGAAATTTGTATTTATTATCTTCTTCTTTTAACATTTTTTTCTGGCATGTTCAGTACTCTTCTCATCCTCTGACTAGTCCAGCAGTGGCTAATATAAGTAGATATTTCAGGAGAAATCCATGCATGAATTTTTTCATCACTCAAACTTCTCTTTAATGCTTGAGGGAAATGGGATCAGGGACATAGTAGGATCCCTCACCAAAGAGCTAGGACATTCTCTAACCAAGCACAAGCTCCTAATGCTAATTTTTCCCATCTTTATGTCCTGCTGTTGAGGCACCATTGGACTGTTGCACTACTTGTTTTGTTGAGTGAAAAAAATCCCTCCAAACAGAAGTAGAGTTGGCTGTATCGTGACGTGACTTTGTCATTTAATTCCAGACTGTAGAAGTGAACCATCTGCTTGAGCAGAACTGTAGTTCAGCTTTGATTTTTTCCTTTGAGTCTTGTAAAGCCATGAACATGGGGAATAAGGTGGTTTAGTTCTCTGCTGGTCACTTCAATGGAACAGAAAGGTCAGTAGGAAGGCTGCTGCTTTGCATCTCTGTGGGGTGAGTTAGAACAGGAAGAGAGAGGAAATCAGCTGTGTATTAATTATAGCTTCCAGCTTATTTGTCCAGCTTTTTACAAGTGAAAGGGAAAAGGAAGAAGCAACTTCATGCTTCAAAAGGAGAAGTATAATAGCAGTGAAACAAAGATGAGTCAGTATTTATTTAATGATTACTGGAAATCAAAGAGAAACAGGATTAAGGAATACAACCAGCCTGCAGACAGCGGAAGAATCCCGATGCTTAAGAATGTGGCGATCATGTCTGTTTATGTTCTAGGAGAAAATATTTTTTCAGTCTTTCAGTTGAACCTACCGTAGCATGTGGGAGAAGCTTTTTCCTCTCTGGATTCAGAGGATAGATACTTCAGGTCAAACTCTTACTTTCTGTGGAAAAGTAATTGAAGTTAAACAGGAGTGAAGAGTTTGGAGCTATTACAGAAAACCCAGCTTCTATTTATGGCAGGACTGCGGGTCAAGGG
This sequence comes from Regulus satrapa, assembly GCA_013396955.1. Taxonomy (NCBI): domain Eukaryota; kingdom Metazoa; phylum Chordata; class Aves; order Passeriformes; family Regulidae; genus Regulus; species Regulus satrapa. Next base: position 1,259,302 of record VWZN01013637.1, on the reverse strand, counting down.
GTTGATAGAGCAATAACATACTTACATCCACTGTGTGATTACAATTCAAATGTTCAGTAGCCAGTAATTGTACTTACGTGTTTTGCACGATATGAAATGTGCAAGCCCAACATCTCTGACATAAACCCAGCTTATTTTGCGCCTAACATCCATAACTGATGCAATTTAAACACTTCTCTGAGAGCATATTTAAGAAAATGGGAAGCAGTAGACAAGTGTTACTGATGCAAGCCTGTTTCAAGAGATTCTTTGAACACAGTTATTGATAGGTTTTTCTTACATAACATATGCAAAATGTAATTGAAATTTAATTAAATGTCAGCATGACACCATTAAACAGCTAACATTTGCCATCTTCTAAGACAACGATTCTTAGCAGTAACTTGCAAATCAGGAATTTACTCACGCTTTTCTTGGTTTTGGTTTTGTTTTGTTTTTTGGTATTTTAGACAAATAAAGGCGATGCCCTTGCAAACCGTGTCCAGAACACATTGGGAAATTATGATGAGATGAAGGATCTGTTAACCAACCACTCCAACCAGAGCCACCTTGTAGGAATCCCAAAGAATTCTGTCCCACAGACACCCATTGACAAAAATGAACAGAACTTTTTCCCAGAACCGAGGAACAGGATGATCCCATCTCATCAGATCAGCGGCAGTTCATCAACATCAATGCCTCCGCCTTCTTCCTTGTCATCTAATTCTACTTTGCTACACAGCCACCAGAGCAGCAGGAAGTCGAGGACAGACTGGTCACGGGGTGGTCACAACTCCAATGGGGCCCAGCCAAGCCAATCCAGTGGTCAGCAGAGTCGGACAAAGCACAGCTCTTCTCATGACCAGTCACAGGGCAGGTATGAAGATCTCTACAATTGCCAGAGTGAGCAGCATAAAAGTGGGGGAACTGAGGAAGCAAATGCTATGGCAACATCTTCACATTCGAGGAGGCACACTCATGCAAAGTCAGCATCTGGAGAACACACTTACAAAGAAAATAGTCATTCGAAGTCACCCACAGAGCTGGAGTTTGTAGGCCATGGTCCTGGATCTCCACTTCCTTCCACTTCTTTGTTAACTGCAAACAATGGTCTCTCAACTCAGAATTTCCCACCAGGACTTCACTGTAAAAACAGCATGGTCCAGCAAAAGCCTACAGCTTATGTCAGGCCTATGGACGGCCAGGACCAGGTACCCAATGACTCACCTGAACTGAAACCCCCAATAGAAATTGAGAGTGGATATGGAAATCAGTCCTTTGGAACACTGCTGGAAGGAAAAGTGAACACACCTAGTTCGAAGAACAAAGTACCAAAGCTCAACATTCCTCCTGTTAGTGAAGTAAGTGGTTTAAAATAGCTTCTCTCTAGTACTGCTTGAGTATTACATTCACTAAATATTTTTCTCTGGAAATATGCAGTTGCATTTACTGGAATTACCGTGTAAAACATTCCTTTTTCTAGAATGTGCATGACTTCTTTCAGCAGTTTGTTGTGATAGTCCCCGTAGCAATATTTAATGTAGTTTTTAAAGCACAGTTTGGAATACTAACATTTCTTGTTTATGATTAATATTAAATAGGCTAAATCTCTGTTGGGTGTAATATATGTGTACCAGCTATACTGGTTCTGGACAGGGAACTCTAATATCTCAGTTCATCTGCAATTTTCACTCTTGAATTCTCAGTTAGTAGGTAGTTTGATAGACAGATTGCTGTTTTAAACTCTAAGGAAACATGGCAGTGTTCCAATTTCAGTGGTACTAAACAGTCCTGCCAGTAAGGAGTTTATTTGCAGAGTTTGCTAAATTCCTTTTTTTCTTTTTATTGGAATTAATGTGACTTAAGTTGTGAATAATGCTTATGAAAATGTGTCCCATTGAAGCTTTTATGCATTTTGAAGAGCTCTTAATACTGGGATTCAGTCCCAATCTCGGCAACCAACAGTTTAAGCTGTTGAATTTTGTGTTGCTGGTCAGAACAGTAGTCCTGTGAGGAATATTTTAGTTGGTTCATATTTGTGTCCATTCCAAGCACAAATGTATAATAAGGATACGGATTGAACTATTTATACTCTGTATGTTTTTTCTCTCAGTCTGAGTTTCTCTAAACCAGTAACCTTTGGAAGGTAGGTGTACAGTATATGAGCAGAATTGCAAGATGGGTTTTTCATAGCTTTCTGTTTTCCCAAAAAATATTTCCCTGCTTGGTAATATTTTTATCCTAGGAATGAGGAGCGATGCATTCTTAAACCATTTTATTGCAAAAGGTCAGCTTTTTCTATTGGAATAATTGTTTCAAGCCAATAATTTGTTTGACTGTTTAAAAACTTGATGTTATTTATTAAGATTCCAGGCAGCAACAAAGACTGATGTGTTTTGCAGTAGAGCTTGGAATAATTTTCTGGGAACTGCATCTGAAAACAGTAAAAGGCCTATTTATATCAAGTGGAAGCTGAGGGTTGCTTGCAGATGGCGTTTTATTAGAAAATGTATTTGTTAATAAACGTAGCTTTCTGCGAGATTACTTTACAGATGTTTCTGTTTATTTTTACCTTGGGTTAAAAATCTGCTTGTGTAGATGACTTCAGAGTCTGCTGCGATTTGTCGCTAGCATTGTTTGGCAAGTAAATAATTGCATGCAAAGGAAATAATGATGTTGCAAAAGCAAATACTTTTTTTTCTCTTTTGCCATCTATTAAGACTGTGAGTCAATAGAAGCACTTTAAAGTGCGGCATTAATGCAAAGTATTTTTGGAAATAAGATGTACCTTTGCAATTTGTGCAACTATTAAGAATGCATTTTTAATTTCTTTACTTTTTCAGTGAAATCTTGGCACTATGAAACTGATTGAGTTGTTAACAATGGTTTTTTGGGTGCAGAATTTCACCCAAGTTCTTCTTGCACAGCTCTGATGTGAACTGTTGTTTTTGGAAAGATTCCTGGTTGCAAAGATGAAAAATTACATTATGAATCTGTTGCTGCTTTAGTTTATATCCTGTGTAGTGAAAAGTAATAGGTGTATAATTAATTTCATGTATGTTCAGATAAACGGTAAACTCTAGGCAATTTAGAAATGAATCTAGATAATAATCTTAAAGCAGTCTGCATTTTGAGAGTGAATAATAAGTTGAAGAGGGAAAGAAAATCCAAAGCTGTGACAAAATGTTTCTGAGACAGAACACAGGACAATAGCCAGACTGATGGATCTTTTACAGGCAAATCTCCCTCCTCAGTTTGGAGGGTTGGATTTTTTTGCCTGTGTCAGGACTGTGAACTTTGGCCCTCTGTGTTTTTCCACAGATGTGTATCCTGAATTTGATTTAGCTTGCGTTCAGCTATAAAACTCCTTCCAATCCAACATTATAGATAACTGGTTTAGTTTAAGCTTAATCAGAACTGACAGTGCACACCTGTGAAACCCATAACCTTTTCAGAATGACTGCAGTGAGTGGCTCTGTTGTAATCTTTATACAATTGATGTGGAGGCTTATGATCCTTTGGTGGTGCTTATCAATTTATGAACCTTCCCAAGCCACCTCGAGCCATAGTGATCTGCTTGAAACAATTTTGCTCCCACTCCACAGGTTTCAATCCTTGCACTGTTCCAGGTGCTGGTGGTGATCTTCTTCAAGCTAACAATAGGAGAGTTCTGTTTTGGGGCATTTCTCCATAGTTTGTTCTGTAGTTTTCCTGTGTATCTTGAGTCCATTTTTTCAAGTTGCTGAGTGTATGAAGATAGACAGCACACCGAAAGGTTTTAAGTGATTCTCTCAAAGTTGAGGAATTCTGTAAAGAAATAGAATTCCTAGGTGATGGCCCTGCAATAATGGCACCCATTAGGGCATGCAGTGTTGGAAAAGGAAAAGACTGTTCTTGTGTCTTACAGAGAGAGAGGGGAGTAATTAACCAAATATTTGAACAAGCAGATTTAAAAGAAGTGCTCAGACTGATGTGGAAATATGGTGTCATTTATCAGGGCTTAATGGAATAAGATGTTGAGTGCCCTGGAAGCGTTCTGCCACGTGTAAGGAAGTGATCAATTTTATAACATAATTTGTGTCACTTAAGGTGTTGCTCTAAGAATCTTTGCTCATTTGCTGGGCCCAATTCTGCCGTGGGAGATGCCCATCCATCTTTCAGCTCCTCTGGAGTAGACAGCATTCAGCATTGTTAATGCCTCGCTGCTGGCATGTCTCCACCAGGCAGGGGATCATGGGTTAGGGATTTCTGAGGTGGTACAGATTCACAGCGAGTTCACCCAGACTCACCAGGTTGGCTCAGAGGTAGAGTTAGTTCTTATTCACCTGTGGACTAATGCTTGCCTATGAGTGGATGCTGCTGTGTGATTTCCAGACCTTGGCTCGCCCACACAGAGCTAGTTGAGACCTGACTCTGCACCATGAGTGGCCTTTTCTACTAGCAGAGCCTCTGTAAACTTCTAGTATTGCTTGTTTTAGTATTGTTTTCTAAGGGTGAAGGTAAAACATTTTATGGTTTGGTGCCTTGAGCAAAACCCAGTGTAACCAGCAGTGCCCAGGCCTGGAAACCCTTGAGGCTCCCAGTTGTGGAGCAGATGTTTGTGAACTGGGAAGCCATAGGGCAATCATGTGAGTTCCTGGGGCACATCCAGAAATGAGCAGATCTCATGAACCAGAGCTGTTAGCAATGGCCTTGGAGCCAAAACCGGGAGAGAAAATGATACAAAAGCCTCAACCTGTAAATGTTATTTCCTGTTCCTTTCCCGTTAACTCTTGTCTCTTTAGTATGTATTTGCATGCATACTTACACACACACACACACGTATTGATTTTGAGCTTGTATTTAACATTTGATAAATTGTGGCAAGCAATTATCGGGGGAATATTGCAAAGAGCTTTTGTATTATGCAGAATTCCACCTACTTAAATCCTATGATGGCAGATGATTGTTACTTACCACTCAGAGAGAGCTGCATAGTTAAATCCTGTGCATTTCTTCAAAAAAGTAGATGTTGGAGACCACAGTAACAGCTGATCCTCTCTCTGCTGCTTTAAAATCCAAAGTCTTGATGCATGTATGTATATTTAAACCTCTAGGAATCAGATGCTTACGAATTATTTCAAATTGACTAACGCAGCAGGTGACAGCTGAAAGAAAGCCTGTACTTTTCAGATTGGGCTCAGGCACAAATTACTGAGAGCCCTGAGTAAAGCAGAGGGTTTTAAGGTCTGTGGCAACGTCAGAAGCTGCATTCCTGGAAAACCTTCTGCCCAGTTCCCCGGAACAATGCATGGATTTCCAATAAATGTTTAGGAATGGGAAATCAAAAGCAGTTGAGATAATTTTTGATTCTCAAGGCAGAGTTTTTTAATCTCACTACAGAATTGGCTTCATGTTCCTGCAAAGTAGCAAATGCTCATGTACGAAATTTTCCCAAAAATACAAAGCTAGGAACAAATCCAAAAGGCCTACGACATCCATGTCACCACCCACTTAAGGAATAAAAAATGGAGAACTTCTATTTTCACTTTACTTCTAGGAAAATATTTTGACGGGTTCAGTATACTGCAAAGTGATAAGCTTCTGTTACATGTTTCAAATCATTCTGTTATCGCTGCATGTATTGATTTGCTTAGTGCTTTCTGAGCTAGCTATAAAAAAGGCTGTTCTCCTTCTGCATTAAAGAGCAAGAAAAATTGACAGTTAGATAACCATATTGATTGAACCTAAATAGTAAATGCAAGAGGCTTATATATGACTTATAAAACTCTCTATAGGAACCAAAGCCAACATCATACCTTTTTTAAATTTTAAAAAATTTAATAGACAGTAGATGCCTTTAACCAGCCCCACCCCTTTCCGTTATACATGCTACTCTTGTTGCCAACTGTAGTACATTACCATAGTCCTGGGCACTTTTTTCAAATGCCAGCTTTAGCTGTGCCCCTGACTTTGAGCTTCGAAGAAGAATGGACTGAATCATGCATTAAGATGAAATCCCTTTGCTTGGGTCATATTTCAAAAGTCTGAGGCCAAAAACAAACCCAAGAGCAGTATTTCTTGCAGTATTAGAGGTTACAGCCATATGTTTTTAATTTGTAAATACTGTGAGAAGTAATGTTCTTATGATACTTCTAAATGAGGACCATATGACACCACTCGAGTGAAGACCTCTTGTTGTGGCCTTTTGAAGGCTACTGTCCCCTGGCCTGGACAATGGCTAGCAAAGCTGTTTCGCAGGGATGGCAAGAGCAGAGCTTGTCTGTTCTAAATCGAACATAAATAAGCATATTTAGGGCTTGATTTTGAACCACTGTGACCAGTGGGGAGTCAGTTTCAGAACAGGGCACTTAGAGTTCTCTGAATAAGTGTGGCTGAAAGAACTGACCGTGTGTGTTTGGTTTGGGGAAGGGAGGGTTAGGTTTCTTCTTCCCCATTATTCAATTGTTTGTAGGTTTTTGTTTTGTAAGCTGTTTCTAATTTTGACTTGTGAGAAAGAAAAAGAAGTCTTAGTGAAGTTAGAGTTAATTCTGGGAAGAGTGAGACCTGTAGTGTCTTGAAGAGTGATTTAAAAAAAAAATAATTTATAAACCTTTTTGAAATTCCCAGTGCCAGAGTAATTGCTTGTCTCATTTGGCATCTTATGAAATGACCTCAAAGGCTTTGGGGAGAGCAGTAGAAGAATTTGTTTGGCTTGAGCAAAGATGTGAAGGCATTATTCAAAGGCTGCAGGGGGACTGTAGGGTATATTCATAACTTTGACAAAACATTTGGTGCATGATTATGGAACAAACATTTTTTTAAGGAAAATATCCCAAGCTAAAAAACACTAGCATTAAGTGTTATCTCAGTGTTGACTGTTAATACCTTTTGAATAACCAAGAGTTGGTAACCAAGAGTTAATTTTTCAGCACGTTGTATCTGTCTACATGGCAAATACATAAGGAAGGATGTTCTTGGATCTTAGTATTAGTTGTCAGCTAACAAGGGCATTCTTTTAGGACCAGCCCAGCAGGTGGAACAAAGTTGAAGCCTTTGTGCTATTTTTTTAATACTCTTCTGGAACATAAACTGGTTTAATAAAAATATTCTCTGTGAAAAGTGAAATAAACAATGCTCATGTAAGAAGAGATGGGAAAAAACAATTTTCCTGTATTTGAATGTTTTGTGATGTGTGTTTTCACTCTGGGCTGTGATCAGTCCTTGAGTGAATAACATGCATGCTTCTTTCTGAGAACAGGATGGGCAGATATTCAGATATCAGCAGTTGGCCTTCTGTACTACAATGAATAGCCATTTTTCAACTTTACCATCAGCTGTGTTAGATTTTATTTTAGCTGATGCAACCTCTAAAGTAAAACAGCTACTTCAAAAAAACTTACCTACCTATTCGCTGCTCATTCCTGTCATAACTTTTAGATTTTTCTTTTCCCACAACCCTTATTCTTTGTAGAGAAATGAAGGTTTTTACATAGTCTGAGAACACAGAAGTCACTATTTTTCAAGTGCAGGCAGGAGAGTGTGCACCCATTTCTGCATGGGCAGTGACAGCTGTTGTGAATCATCACTGGGACTGATCCTGGGGCTTCTCTGGGCAGCCTCTGCTTCTTGAACAACAGCAGGGACTTTCGCTAGAAGCTGTAATTTACGTTCTCCAGTGCCCCTCATTTAGGGAATGTGATGAAAACGTTGCATCTAACACACACCTGTTAAATGTGTAAAAAGAAGGACAAAGAAAATCAGGGGGTGTAAATGCAGAGTTGGGGAAGAAAGTTTTAATACTGATGGAAATGATAGTCAAGTAGAAAATTAGACTGTTGTATTTGGAAGGTGTAGATCAGTAAGGAACAACTGGAATGCTCTTTGCAAATGCCAGGAATCCAGACAGCTGAATGGTCCAGAATGTGATTGGGTATTGTAGACAGAATAGAAAATCAAACATAAAACACTTCAGATGTTGCATGAGCAGTTGAGACAGAAATACAGCTAGCAAAAGGTAAAGGGGAGGGACTGCACCATATATTAGAAGCCAAATGAAGATTTACAGAGAATATTGCAGGAAGTAAAATAAGACCTAGGGAAAGAATCAGAAGAAAAGGTTACTTAGGCAGCAGAAGTGAGGAGGACACGAAGGAGCTGCAGGTGTGACGTGAACACACAGTGCTCTCTGCTTTGGCTCCCAGTAGGAACCTGCTGACCACGGGGGTGGGCAGAGGGTGCAAGCACAGCAAAACTGGACTCAGCAGATGGGAAAGAGGAATTGCAGTACTCAGGGGTGGCCACCTCTCTGATGGTCACAAGAGCAGAAGTGCTCATAACTGCTCCTAAGCTGATCAGACTCCATCTCACGCAAAGCTGGATTGAGACTCGGGTCACTGACCCCTGCTCCCAGGCAGCTTCTCCTGCTCTGCCTGCTGCATTCTCACAGGTGTGAGGGGCTTTACTCACGTGTGCACCCCAGGGGGTTTTCTGTCCTTTAGTTCGTTAACATGCCTAATTACACTCCGATTTTAAACCATTGCAGCAATACAACATGAGTCATTATGTATAACATACCTTCAAAATGTGAAAATCAGAGGAGGTCTTATTTGAGCATTTCTGGTGTTATGGCCAGAGCCACCCCACTCTAAGCTGTAGTCTCTGATTCAAGTATGGAAAAGCATTTAGGAGCTGCAAGTGAAAACATCATATGGGAATACTTTAATAAAAAAAAACCACAGTGAAAGAAAGTTGAACATATAACTTGGCAATGCTCCATGAACTGCAGATATAGGTTAAAGTTATTTAGTTGGCAGGCAATTGCTGGTGTATTAGCAATGTTGGGGAAAAAAATCTAATTTCTGTATTTTGGCTTGTGCAGTAAAGAAATTCCTCCCACATAAATATGTTCATTTCACCTTCTGGGAAGTAAAGAAAGGAAACTGTAGCTGCAGTCTGTTATTTAATCTTCCTGAAATTAGCATTTGGTGCTCAGGAAGATTGAAAGATTTAATGCCAATGCCTTCCTCAAAAGAAAGAAATGACACACCACATATGCTTTAGCACTGGTTAGACTGTTAAATGGAATTAATCAAAATCCATGTTAAAATATTTCCATGTGTTAATTAGCAACAGTTTGGAACATTGAAATACATATTGGCTTGGGAATAAATTAGTGAAGAAATATCAGATTGAGTTTGTGGGGTTTTAACTGCAACATAATATACTGAGTGTTTTAGAAAGGTAAACGTAAATACACTCTTCTGAAATGCTGTGGCAATGTGCATTTAAAAATTGGGCAATAAACCAATGTAAAACAAGCTTTTGTTATGGCAGAGCGATAACATTTCCCATTTTAAAAGAAACATTGAATTGTTCCCTCATATAATAAAGCGAGAGAAAAACAGTTTAAAAATTCTAAGAGGTTCATCTTAGGCCAAAGGAAGTTTAAAAATCTCTCCTTTGAAAATCAGTGTGATCTAGCAACTACCAACACCAGATCCCCTGTTGTGAGTAGAGGAATTAACTTCTGCCTTTCTCTTCCTGCTGGGTCATTGCAAAGTTTGTTTTCTGTTCTCTCATACTGAATCTTAAGAGCACCAGAATAGCATAAATTTAATGGAACAGTATCCGTACTATTAAATTAATACACACAAGGCAGGTAGAGATACCAGTGGTAGCATTATAGATTCCAAACTCCTGACTGAGGAGGAGAGGCCATGGTTGGCCCAGAGGGTATCCATTTCTCTTCCTAGGGAGGGAATGACTGTTCTTTTTCACAACAAAAGCGCATACAGAAACCACCTCCAGCAGGTTTCTTGCAGTTGCATTTTAGGTTTGATTGCCCACGATCACATTAGTGGGGATAATTTTATATACGTTCAGTTCAGGAAAGTTAAAAAAAGGTAGGTGGTGATTTTCACGTTTTCTATGGGTGCTGCTTAAGTAGCTCTTTGTCCTCTAACACTGAGCTTAAAGAAGAGGTTTGGGGAGCTGAGGGAGGAAGAGGCAAGATAAATACAGATTCAGTCACTTTCCAGGCTAATGAGCCTGGATTCATCAAGATCTCTGAGAGAAGTCATTGATCATAGGTGTAAGCCTCAATCCCCATTAATACTGCTAATTAATACTGCCAGTCTAAATGTATTTCAGTTGATACCTGCTACTTTCCCTTGCTCATGTCCTCAGAATAATTTCCCATTGTTATATCCCCCAGATGTGTAAACTCATTGGGTTATATTCCACTGAACTGTGGATTTAAGCTGTGATGCTTAAATCCACACACAAGCTGGCAATTGCTTCTGCTCTGTGTAAATACCCAGGCATCCATTTACATTTGCCAGAATCTTTCATATAAACTTTAAGATAATTCTTTCTTAAATATGTTAAAACACTAATATATACTTTAAAACTAGAAAATATAAATATACTTTAAACTTAGAAATAAGTAAATATATATATATATATATATATATATACTTAAATTTAGAAAATAAGAATTCTCAGGTGGCTTGAGGCAGTCAGTATTTAAACTTTATCACTTAGAGTTAATCCTGAATGAAGGGTTCCTTCATCTCCTGGTCAGTGACTCAGTTTAATCCTTTTTGATGCCAAGAAACCCTAATTTTCATGTCATCAGAAAACCTGAAAATTCTCCTAAAAATATAATTGGTACTAGCATATGCCACTTACTCTTGAACATGGTTAATTTTGAACCTCTCTTTGCATCCAGGAGTAGCTTTCTTAAGTGGTTTCCTTGTGAAGAAAAAACTTCACAGTTTATTTTGCATTGGAATAAAGAGAGATTGTAACATCTTTCCTTCCCGCCAACACATGCAGTTACACATTGACATGAAATATGGCAAAGATTTAGCTAGGGAAATACTAAAAAGGGTACTTTTTATTCCAGACAATTATCCTGGCAACCACATCATTGGTTCCCCAATCCCGTGATCACAAAGGTCACCACTTAGCACGGGTTCATGGCGAGCACCACGCACTGTGGTGTCACGGACCACAAATGGTTTGCAGATCCAAAGTCTGGAAATCAGGGATTTCGAGCTTTGCCAGTATTTCTGAGAGCAAAACTTGACCATTAAAGTTTCCTGAGGTCTGTGGAGTGACAAAAGCCAGTAAGGGGATATGCATTGCCTGTGCCAATAGTTGACGTTTTTTCGTTGTCATAAATTATTTTTTCCACTACCAGATAGAAAATGACTGGGCAGAATGGAATAGAGGCAGGGCTGCATTCACCAAGTTTCTACATACAAAGAAGTACATTTAAATCCCACTAAATTTTACACACAAGTGCTATTGCTTTTCCCTCTCCGTGTAGTGATAAACTGGTTCTTGCCAGTTCCTTTACACATAAAATACCCAATTCACTGTGCTAAAGCTAAACAAAATACACCAGACTGAGAAGCAGACCCTTTTCTGTGGGGTGTCGAGGTGAAGGTAAAATATAGCCAGGCCAGACCTGTCCTGACCTTTTGTGATAGTATTGCTGTGGATAATCCCAGTAATTCTATATTAAGATTAAGGCTTTCCAGTTTTGATTAGAAGAAGCAAAATTGGGCCATAAATGATCAGTCTGAATTAAACTTTTTTAGGACTGAAAGCAAGAGTAGGATGTAGAGAATTATTGCTCTTCAGAGGAGAAGAAAAATTAACATTTGCAAATGCTGTTTTCATAAACACTTTATGAAGATGTAACTGCACCTGTATTTCATCAAGAAAATTGTTTGCTGCAGTTTTCAGTATACTTTGATATTTTGAATATATTTTATTTATTTTGATAAATATGGTGGTTTTTGCTTTTATTAGAATTCTACATGCTGTAAGTTCCTAGTCCCAAGTATCAGATTTTGTGAGAGATGGCCTATTTACTTATAATTTTCATTCCCCCTTTTTCAGAGACAGTGTTTTAGCTATAATGAAGGCTTCAGATAAGTAACTAGATTTCAGATGCTAAATGATTTAACTAAATCAGGAATATTATATTACTATTGACTTTGCTTGGTTGCAAGAGCTAGGTGCTAGAAAGACAAATACTGCCTTTCTGTTAGCATTTTAGTTTTTCTGAGAAGCACACTTCGGAAAGAAATTTGAGCTTCCCCGGCTGCTGTTTTTTTGGTTGACTGAGGTGTGGTCTCTCTCTGAATATGCGAAGTAAAGTTTTTTAGGTTAAGAGGAAAACAAGAGAAGCTCTGCAGAGATGCCAATAACATGCTCCCGATGCTCTCTGGTGTCAGGAGAAGTCACACTGGTGGCACCCAGCCCCTTCTCTCTCTCCTCCTTTCCCCCAGGACACACACCCTGTGTTCTCTGGCTTCTTGGCACTGACTCTTCCCTGCTGCTGTGCTCCACTTCATCCTAGAGGAGCTGCAGCTGCCTTCTCTGGGACTGGGAGTGAGCGACCTGGGATAAATTACCTGTCCTAGGAGTGGAGAAAGGGCACCTGACTTCTGCAGCTTCCTGTGAGAACCATGAACACCTGTACAGCAGGTGACAGGAATGGACCAGACCCTGCCTTCTCCTCACTGTGGGCTGCATTCTCCAGCTCTTTGAGGAGGGAAAACTTCTGCAGGTTTATTTACTCTAATACTATCGCTAGAGGCAGCTTTCGTAACTAAGCACCTTAAAAGGGAGCTGATCCTTACAGCCAAGCATAGATTTTCCATAACAAATCCTTGATGGGGTTTCAGAAATGGGTGCTCAGAACAATTCTCCATGTTCTCGGCTGTTCCAGTCATTTTAGTTTCTAGGGCATGGCAATGGCAGATCACTGAAGAACAGAAGGGGGGACAGAGGCATGAACAGAGAGAGGGATTTCCCCATTCATTAACCACAAAAAATATGTGGTTCAAGAACAAATAGCTGAAATAAGCAGCTCTGATGCTGAAGCAAAGGCTGCATCCTGTATTTGTGTCAATAAATAGGAAATACTGCTCCAAGATGAACCACTGTAAGGATTGCCCTTTAACAAAGCCAAACTTACTTGGGATCCTGGCTGTGGGAAGGCCTTGTATTTAATTTGTTTAATTTGTTTTCCTCTTAGCTAACATGATGCGCTGCATGGTGTGGAGGAATGTGATTGTGGGCACCTATTTCTTCAAAATACTGGAAGAAAGATTGACTTCTGCACTGTATTAACTTGAGCTTTCATGGCTTTCATAGATGATTGTTTTTTCTGGCTGTGATTTCACCAATTTGTGTGCTCTGTGTTTGTGCATATGTACAAATCCAAAATTATAGATAAACAATACACAGGTCAGCACTTAGATCTATGTCCACACTTAGAGAGGCTGGAAAGGCTTTTCCTGGTACACTGCTGTGGTTTCACAATAGATCACACATGATAAAAGCAGGAAGGAATTATAGATTTTTTTGCCTTTTCTCCTGTGGTATGGAGCTACATGGAGATCTACACTGCATCTGGTTTCTGGGTTTGGCCCTGGATAGACAAATATCACAGGTCCTAACAGTTGTCATTGCTGGTCCTTCCACTAAAAATTAGACCCAAGGGAATCAGTTTTCAGCTGAATGTTTTCTGTTCTGTTCAGTGCTTAAATTTACTGGCATTGTTTGTCTGTCTCTTAGTAGAGTGGGATCCTACAATTATTTCTTAGATTCTTCTTTGTTCCCGCAACTACTTTCCTACTTAGTCCCTTTCCAAACAAAGCCAAATCCCCTTTGCCCACAATGTTGATGTCCCATGACTCTTGGGACTTACCGTTGCCCCTCATTTAGCATCAGATGCAGATTGCAAATAGCTGTGGTATTGTGACAGCAGCACATGTACTCTTTTGTCATAGAAAAGTCTGAACATTTTAAGTTGAGTGCTTTATACCTGAGCAGCAATCCAATATCTTCTGTTAGGGAGCTTTGAGTGAACAAGCTGCTCTTAAACCCTGAGGTGATTATAATACATGTGTATGAGGTGTCGAGCCAAAGCTTCTGTATTTATGTACATAAGAGAAGGTATTCAGATGTGTTCTCTCACCACTTTTTGTGTATTTTTACAGTGGTGAAGGCTGAGCTTTGCATATGGATTATTGTAATCCTACATCCTTGTAGCAAAGTCTCACCTTGGATTGAGTGTCACATTGGGCAAAGAACATAGCGGATATTTTGGAACAGTTTTCCTTCATGAATGATTGCTTTCTGTCTGCTCTGAGGAAGGGGAAAAGAAAAGTCACAGGACTGCATTTACCACAGCTTTGTGTTTGAGCTAATAAACTGTGCTGAGAGCCTCAGCTCAGGCTTACACTTTATTTCTTCCAGCCTGAAACACAGACTGAGATAACTCAGGTCTGCCCACAACAGACAGCACAAATATTCTTTGAAAGGGTTCCAAAAGTGTTGAGGCCTGGATAGCTGTGGCAAGAGTTTGTGTATATGAAAATATATGCCATATAGGTTGTGTATAAAGACATTTGCAAATTAAGCAAAATGTACACACAGCTGTATCAAGATTTTGGGAAAAAATATGTTAAATTGCAGAATTCATTAGAAAATACAAAAATGCAACCTACAATAACAACCAAAAAAAGAAAACGACCCACATGCAGAAACAATGAAAAGCCACCAGTGTCATTTTGCATGTGGCTGTTATGCAAGGATCCCTAGGGATTACCTTTGACACAGGGCTCTCCAACTTGCAGCATCTTGCATAACACACTTGCACAACAAGCAGCACTTCACAGCAGCAGGTTTAGAGGCAGGGCAGTGCTTGCTCCGCTGGCTACAGGGTTTGGTGAGAATGCTCTGAGCCATTCCAAAGGTAAGGGTAGAAAATGGAGAAAAGGAGACTGTTGGGGAAAAAGGAGAAAAATACCCTGCTACACATCAGGCTTGCACAAGTAAAAGATATATATGTAATTTTTTCAAAATCTGGTGTCTAAGCTTATTGGTTTTACCAAAAAGGAATAATCAGTGCATTTTCTCCGGGAGGATCCATTTGTTTTCTTGCCAAAGTTAGTGTAATTTTTATTTTGGGCTTAATGGAAGCAATTTTTGGAAATAACATTTAGCTCTTTAGAATTAAGCTTAATAGATCAGAAGTGTCCTCCATTTCCCTCCTCCCATACATCTATACCTTTCCCACATTATGCCAAACAGTGAGACCCAGCAAAGAACCTACCCTTCTGCAGAGATATTATTTATAAGGACTGAATTGCCAGACCCACAGTTGCTTATAGAAAACTTGTCATTTAGTTCAGCAGTTTTTGAATCAAGACCTGTAAAAATAAAGTCAGAAAGGACCATTCTAAAATTAGCAGATGCCAGTGGTGACTGCATTACAGAGTGGACTGGACTATTTGTGCTATCCTTTTATGTAGCACTTCAAAACGCAATTTCCACTGAAGCAAGCTCTTGGGAAAATAAATGGAGAAGTTTCCAAATACTATCACTGTTTCAGTATTCATACATAATAAACCCAGCTTCTGTAAATAACTCATTTTATCTGTCAAACATTGTAGGCACATATGCCACATTTACTGTCACTGGGGTCGTAAATAAACAATGTATCTGTCTACACATTACTTATATCTGGAGGAATTGAACAAGTACACATGAAGAACAGTGTGGAATGTATTTTAATTGTGTAATAAATAGTTGGTGTTGCTAATGTTAATTATTTTAATTACATCTGAACTTAAAAATACAGTTCATAATTCAATGCAGGATGCAAAAGGGTAATAGTCAAAATTAAGTACGTATTTCTTAAATGCATTTCTACACCCATTCACTGAAGTACAACTTCGGGCTTGGGACATCTTATCTCTTTATCCTGAACAGAACAGGAAACAGCCCCCTCAAACTGCAGAAGCGGCACTTGGATCCGGGCAGTAGCTGATGCTCTGATGATGCTTGACTTTGTAATTGGAATCTTCTTCTTTGCAGGTGTTCAGTCTCATCATAATCCGTGGTGCTCTCTGTGTGTACTCATACAGAATTTACATTTGCATTTAGGTGTAGGGCCTGACTCTGGTTTACTGTGTCTCCTTTCTGGCAGTCTGTGTCATTTCTGGTTAAGTTTGTGCTGTGCTGCCTGTTTATGATCACATTTATGCACCAGAGATAACAGGACACTTCTAATGAGATGCCAAAATACCAGGAGTCTGCCTTTGCCCACTGGACTTTCTCGGTGGTTAAGACAGTTCTGCAGACCTTTGTTTACTGTGGGCAACATTGTCACTTAGAAGGCCAATTTCTGACCCTATCTTAGAATCTAATTTGTTTCTTGATATATGCTGGAAAACAGAGAAATCTAAATCCAAAGCCCAGATTCCCTTCAGCCCCTTCTAAATGTGCTGTACTTGTGCTGGGGAAAAAATAATCATCAACCAATTAGGTATGGGTAGGGGTGACAGACTTGATTTATGATAGAGTAAAATAAAGTTCATCTCTGTCTGAGCTATGGTGATGGTAGAGCTTATATTTGTATTGTTAGATAATATTTTCATTATTAATTATAGAAATATTATGATCTAATGCCCATACTAACCACCAGTATTGCAAGACATACAATGTTGTAAAACAAAAACCTTTATAAATTCTGTTGATTGGCTAAAATACACCTTTTATATTAATAGTCTTTTACCTAAGCTAATGAGCCAGAATATTAAGATTTAAGACATTAGTGCTATTAATGTAACAGCTAATGATGATAAAATTCAGCCCTTAAGTATTTCCATGGATCCCTTGGTAACTTATGAACGAGCAGAGCTTGACCCTACTTGCTTTGTTGAAACACCAAAATGCCACAATAAAGGACTAAGGTAGATTTAATCTTGGGATGATTTAAGTCACCAGGTACCAGAGTGTTTGAAAAGAAACACATTTATTTCTGTTTGCCACTCATATAGCAAAAATCTATTGTGTGCATCTGTGTTATTTTCCTTTGGCATTGTTAAATATCTGATAAGTTGTTTTCTGACATGCCTAACGTTGCAAGTGGAGTGCTAGAAAGCACACACGTATAGATGTAAAAGGATCTGGGTTTTAACAGCGCTGCAGTGAGAAGAATTCCAGTGCAGACTCCTCTTGTTAACAGCCCTTCCAAAAGTGCTTAAGTTCAAATTAACTGTTCTGAAACCCAAATTAGAGTCAAATCTGATGTGAGCCAATTTACTCTGTGCAACAATCATGGGCAATGAAAAATGTTCTGCTAGATTGCTGTTTAAATCAGATCACTATAGCTCACTCAGTGGGAAAGGAGTGCAGAATAACAATGGCCAGCAGCTATATGTAATTTAATTATTGGGTTTACATATTGGTTAGTTCTTGCATTGTTCAAAAAGGAACATTTTCCAGCTAGGTGTACAATGTCTGGCCAGTGTTAGAAATCATTATAAAAAGCTGGAAGAATAATAGACTGATGATCTAACACATTTAAATTAAGCAAGGTCTGAGTGTTGAATGTTGAAGGGTGGGGAGTTCATTTCCATTGAGGGCTGGCATTTTGTCCTCTTTGTGTATTGCATCGTTAGTGGTATAATATATGCAGAAATATGATGATGAAAGGTCTGAGGACTCAGAGTTTGAAAATACGGCTTTGTTAGGGCTGAGATATCTGTTGTTTCACACAGTTTTTCCAGTTGAAATCACATGGTGAATTTGAGACACACCCCCCCTCATTTAATATTTACAAACCAAACAAAAACCTAATCAGATGCCAGTCCAACTTTATTTTTCAGCTGTCCTAGGCTGCCTCATAACTGAAAGACACATAAGGTTGCCGAGTGTAAGGGGGAGAAGGGTGTCACTGTTCTAATACTGCACTTTTTTCTCCAAGTTCCTTCTTTTGCATCATAACAGCAGAATTCCATATCACATCCTTGTTTGATATGAAATTGCTTGATAGGGTGTGATGACACATTCATATTATGTTAGCAGCATAATTTAACTGCTCCATTTTTTTTAAACCATTTGCAAAAGTGCCTGAAATGTGTGCCTTATAAAATAGGGTCATTGCAGCTATGGTTGAATTGGCATTTCAGTAATAAACCCTTTGTGGAGGGCTAGATGTTAATGCAAGACTTCTGTCATTATAAATATGAAACCGTCAGCAACAATATGGAGTGACTTCAGTAAATGGACATGGGAAACCCTGTTTTGCTGAAAGATGGCACTGTGGATCTCAAAGCCCTGCCATTTTGCCCCTGAAATGTTTTCTAGGGTGATACAGGTGGAGAACACGGTTGGTTGGTTGGTTGGTTGGTTGGTTGGTTGGGGGAGGAATGCTGCTCATGGATCAGGCAGCACCCTAGGCTGGGACTGGCCGGCACTGCTGTGTCTGGAGGGCAGGAGGCTGAAGGTTTTGCTCTGCTTTAAACATAGCCCCAGTCTGTGCAGGCACCAAAGCCCATCTCACTTTGTGCCTCTGGCACTGGGGATCCAGCCCTCTATCTTTACTCAAGTAAAGCCTACTGCAATAAAAATGGCTGGTTCCCAGTAAAACTGATACAGCCCTTTGTGCTTTCTTTCAGGAGAATATTTTTCATACTGGGCTGAGAATAGCAGTCTCTGGATTGCATGTAGAGAAGTGAACACAAAGATTTGTATGCCAGAGCTTCTTGTCTTATTCTTTTCCTGCCTTTTTTTTTTTTTTTTTTCTTAAGGAAGTTACTTCAGCTGTGCTTCTCTGAGGGATAAAAGGCATCCCCATGGTAAACTAAGAGCATCTGCTGCTGCACAGAGAAGGTTAAATGCTGAGCTGAGATTTGGATTTGAAATACATTAGTGGACACATGAAGAATCCTTCAATTGTAGCTCTCCAGGAGCAGAACCTCATGTATAGGCCCATATACATTTCCCTCCTCTTTTCTCCTGAAATAAGGGATGGAAGGAGCAGTTACCTCAGCTTCAGCACCAAAGCTTAAGTTCTTAAGGAACTTAAATATTTGCACTGATTTAGGTTTTGTCAGAATTGAGAGTTTTAGAGGCCCATCTTTGGAGATGCTCCAAGTCCAGGGGGGATGCCAGTGTGGCTGGAGATAGGAACACAAGCTCTCACAAAAGATGTAACTACCCAGGTGGAGTGGAGAGAGGGGGTGGCTGTATGTGGATCCTGCCTACAGCAGGGCATGAATGACGCAGGGGATAGACAGGGTACAAATGCTGCCTCTGTTAATTAGTACCACAGATATCCATCTGTCAGTAATCACATAATTTATGTTGTCCTTAGGAGGTGGAGCTTCCTTTCTGGACCTCCACTAATTCTGTTTTGCAGCCTGTCCATGACACCCGTTGGTAAACTCAAAAAACCACAGTGTTTTTACTACTGAACTTTTTCTGTCTACTTCTTTGTCATTTAGTAGTACCTTTTGTAATCTGTGCCATATTCTGCTTTGTTCTGTAGTATGATCCCATAGGATTGGTCATTTAATTTCTTTGGTAGGGGACTTCTCAGTTTATAGGCTTAATGATTTTCTGCATCTTTGTCAGGCGGTGGCGTTCCCTTCAGTTGAAAAACCACCAATAAAAATGAACTTTTGCTGTGTGATAAATTTTGTGTCACCTAGTATGTTGGACAAAAGAGGACATTTATGAATTCTCATAAGGAAGGTCCATTCTCTACCATAAGTCCATTACAAAATGAAGTGGTAAAATCTCGTCTGTTTGTATGATGTATAGAAATTTTAGCTGTAAAATATCCATCTTTTGTTATTAGCAAGACTCTTGTGGTGGAAGCACAAACCAGGTACCAGGTGAAAAAGCAAATGACATTTCTCAATTTCAGTTCATTTTGTGTAAACTTAGAACAGTTTTGGATGGCTTTTTGGATGTTTGTTCACACAATAGGCGTGTAAGTCACATCTGCCTGCACGGTCTATTTACTTTTTAGGTCAGATTTGACACATATATGTGCTATTTCAGGAGTGTAATCACTTAACTTGTTGCTGGTTTCGGGGAATTCTTTTACACTCAGGTCCTTGTGAATTGCATTAAGTGGCTAAAAGATTCATTTCTTGTGGACAGTAAACAGATTGATGGCTATAATGCCTCTAATTAAAACAGGTTGAAACAGTGAGATGATTATTTATTATGTTTTTGACTGAAAGGCCAGAAGTTCCAAGTATTTGAGCCAGCCAGTTCTTATATTAAATTTTAAGAAGCTGAAATTAGTAGGGTCCTTCTACTGTTGCTGAAGATCTGCCTGACCTCTGAGGTATTAGCAGTTTGTGAGTCAATATTATTGAAACCTATACTTTAAATGAAGTAATTTTCCCTGTTGAGAAGGAAGGGAGCATTTCCAAAATTATAATACTGTAGTATGTATATGCAAAATCTATAGGTGTTCTTGATGAATAACAATGCACTCTGACAGCAAAGAATCAACAGAGAAAAATTAGGTCACAGCAGCTTGCTTGCTCTTTACACTGTCATGGTTGATTGGTTATTCTCATCACCCTTTGTTTAAAATCATTTCAGAATTAATTGGCGTTCATTAACGCAAGTCTTTGTAGCCGAATTGCAGAAACAGTCATTAATGTAGCTAATAAACATAAAAAAGAAAAAAGGATCCTATTACCAGGTCCCTACAGGCTGTTAACTAACATTTTGAATAAGAATACATAAACATAAATTAAACATTTTTACAAACTGCTAA
The DNA here is from genome assembly GCA_013396955.1 of Regulus satrapa. Classification (NCBI taxonomy): domain Eukaryota; kingdom Metazoa; phylum Chordata; class Aves; order Passeriformes; family Regulidae; genus Regulus; species Regulus satrapa. The sequence goes on along the minus strand of VWZN01013637.1, from coordinate 1,238,727 downwards.
GGATGTGGGAATTTAGCACGGTGGTCTGTAGCAATGCTTTGAACCAATTTGTTATATTATGTCGATTTTTTAAGGTTTTTGCTGTAAACATAGTGGTGCTGATGAGCTTAGATTTTCACTGCAGTCATGCAGGTTTCTTAAGAGGTCTGTCTGTCTCCACCAGCTCCTACAGATGAGGCTCTGATCCTTCTCCCCTGAGTTCAGTGAGTGTTTTTCTTGTGGAATGGAGATGTTCGGGTTTGTTTTGTGATGTTTTGAGAAGAAACAGAGCAAAGTTAGGAGCCAGAAGTTTTGGTTGAGGGCCCTAGTGCAGATACTGACTTGTGCAGTCGTCACCTACTTTATTTGTGTGCCCAAAGGTTGTTTGCTGAATTAATGGTGGTTCTCTGTCATGGAATTTCCATGTTAGTGTGAGCTAGACTCAGTAAAATGCATTCTGAATTTGGTAGTGTGTTAATTATGGGATTTCCCTCGTTTGTGCTGCTGGCCCTGATTTGATGGAGGATGCTGTTTAGAATCTCTTTTTCTCATCCCCCCCGCCAGCCTTTTTTTCTAATGGGTCTCCCAAGGTTAAGAGTCAGTCATGGTTGAGAGCAGGTGATGTAGGAGATGATGCCCTGGCACACGTGGGAGGAGCAGGGATGTGTTGGTGTGTGCTCAGCTCTCGGTCAGGCCTGAACCTCTGTCTGTCTGTCTGTCTGTCTGTCTGTGGGGAGACAGCAGCGCTCGGGGTCTGGGGTTGGGCTGGTTGAGGAAGTAGGGTTCCTCCCTGTGCTCACAGACTCTTATTTCTCAGAGCAAAAGGATGCCACAGTTTCGGTGGAAGGGAGCTGTGTTTTTCCCAGTGGTGGGCAGAGGCTCCCAGCACGAGGCCTGTGGCTCTCAGGGATCTCTGGCCAGTGGCACAGGAGCTGCTCACACTGCCCGTGGCGTGGCCACAGCGGAGCTGGGAGAGGGGCCAGGCTGGCCATGGTCACCTGGGCTGGCACAGCTGCCTTGTGGGCACCCTTCTGGCCCCTGGAGAGTCTGTGACACACCTGGTCGTCGATTTGCAGGCATGATGAGGCATCTGGGCAGCCAAGTGAGCGTGGCCTGGGAGCAAGTGAATAGAAATGGCAGATTATTTATCCTGAAGTGTTGTAGACATTGAAATGGAGCCCTAGTGAGGGGCAATTGGAAAATGTGTCCCCTACTATTTAATTTTCTAATGTCTTTGCTGCAGCTTACTGAATATAAAGAGAGCAATTTGTAGATGAAGCACCGAAGGTAGTTAGTTGGTATATATTGAGGGCACTATAATGGCTGAGCAGCATTGACTGATGCACTTTTAACTTCCTGTAAATGCAGTCTCCATGCAAATGCAGCCCTGGCATACACGGTGAGTAACAAAAACATTTCAACTACAAAATCAACTAGACAAATATATTGCTTTGTATGTTGACTTTTGATACACGGTGTCTATATACATTCTGACATACGCAGAGAAACACGAAGGCTTGCCAGTGATCCATATACATTGCTTTTTATAGCATACAATTTAAAAGAATTCAAGCCTTAAGTAGGATACAGTTGGTAAGGGGAAAAAAATATATTTACCCCCCCTGCAATTAAAATATAATAACAGAAAGATTAAAAATTGGTTTAGTCTAAGTTTTGTTTATTGACTAGAACATATAAATGGCTTTAGGCACTACTAAACAATAAAAAAAATGTGGCTCACTATTGGGTCTTTTATCCATTTTAATTTATTTTGATGCTGCATGCAGTTTCTGAATATATTTTGTGGGTTGTAATAAAATAGCCGCAGTGCAATTTTGCATGTATGTCAAGCGGTGCGTGACCTGATATGCAAATTTAATACCAAGGTGCCAAAACTGAATTCATAATGTTTCACATCTACAGAGCTGTTTAAGGCAGTTTAGAAATCAATGAATATGTAATATGAAGGTGATAAGACCTAAATAAAAACCTTATTTATCCACTATGAAAAGTATTTATACACAGAATATTTAGCACAAGCAGAAAATGGACAGAGTTTCCAATTATATGGTTTGCATAAACAAATGTTGGACCATGTGCTTAGAATAGATAATAGCACAGCTAGTTCCTTTGCATTATACTTTAGAAATGTTTACAGATGTCTTTCTCTTAGTGTATATATAAAATGAAACATTAAACTGAAGCAGCTTTTGAAGAAAACCTCTTTGAGGTCCCTTATTTATTTTTAATTTACAGTATATGGGGTGCTTCATTATAGGTTTCTGTTACCAGTTTTCAGGTTATTAAAGATCAGTGAAATAGGATACACTTTTGTGAAGTCTTGTAGTTTATGGTGAAATAAGGGACATAAATTTAACTGGTAATAAATAAGAATCAAATGTTTTCCATCTGCTTACCTTTAAAAGCAGAGAAGATCCAATTTTGGAAGCATTTAGACTTTCAAGCTCTTTTCCTGCATTGATGAACTGATTATTATTTTGTCTAAAATGTTAATCTCATAAAGTTTCAGGAGTTTACCAAAGGATACTGAGCTAGATTGGCCTTTCACTCAGCATGTGTATGCTGTGGAGATGGACTGGGAATCCAGGTCTTGATTGATGGCAATCAGTCCCAGCTATTCCACTGAAAATATATACTGTCACCCCAAGGAGGAAGAGAGAGTGTGTGTTTGATTGGCTGGCAGCCTTGTTTTACAGCACCCTGCCAGTCAGCACAGACAGACATTTATATCTCCTGCCCTGAAATAACTTGCTACAGTAATGACTACCAATGTGTTGAGCAATCAAGAAAAATGTAGGGGTGCAGTAGGTTTTGAAAAATGCCCATCATGCCATATTGCCTGCTGCGGGTATTTGGTACAAAAGTGGTTTTTGTATTCACCTTGGTAGAGGCTAGCGTCCATTGTAGGAAAAGTCAGAGCAATTAGACTGACAGATGAAATAATGATTTGAAATAGATAGTAATTAATCCTTGTTTTTGTGAAAAAACTAGGGAAAACTCAGCCCCAGGAGAGCATTATTTTTTCCCACTCCTGACCATAAACCATATCTTGGTTTCCACTCTTGGTCGAAAGCCTGTTGGCTTAAATTCTTGAGCCTCAACAGGGGTTTCAAGTTCTAAATAAATTCAAACATTTTTGCTGTCTGATCAGATACAGATGAGCAGAACTGGGAGGTGTACAATAAGGAAATCTTAGTTTTTGTCCCTTGTGTGGCTACTATCCTGTGAAATTTCTGCCTCCCTCTGAGAAATTAATGATGGGGTTATTTTTTGTTTCATCATGAGGGCCTGTTTACATTTCATCAGGACATGCTAGAACCATTCATTTCTGTGAAGTTTTCTTTGGCTTTTTCCATTATGTATTTAAAAAAAAAAAAAAAAAAAGCCTTGTTAAAAAAACCTAGTAGCCAGCATACTGTGTGTTGTACTTTTCTGGGCAAGAGCCTCAGGTTAATTCTCTCTACTCAAGATGCTGCACTCACATTCCTCAACTGAGGAACATTCTGAGAAGGGTTTCCCGAGTTTCCCCTTGCTCAGAGATGCCCCATACGAGGTTTATTTTAAAAGGATCCCTACGAATCCTTCCATATGGAATGGAAAGATCCCTGAAGCTCCCCTCACAAAATTCTTATCGCGTTGTCTTTGTGGTCCTGGGGAGTGCTGAGCTCTCATTCACCCTGGAACGGTGCTGTGAGAGATCTGCCTGCCTCCTTGGTGTGCTTGTAGGAACTGTGCAGCTGCATTCCTCTTTGCTTTTCAGACAGAGCTGCTGGAGGGGCTGGAAGGCCAAAAGTTAAGAACTTATAGAGTAAATAACTGTAATGGAATACATGTGGTTGAGTAAACCACTGAAATGGAATATATTGGTTTTTTTCCAAATTGAAGTAAAACACATTTCATTTTCAGAAATATTTCTATCTGAAATCTTTTTCTGCAACATAATATCACGGTATTTGTGAACCTTTCTGGTTTTTTTTTTTATTTTTAAGAAAGCAAACTTTTCCATTGAATACAAATTCTAGTTCCTAACCAAGTCACAGAGTACAGAATGATGACATAATAAGCAGTTTGGGTTATTTTCCTCCAGAATCATCATTTCCTTTGCAGCCTCTTTCACAGAGTGTGGGGAACAGCAGGAGGAGTTGGGGTGCAGGGGGACCAGGATGGAGCAGGAGACCACCACTCGACTTTGTGCAAAGTCTGGCTTCCCACCAGAGTCTCTGGACTGCAGTAGAGACTTGAGCTTTACCTTCTTGTTCCTGGGTTCAGCTTTGAGGTTGGTTGAGAACTCCCCTCTCACACCAAAACAGAGGGGTTTTGCACTGACCTGAGCACTAAAGCAGCAGTGCTCTATCTTGGCTTTGAATTTTTCATGCATTTTGGGCAACCAGTTGCACATGGACATCAGTGCAATGACTGATGAGTCACTGCTTCTAAAAATAAAAAAAAAGCCTCAGTCCATAAGGGAGAGCTGGGATCTTATCTGATACTTATGATAAGACACTTGACTTCCCTTGGGGTTTCTTCTTGTGCAGAGAGGTATAACACACCCTTTGTGGTGTTGGCATAAAGACTGGAGCCGCCGCTCAGGAGGCCTGTGCTCAGAAAATACTGTTCTGTAAAGTTCATTTTGTCATCCTGGATTCTTGTCCACTTCATTATCCAGCAGTATCTAAATTAAGAATCAGGAAGACTGAACAGTTCCTAAAACTGGGAGTGTTTTGGGTTACAGATTTGCCTAGTGACAGTTTTGTTGCTTTGGAGAATATCCTTCCGGGATGACTGTCTTAATAAAGAAATAATTCAATACTTAAAAACATCTTTTTCTTGGCAGCTTAAATGTCTTTATTTGTGATTTTCCTGTCTGTCTTTTAATCAGTGTCATGCTGTGAAATCTGCTATTTTTGCCATGACCAACCCATGAAATTTGTCATTGCTGTTTCTGTGATTTGAATGGGACTTGCTTTATGATAAGCAAAATTCCCAAATGTGTTTAATTTGTATGGATCTCATATCTCAAAAAAAAGAAAAAGAAAAAAAGAAAAAAGTGTAGCCTCTTAGTCTGGCCCTCGGATTAGACTGTAGACACTAGGCTTAATGTTTCTGATATTAAGAGAAAGTTATTTCAGGTGATCTTTAAAAGTAGTTATAAGTTAAGCAATGAGGTGCTGTCAGTGGAGCTTACCTGCAGTGCTGGAGTTCATCCCCTTCGTTTTGCAGCTTATATTTACTCAGGTATGGAGGGAAGTTGCACAGGAAGCTCTCTGCAGAACAGAATTCAAACACTTCAAGTTTGAATCAAAGCAGATTTACTGTAACAGGCCCGGCTAAGGGTTGTGTCCCCAACTTGGAATGCAAAAGAAGAAAGCGAGGTTCTTACTATTTGATAAGTAGTGATTGTACAGTGAGTTATACTGATATATAGTGTATATATATACTGATACTTTGCTCTGAAGCACTGTCTTGCCAGTCTTTTGGTCCAGCAAAAGATAAGCTTAGTTTAACAGTTAAATGATACTTTGACACTTATTAAAAAGCCCAACAAGTTTGGCTTCATTTTAAGTGTGTGGTCAGAATGAATTCATTTGCTCTTACTGGAAGAATACTTATCATAATGGATTCATGTGGTATCCATGTGCTCATCACGTGTCTTTTTTTATACACATCCCTCTGGTTTCATTTCAATGCCACTTTAATTTAGGATTAGTTAATGGACTCCACATAAAGGTTGCTCATTTTTTATCTGGATTCTCCAACTAAATTTCTGGTTTTAAAAACTGCTAAGCTGGTGAGAAGAGCACTAAATATTAATAGCAGCACTTTGAAAAATGAACAGAATTATCTTCCTTTTTGTCTGTTGATTCCCTTTTACTACTTTTAAAGTTAACAATAAGGGATAGAGATTACTCATGGCAAATAAAATATGTTTTGGAAGAGAGTGTGCAGATTCCTACACACACCAGTCATGAGTGACTCCTAGCCAGAAAGGGAAGATGTAGAGATCAGCAGGGTGGGCATGGTGGAACAAGAGTGAGCAGAGTCACCAATTCAGTAGATCAGAGGTGCTTGTATTGGGAACTCACCTCTCCATGCTTTCTGTAACTGACAGAAGTCAACACTTGCTGAGGTTGAATTAGGAGCTTTTCTGCCCAAATTGTATTGTATTTCTGCAGACACCAGCTTACTTTGGACACCCACCTAATGCTAAAGTGAGTGGTAGGAATGTCTCCACAGAGATCCATGGGAGTTATGCAGTTTAATTTAGTTTAATCTAGGTTTCATTCAGAGGTTGAGGACCTGAAATTCTTGAGAGGTTTTTCCTTTGACTTCACTAGGATTTAGCATGGGTTGGATGGGCCCACGGTGTGGTGTGAGACAGCTCAACACATGCCAAGGTAGAAAAGTTCCATTATGACAGTCAGAAAAAGAAAATACTTCAATGAGTAAATTGGCTCCAGTTTTTTATTATCTATTATTTATTATCTCAGAAAAAGGCTTTATCAAATAAGACTGTAGCTGAATTTTCATAGGGCGTTTGAAACAAAAGTGGCTTCGTGTCAAATTTATGCTGGAAAGGTCAACATTAGTTTACATCAAAGGTTTGGGTTGTTGAGAAACAATAACATAAGGTCATAATTTCAGCTTGTTTGAAGAGCTGAAATGAGCTGTTTGCCAGAGATTTGATCTCTGGTAAACAGGCCCCTCTAGGCTCACTTGGAAAAGCTTGCAAATGCATGGACGCTCTTTGCCCATTCGGTTCAGGATGAAAAGCAAGCCTGAAAGCTGCCATTGTTTATATACAGAATTTGGTTCTTGTTTCTTTTTTCTTCTTTTCCTTCTTTCATTTTTATTTTTTATTTTTTTAAATTTCATCTCAAGTGAAATCACTTAGAGACAAACCAAAAGATGATGGAAGGTGGAGAGGAGGGGAGAGGAAAGGGTCGTGACATTTAGACCCCAGCTTAATCTGGCTTTACACGAGTGCGATGCAGCTGAAAGTTGCAATAAAAGTTGTTGATCCTGTGGGGCTTTTAAAAAATATATGTTATAAAATACAGGCTGGAGCCCCTTTACATCAGTTTGAGAATGGGTCAGAATTGAAAGCTTCTCACCATAGGGGAGAAGGAAGCCCTTGCTTAGCTGAGGGAGGGTTCTCTGAAGTGCCAGGCTGGCACCACTTCCCAGAGCTGGGAAGCGCCAGCTTGGTCAGCTCTGGAGGCTGCCCCAGGCTGCCTGGTGCAGGCTGGTGCACCCTGGCCAGTGGTCATTCTTTCTTGGGAGGGGGGAGTGCACCTGCTTTTGCAGCATGTTTGCTCCTCTGTGCCATTGCTCATGGGCTGGTGGAACTGGTGGCCTGAGTGCTCAGGTGGGAGCAGGTCTCTCACCATCCCCTGAGGAGTAATATTTCCCTCCCCACCTTTCAATTGCTTGGAGACCATTGAAATGTTTAAAGAACCTTAGCACAAATACTGCAGCTGTTTGTCGGGCTTTAGGAATCCATGTGGCCTTGCACATTTGGTTATTGGAGTGATGTAATTTCCATGCTTTCACACACATGGAAGCTATAATATCTCATTACAGATGGAGGAGTCCAGTGATTGACATACAAAAAAAGGTTGTCTAATTCCATGCTGTTTAAGAACCACCTTTAAAAAAAGAAACAAGAACAACAGATTTGCAATGCTGTCTTTAACTCTGAGTGAACTTTGTGAGCCTTGTTTATTGGGGTAGAGTATTGGTCCTCTGGGGCATGTTGAAGCCTTAGAGTCCCTTAGGATCAAGTGACAGACCTTATATTGGGAGTATCCAGTAATTACCCAAATCCTCTGAGTACTCTTACTCACAGTTCTGATTTTTACTCTAACATAGCTAGTGGTACTAATGTGTAAGGTTCTTCACAGACTTCTATTCATTACCCCACAGTGATGTGCTAATTAGAGCAGCCAAATGCTACAAATGAGTCTTTGTTTGCGATTTTTCAAGGACTGGAGTCTAATAATTTTCTCCACCGCTATAAAGATGTCATGAGGTAATGTGTAAAGTTATGCTGTGGGAAACCAAACAGAGAGAGAGGGAGATAAAGCATTCAAGGGTGTCTGATTTACCTCCTTTGAATACAGTCATGCTCATGCACTCTTGGGTTGGAGTGGCTGGTGTGCACAGAGTGCTCTGCAGCCTTGCACTTTTCGTTGTATCAGTGGTTCTTCCTTCCTAAGAAAGAGACATACTTTAATACTCATAAACATCTATTTAATCATTTGCATCTGGAAAGGGGCACCTCCAGAAAAGTTCCACACAAATGTCTGTTTTTCAGAATAGGCAATAAACAAAGACTGCTGTGAATCTGCCAAAACCCAAGGTCCACCTAACTAGACAAAAATCTATGAATAGGGAAATGCCCAAAGAAAATATATGGATTCCATCTCCCTTCCCCTAAAACACCTTCCACAATAAAGCAAAAATAATTTATTTTCTTTCACAAACAAGCATTCTGAAGCAGGGATACCTCTCTTCCAAGCCAGGCACAAGTGTTTGGAAGCAACTGAGCATAGTGTACAGCAGCTCCATGATGCATGACAATTCCATCAGCCTTTGGAAAGCATAGGATAAGGAAATCCTGCTTTCTAAAGTTAGATTTAAATTCTGGCAATACCCTTCATCCCAGCAGATTTTTAGTCACTTAAAATATTGAGCATTTTCTCTGGGGTTAGATTGTCTTAGAGTGAGAAGTGTAGGTGAAAGATCTCACCTCTGTTCTCAGTGTAGCTTGAGACTACATTTCAGTGTACACTGACCTGGCACTATACCTTCCAGTAAGGGTTTGAAGTTTTAGATGAGTCTCTTTGTGGGAAGTAGCAGCATCTTTCAACAATGCAGATACCTGCTCTGTATGAAGAAGATTGGTGGGATCTGGCCCCAAAAAAGTTAAGCACTGGCACTTTGTTAGTGGGTTTATCTTGACCTAATGGCACAGAGCAGCTCTGTGCATGTATTAAGTTTAGGATTTTTTTAAGAGAAGTGAGCCTGTGCCTCAGCACAGCATCCAGGCTTCCCATTTAATGCCATGGGAGGCTTGCCCTCAGTGCATTTCCCCATCCTAGAGCATCCCACACACACACAACAGATAGAAAAATGAAACTGTTTGCTCATCCACTCAAGGGCTGGGCAAAACCCTTTTGAAAAAACGTCATCCTGCTTATCTGGAACGTATTGGAAAAAATTGCTCTCTTCAGCAGCTCAGGATTGAAAACTTGCCTCTCCATTGCCCTTTTCTCTGTGTTTCTTGATGCTTTATAAAAGGGTTCCAAATCTGTTCTATAACACTATTTGACTAGATCTATGATGATGTATGCCAGAACATGTCAAAATAATTGTGTGGTGACTGTTCTGGGTTAAGAAGAATCATATTTAATGTTACTAATTTTCACATTATTTCACCCATAAAAACCTTTCTAGCAGCAAAAGTTTTATTGCACTGTAATTCAGAGTCCCTAATTTATTCATGGGATAAATGTTTCATGTAATGAATTTTCTAGTAAATGTATTCTGAAATTCATGCAGAAGCAGGACCACTGTAAAACTGCACACATTTATACTTAAAGAGATGGATTTCCCCCATTGGAAAGTTTGGAGGGCAAATTCTGTAGCTTTCTACCCTTAATTACCCTGCCCTAGTTTTGCCTTTTATTAAGGTTTTGTTGAACTCTTAGAAGCTTGATTGTAAAAATGCTACTGGCATGTAATGTGCAAGTTAGATTTTGAGTTGGTTTTTATGTGCAGTCCTTTGCACTAACAGAATACTTTTGTATTTTAATTTTATAAGCCTGATATTTGTCTTGATTGTGAGGCTTAATCGTATTTTTAGTGTTTATTCTGAACTTTGTTGCTGTTTCACATCCTGGTACTCACAGGTAGGGAGCAAGAGGTCTTGAAAGCTCATATTAGTGTTGCTAGAGTAAGGCCCTCTGTTAGAGATAATGCTGAGTGTTTAAAGAGGAGGCAGGGAAGAGCTCTGTAGAGACTGATTTTACAGTCTTTTGCTGATGTCCTGGGGTTTTTTTTAAAGCTAAAAATGTCACTTCTGCGGAGTAACAGGTACAGAGGAGGAAAGGACAGATCTTAAGGACATAACCACAAGTAAAATGTTAGTGACCTTAGGTTTTTCCCTGACTCATGTGAAGTCACTTGGCTAAACTGTCTCTTGCTGTGTAAACCCAGTGTTTCCAGCAATCTAAAAACTTCACACTATTGCAGCAGAGATGTAAGCAACAGATATTTCTCAAATGCCTCACCTGTTGGCACCAGACAAAATCCCTTGCCTGAGAGATTGAGCCTCTCAGTATCAGTAAAAAAGCAGCTGTAACCATGTTGTGCTGGAGAGATGAAAAAAGTTGTGGGTAAACCTGCTCCTTTAATAATAAAATTATGTCACAGGGGCGCTTGGTCTCAAATTTAATAAGGTTCAGGGACGAATCCACTGTCTATAAAAGTGTCTGTCAAAAATTTGCTGCAAAGGTCTACACTACTGCCATGTCCTATAAAATACACACAGTGATTATCACTGACACAGTCATTAACTGTAGTTAATTCTCTAGACAGAAGTAGCACCCATGTATTTTTAATTTTAGGCATGATAAAATGCTGAAGTGGCACTATTCTTTAAATGTTCTTTATTTGATAGGGTTAAAACTAACAAAGAAACCAGATCCTAAACTGGAGTCAGTCAGTGTCAGTGATACTAGTTGAGTTTATCAAAAAGTCTACAGTCCACTGTTCCCAATTAAATGCAGTGCTGCACCATAATCTACAACATGGTCAAGGTAAACATAAGGAGTAATCAGAAAAAAGAAGTATTACCACTCTCTGTGGTGAATGGAAGGGACATCTGTAACTTAAATGGGTACAGTCTCCTGATGTCTTTTTTTTTTTTTTTTTTTTTTTTTTTTTTTTTAAGGCTGCTTCTTAAATAAATGAGGTAACCTTAGCCCATTCCAGGGCTCTGCTGTAATATTCTTTTTAGGGTATGGAAATCTTAGATGTGAATCTCTGAGTGACCAGATGTATGGGAGCAGGTATTAAACTGCTGCAGTCTAATTGATATATGCTGCCATCAGTTCTGACCCAGGTAATAGCACAGCTAAAACAATTTCAAGTGGGTCGAAACATCCCTGGAGTACTTACTGCAGTGATATAAAAATCTTGAAGCAATGTGTCTTAAGTCCTGTAAATCATGTTAGACTTAATGAAAACTCTGCAAGAGTATTCTGTATCCATAATGCATTCAGCTGCAGTCTGTTGACATTTTGTGTCTGATTTTAAGAATTAATGTAAACTCTTGATGATGTGCTATAGCTGATAGGATTGGAAAATAGGGATTGATTTTAATGGTTCATTTTTGAGCAGATCCTAGTAGTTGCAAAGGAAATTCCTGAGATCCAATGTATTTCATCCCAGTGTTTTGATTTCTTTTGCCCAGAGGAATTTTTCCTTATGAAAACTTTGAAACCGGAGATGTGTCTGTTGTGTATACAATATCTGTTTCAGCTGGTTTGATACAATTGAGTCGGACCAACTTCACACTCATGTTGCTTCAGTACATAAAATTTATCTGCCTTATATTTACCAGCGAGCTATAAATGTTGTCCTTTGAAAGGGAAGTTGCTAGATAATGGCAAGAGAAAGAGAACAGGTGAGACTACAGACATAGGTGCACATTCCTGCTTCCACCTGCACACATAAATCCTTTGGACATTAATGAGGACAGCCCTGATGTGGAGTGAAAAACAGGCAGGGCTCCATAATAAAAGTTGTGCAATGAGAAGCGTGTAAAACACACCGTATCAGACTTTCCGATTTCACAGATTTTCTTGCCATTACTACTGTGCTTAAAATAGAGAAAAGTCTCCATCTCTTATTAGATTAGGGTGATGCTATAGATTTTTCTAATTTGTCTTTCCACTGGTTTTATCAGTAGAATCTTACTGCTGGAAGAGAAGCAAATCCTGCCATGTTATTGCAGAATACATCTGAAATAGTTGATTTCACCAATTCCAGGCAACTTTTTTTTTTTGTCTCCCAGAGATTCAAAGTGATTGAGAGCTGTTCTCCACTCTAATGCACACTTCTGTCTCATGTATTTCGGTACACTGGGCAATTTCAAATGCTTATTTTGGGAGACAGTGGAAGAATCTAAGGGATTATAAAAATAGCTTTGGTTTTACAGAAAGCATTCAGTAATTTTAAAATTAAAGTTGGACTTCCTCTAATTGAGCCACACTGACCAAAAATAATTTTGGAAAATGTGGTTTGCAATGCCAATCATCCTATGCTGTTTCTGCAACCAACCATTTATCAAACTGGATGTGGTCACTGACACACAGTTGGGAAAAAAAAGGGGGAAAAACAGAGAAGGAAAAGGAAAAAAGGCCAAGACAAAGGTTCTTTCTTAAAAAAAAAATGAGTCTGGCATCGTTATCATGACATTTTAAAATGTAATAAGTTCTTATGTGCTCCTATTTGCTTTCTGGTTTCCAAATGAGTAAGAATAACATTCTGAAGCTTTTCTTTGGGACTGTATAAGCTAGAAAGCTCTTAAATAAATTGAAACCGTGTTCTTCATGTGAATAAATGATGTAGTAGCTTAGGCTTTAGGTGAAACACCAAATGCCTCAGAACTCTGTGTAAATCTGGTGGGATAGCACTGTTTCTTCAAAGTTATTCTAATTCTTTTTATGTAAAGGCAAATTCCTTTAAAAAAGAATGTCATTGCTGTCTTAAAAAGTTCCCTATTCCTGCAGTCAAACTGATAGTAAACAGGTTCTGCTTGATTCCATAAATAAGGTGTTTTGTTTTATAAAGGGTCTCAGAATGCATCTTTTGTTTTATAATTACCTTAATCTTAATGAAAGTAGTTGCTTTGCTGTGTAATTCAAAAGCTGTTGTACACTGAGCTGTTCTGAAGGGTGTGGACATGCACATACGTGGACAGCAAGGTGTGGAAAGAATCTGCTAGTTAATGGAAACAAAGATTTTGAGTAGAAAGCTTTCCAGTGCTATAAATACTAAGGTTCATAAAAAAAGAGCCTGTGCTTAGTTCCTCAGTGTCTCTCTGAGCTGTCTTTTTAGAGCCATTATGCCAGTACTCCACATGACTCTGACTTCTTGTCAGTAGCAGTTTTGCTCTTGAGCTCTGCTCGTGCACTGTAAGGACGTGGCCCTGGTTTTGCCTCGTTGCATCTGGAAGGCTCAGAAGAGGGGAGCAGAAGTGGCAGAGCCCTCGGTGTTGTAATGCAAGAGGGGGCACACCACAGATACCTACTGACCTTGTGAAGGCTGTAAGAAAGGCTGACAGCTCCCACCACTCCATGCTCTCTGCAATTTGTTATCTGTGCAGGCTTTATTGTCCTACAGCCTTCATTATTGCTAGTTGAGTTGGTAAAAAGTCTTGAGGTACCAGCAGTGTGCCAGCTACATCAAGGGAGCCCAGGTCAGTTTGGTTCTCCTGGCTCAGTGTCAGGCTGAGCTCTGCTGGCTTCTTGCTCCTGCCCTGCTGTGGCCAGAGGGCCTGGCTGGGGCTCTCCTTAGGTGACAGCCTGCACTGCTCTGGCAATGAGAGATGGAATTGTCATCGGGGTACTCAGGGTCTGCTCCTTGAGTCTGTGCCCAGCTGCAACTGCAGTAATGAGACAGCCGTGATTTGGGAAAAGAAAAAATGCAGTTTGTTTTAATAGTATGTGAAAGTGCTTAGGGAAGGGTGTAGAACAATCCACATGCATTTCCATCTAACCATGGGGCTTATTATCCCCTTGCAGCAATCCAAGCTGGCCTAATTCCTTTAGTCACCTTCTGTATATGTAAAAGTCAATACAGAAATCTGATTCCCCTGAGCAGTTACCGCTCTGAAGGGAAATCCTCCTTCTAATCAGCAGTGATTTCATGTTCCTGGCTGGTCTGGGAGAAACCTGTCAAATGTGCTTAGTAGAGACAGAACTGTGGGATCTCAGCACATCAGTGCTGTGTGGCCATGGCTGACCTTGAGTGCTTTTCTTTTTTTTGCTTCTTCTGTGTGTTGACATCACCTCACACAACCTAAATTGGCATGTTCATACTGTAAAATTGCAAGTGAACAATGTGGTCAACTTATAAAATCCTTTGTGTTTCCCTCAGGTTTAGGTACTCAGTAGCTGTTCTTGGGTGATCAGGCCTTCTTTGAAAATCCTCCCAGACATGGCCAGTGAAATGTGCTGATGCTGAGTGGGTTTGAAAATCTGACCCTGATGAGAAGGCCCTGCAGAAGAAGGATTCTGTGATGGGGTGTTGAGGTAGTGATGGGCAGGTCCCACTGTGAGCACAGCTGTAACTGAATTCTCTAGTACTGTCCTACAGAGCTCCTGGGTAAACACTGAGTTTTATCATTTCTGGTTCAAGCTAATTAAAGGATCCATCCCAAATACAGTTAGATGTAAGAGATCTCAACAGCTAGGTAGAATACATGTTTGAAAGCAATGAGATTCTTCATAAATGCCACCATTTTAGACCTTTTGTCAGACAACACTGTGGATAGCTAATGTTGCTCTCCAGGTATTTCTTGCCAAAGGCAGCTGGACCCATTAATTAATAGCAGGGATTTACAAATCCTTCAGTCCTTGCCTTCTCAGCAGTTCCCTTATCCACAGAACATCACTTTTGCCTTTTCTGCCCTGAGTCCCTGCCAATCCCTTGCAGTGGGGTGACCTGCTGGGAACTGATCAAAATGGGTGGAGGCAACCAAAATCTCCCTCCCCAGAGATGCAGAAAAATGGTTTGAACATGTTTGGGCTAGGGGGTAATAACTCTCTCAAAGCAGAGTAATGAAGAGTTAGTCTCTTCCCTCCCTTGGGAAATCCTGTGGAATATAATCACCATCCAAAAGAGTACATCCTCCCTAAAGCCCATTCCAAAGGAAGTCAGTCACACTCAGACTCTGTAAACACTAACCTCTTCTCATCCCAACCCTCTCTGTGTACCCCCTCCACATCCCCATCCTCTTCTCTGCTCATGATATCCGTTTTTATCTTTCCTGTTACATCACTCCTGCCACACTGTATTAATCATCTGGCCACTATCACATTACACTTAATAAATGAACAAGATCTAATACAAAAATCCCTCCAAACCAGATGACTTAATACTATTTTATGCCTAACTGGTTTTTTTAGTCCACAGATGTGTTGCAAACACTCATGAGTGTTCTGTAGTAGATGAAATGTTTTTAACAAAGATAGTTGAAAATAGATGTAATTTATATAAGCTATTTAAGTTCATTTCTGTTTGATGAAGTATTGTACATCCTGTCTTCTTTGGAAAAAGAGAGAAAATTGCTATTTTTGTGTGCAGACTAGGACAAACCCCACTAAGTTAAGAGCCTAGTCTAACATGCATCTCCAAGGATAGGGGATGTTCTCAGGGCAGTCCATATCAGAGCTGGGACAGCGCCACTAATCATAGCCACAAGATTCCCTTTTATCTAAAACAGCCTGTTTTCAGGGGCAAAATGAATCACCTTCAGGAGCGCAGGTTCAGCTCTGTGGGAGCCGTAAGCCCCCTGACTGTGCCTCTGTTTTGTTCTGCTTTCATGTTCCCTGACACATCGCTGCCTTCTCCTGTGTGTTTTGTACCTCATGCGAAGCTGAAATTGTTTTGGTGGGTCTTGGCCCTGCAGAGCTCCTGTGCCCAGATGGGATTGCCATCCCTAAAACCAAATCTTGGGCTTTGATAGATGGATCTGCTGTTCCATTAACCCTGCAGGGTCTTGCAGCTGGACTCTGCAGCCGTTTCTGGCCTGTTTTCTTTCATCACACCATCATAGGATATGCTGAGTAGGAAGGGACCTATCAGGATCATCAGAGTCCAATTCCAGGCCCTACACAGGACACCCCAACAATGTTACCATGTGCCTGAAAGTGTTTTCCAAACACTTTTTGAGCTCTGTGAGGCTTGGTGCTGTGACCACTTCCCTGGGCAGCCTGTTGCACTGCCCAGCCACCCTCTAGGTGAAGAATCATTACCCAATATCCAACCTAAACCTCTGCTGGCTCATCTTTATGCCATTCCCTTGAGTCCTGTCACTGGCTGTGAGAATGAAGATATCTGTCCCTGCCCTTCTGCTTCCCCTCATAAGGATGTTGAAAACCTCAGTGAGGTCTCCTCACAGTCTCTCTCTCTCCAGCCTGAGCAGCCCAAGTGCCCTCAGCTGCTCCTTACACAGCTTCTCCTCCAGACCCTGCACCATCCCCGTGTCCTCCTGGAGTCTCTAACACCTTGTGTCAGTAGCTGATGCACCCTCACAGTGCTTTCTCTGGTTTTTGACTTTCCTTTCCACAGGTGCCCCCAGGTGAGCAGAACACCTTCAGGGCCCGTGTGTGCAGCCCATTACAGTGTCAGCCAGCCGTGCCTGGTGCAGAACAGGGCTAGGGGAGGTGCTGGGTGCTGTACAGGGCTCTGAGCCCGTGCTTGGCTGGGGTGATGTGCCCCCAGCTCCACGTGAGCTGATTCAGACAGGTGGCATTAGCAGCTATCTTTCCATCCTCTTTTACTCTGTCGATACACTACATGAACAGCTTGGGCGCTTCTCAGTGTTAATTCCAACTTTTCAACCCTTACAGTTTCATCCCATAATGGGTGTAAAATGAAACATGAGGTGATGGAGCTTTTGGTCTGAAACAGATACACAGAGAAGGGCCCAAAACACAAAAAATGTCAACGAGCCGTGCATGGTCATATGTGGGCTCTGACATATCACCTGTGCTATGGGAAATAAGGCATTAATGAGGAAATGCCTGGGAGAGAGCAGTAATAAGGATTTCTAAGCAGGATTTTGATAGAGCTATAATAGGAGATTTTAAAGTCCCCAATAATCCCCCTTATTTACTCACACAAACATCATTGCTTCCATTTTTAAGCAAGAGGATTGTCATTTATGTGAAACTCACAAATTTCACTGTCTTAGGTTTGCCTGGGAGGTCTTGTCTGTCATTTGCTAAAATAGACATGAATTTTCAACTTTCAAATTGCAATTTGTTCACCCAAAAACATTCTACAGAATATGTTAGGTTTCTAAATTGAAATAGTAATGACCCTTGTATGACTGTGAAAGATTAAGCTCTGGGCTTTGAACACATCAGAGGCTTAAAAACACTGGTAAGTAGCTATAGCATTAGGTGATTAAGAGAGAGAGGTTGAACTTTGCATCTGGTGTAGCTGCCATAGAGCTTTCCTGGAAAATGCAAACCAAATTACCCGAGTACTGGAAAATTGCATTTGAAAATAATAACGGTTTCGTTTAGTTTTATCATCAAGACTGACAGCTGGAGGAGACTCGGTCTGTTGCTGAACCCCCACATCAACAAGTTTTTTCTCATGACACACACAGGGGTGGGAGAAACTGCTCATTTCAGACCAGTAAACAACCACTGCTGTGAATTTCTAATCCTTTCATTAAGTCACGCTCCCTGATTGCTGGCTATGTTCACTTTCCTTTCTTTTACTTCCCTATCACTTAAATTGTAATAATTGAAAACACATTAGGACCAAGGGAATGGAAAAGGCTAAGCAGACAATCACCTTGTAAACATCTTGTGATGGTGATGGCTATTTAACAGGAACGCTCAGTACCAACTGAGGCACAGGCGAGCTTATCCAAGCAAATCAATGCAAGTTAATCTTTCAGTGTCAGCTGGCTGAGTTTTAGACTAGTGATGAATGCCTTGACTGGAAAGATGAAATGCTGGAATGCCAGGCACTGCTCTGACAGCTACAGATGGTGCCAATTACTGCCAGTAGAGCCTGTCCTGCTGTGAGCCCAAGATGTCTGATTTGTGGTCACAGAAAAATGAAAAAGAGGTTTCCCAGCTGGGCCTGTCACCTGTCCTATATTGCTCCATAGCAAAAATGGTATTTGTGTTCTAAAATCAAATTTCTTTGTATATTTATGCTAATGATCCCACCATGCTAATTACCAGACATATGCCTTCAGAAAGGAAAGATGTAGGCTCTATCTTTCCTTTCTGTGGAAAAAGCAGAATTTCCCTTTCTCTGGTTTAAAATAAATTTCGGAAATTGTAGAAAAGTTAGAATAAAATGCAGTGTCAAAATAAAGGGGAAGGAGGTGAAAGGAGGAGGAATAAGCAATTCAATAGGGCAGGCAGACATCCTTTGCTTAATTTTTCTTCATGCAGTTGAAAGGGATTTACAGGCTGTAAATCAGAACAGGATCTAGCCCATGGTCTTCGGTCCTGAATGTTAATATAAGCCTTTGTTTTTCCTTTATACATTTGAGCCTTTTTGTGTTTGTTTTTCATGTGCTGTCTTATTCCACCCCTACCCAAACTATACAAATTGTCATTTATTGCACTTTCACATTATTTCCTGCCTCTGTGATATTTAAAAGGATTAGTCGAGACATCTGTGATCTGTAATTGGCTTTTTCCATGAAAGGGGATCAGCTGTAAGAACTTAAGCAACCCAGACTTATTTTACTTGTGATACTTGAAAGCCTTCTGGACAGAGCACCTTAGCTGCAATGATTTAACACCAGGTTTGCTCAGGGTGCAAATGCAGCTTCAGTCAGTCGTTTGCCACTGAATCCACTGTTATTTTATCCACCTGAAAACAGCCCATGTAGTTTAATTAAAATATATATTGAAATAACTGGTTCCAGGTTTGGCTTTCTTTTGCATTGTGCTGTGAAAGGGGACCCTATAGAATAGTCTCACTCTGAACTATATTTCCATTCTGCTTTTATTTGTATATTAAATTAACAATAGCATGGTAATTATCCTTATTGGAGCATGAAATACAAATCTGCCTGTTTTTTTCCCTTGTCCTTGGAAGTCATCTACCACAGTTTGCCTAATTGTTAAGAGCTGGTACGTGGGGGTATTGGAGAGCAGACGGCCTATTTCCATTTTATTAGACTCAACCTTTGCTAACGAAGCTATTTTTCCCTCAACTTCAAACACAAATGTTTAAGTGAATTTTAGAATTCATTTAACAATAATAGTAAATCAGTAGACAAACTGTACTATAAGAATAACTCTTGCAGCAGCTGTGGGATGAAGTGGACCAAAGTACTTCTAGGTCCTGGCTTGAATCAGGGTGTATTTGGTGCTCTCTGATAAGCCCTCAATTGCCAGTTGTAATTCTACCATATATCTTGGAAGAACTGGCCCTGTGAGTTCCCAGTAGCTGTGAATAATAAATTACAAGCTTTCAAGGGGTCATTTATTTAGGTATTTGTGAATTAAATGGTGGTGATAAAATTAGATATGGGAAGACACCACAACTTCCCTTAATTCTTGTCTTTTTACATTTTTTCAAGTGATGAGGAGGGTAAAAACACCTGGCAAGTCTGGAAGACTTTCAGTACGTCCATAAATTGCTTTTCATGTGCCTGTTTGTCTGAATACCATATTTTCTTTGTTAATGGGTTTTCTTTCCCCTACCCATGATTATTTAACTGTTAAAACCAAATACATAGGGTTTTCTGCCAAAGGTCTCACCTTCTTATAGAACCTCTTGTTTTAGCACATACCAGTGAAGTCAGTTACCTTTCATGGCTCCCTTATTCTGTGTAGATTTCCTTAATTTAAAGACATTATCATTAGTATAAATGCAGAGGGAGTTTGCTGGAAGAACCACATAAAAACCCATTATCTGAGCGGGTGATATCCATAGACTCATTCTCAGGTGCAGCTGTCGGGATTATAGATTTGATAGCATAAAGTAACAAGTCTCCCAGGTTCCCTTGTGGCCAGCAAAGGCAAGGTGGCGAGTGGGAGCTGTGCTGCCTTGGGGCTGTCCCTGCAGCCCCTCGCTGCCGGCGCTGTGTCCTGGCAGTGCTGTGGGAGGGTGGCACAGGTGAGCTCAGGGCACGGCTCACCTGGCTGCTGCCAACCTCCCCCTGTTACCCCGAATTGTGTAACACTTAAGCCCAGATAACACAGGGTTTGCTGTCAAGCACCTCAGCTCCTTCTAGAGAGTATTTTGGTTGTTTCCTGAACTGCTTTTTCATTTCCTGACTGCTGGGAGAAGAAGGCTATAATGAGTGAAAGCCACAGCGGTGCTCTCCGCCCCCCTCCCTCTGAGCACAGCATTTTTTGGGGGGCAGATACACTGTTTTGTGTAACATTCAACCTGGGGAGATACTTAACCACTTTGCCTCAGTTCAGCATGTCTAATACTTGGCACAAAGCAGTGTATTCGTGTTTCATTCAGCTTGGATAATGGCCAACATAGAGACTCCATTTTCATTTTTGAATTTCATTTGGCAGATCCTTAAAAGTCACTGGAGAACTTTGTCTGGGTAATAAAAAGCAACTTTTTTTTATTGAAAACTAATTATTTTTTCAGCTCCATGTGCCAGCTGTTTAAAAACGTTGTGGTCACGTTAGCGCATACTTTAATTACAGAGTTCTAGAAAAATGCAGATCCTATTGTGAAATGTTCCTCACAGCAGCTAATAAGCCACTTATTTTCAGCCCCATCCAAGCTGTTAAAATACACAGATAGCTTTTGCGCCTATAATTAAGTATCATTTAATACTAAATGCAGAAATACCAGGATAAAGCATCTACCTGGTTCGGCTGGGAACTGGTGCCAGAAGACCAAGTTTGTGCATATATGGCAGATGTGGTTAATGCTGAGTGGGGTTTTCAGAAACGCTCAGGACTTTCCAAGTCACTGGGAACACCAGGCTCAAGGTGTCCTTGAAATTTCTTTTATCCCTGTGCACCCTTAGGTATGCAAACTCCTCTGAAAGCCAGGCAAGGAAAAACTCCTGGGGTGCTGTAATGGGCTCTGCTGGCTCAGGACACAGAGCTTGGCTTGGGAGGAGCCAGGAGCGCAATGACACAGACCTCAGTGCCAGACTGTCCCCTTGGCAGACATGTCCCTGACTTTGTTCGGGTCCCTGAAGGGATGGGGTGGGAACAAGAGTGTCTCAGGGATGACGAGCACGGCGTGAGCGCAGCCAGGAGCTCTGTTCTCCTCTGAAGTGAGCAGCACGGTGGGAGATGTGTCCCCCTGTGCAGCTGCAAATCCCAGCTTCCCTGCCTTCACCCTTCCTGTGTGACCTGGCTTCCTCCATGAAGGAAGTGTTTCTTCCAACATTCTGTGTCGTATGAAACTTCATCTTTCATAGTGCCAGCGTTTACAGAGCATTTGGCCTGCCAGATGCTGCTTCAAATTAAGGATGGTTTTGAGCCAAAATCTCGGGTTCAGACACCTTCAGACTTTGGGAAAGTTTGTATCCCAGTTTTATGGCTTTGCTCTATCCCTGCTTCATTTCAGTCTTACCTAGTTACAGTTTTTATATTCTCCTGCAATCAGAAGCTGCAAAGAAATGTAACAGGAACAGAGTGGGTGGATGTTTCATGGGAGAATAGTAAAACTTTGCCTGGCTGGAGGCATGCTCAGTCTCCTTGGTCAATTTAATGGACATATAAAAAGGATTATTCAATGGACAAGAACAGTCCAACATCCCTACCTTTCTTACACTGTATTTCTGGTCATACCTTTCATATAAAAATAAAGTACCTTTTGCTATTATATTTGATTCATTCCTATAAAAACTAATCTGTTGCATATATATATATATAAGCAGAATTTTTATAAAAGTATATAAACACTAAGGAAAATGGCAGACCAGATGGCAAGTAATAAAGCCATTTAAAGGTATTTGCTGGACATGCAATACCAGACATGTATGTTTCTCCTCCATAGCTTTTTGAATTATTTTTTGAGCTTGTTCAGATTCTGTTGGATGTAACTTTTCCTCTCATGGTTTTGAAATAGATTGTAGATCTATTTCACAATGTGTCTATTTCCAATGTGTTCCCACATTGGAAGTGTAAGCATGCAGTAATAGAGTATATTATCACAGCAAACTGTAGGTACACTGTTTGCTTATATTAATGTATGTCTAATTTGTGTCATTAGAGACAAATGTAGCTGTTTTAAGTAGTCTGTTCTAGGAACGAGCCAAATAAAATGGAAATGTTAGATCTTTCTAAACATGTGAATTTCAAAACCATTTCTTTGACCACAATATGTGTCAGAATAATGCATCTAAGGAAGTCTTTAAAAAAAAAAAAAAAAAAAAAAAAACTAGAATGGCTGTTTTGATACTGTGCAATTTGAAATTTTCTCCCAAGGAGTGGTAAAAACCAAGGAGATTAACCAGTTTAAGGTAAAGAGGGCAGAAACAAAAAGTACATTTTAATGAGACATTTACAAATTGTTTCAGCACAGAGAGAGGCACATTACACTAGTGCTTTGTCACTGTAAATATTGCAGATGTCGTTCGTCTGAGTTTGTCCTGGAGCATTATTAGCGCAAAATATACAAACATACAGCCAAATCTTTTTGTGTTGATATTAATGCTTTTGACTCAATCAGGCTTGAGCAGGGAATCCTGATCTGCCCTACAATCAAATAGTCATTAGAGGCCAAGACTAATTGCCACAGTGATTAATTCTGTGCAGACACCAGTGCTGCTGCGGCAGGTACCGCTTGGCTGCTTGGTGGGGTTTGCCACAGCAACCAACACCCAAATCCAGCGGTGCTGTCACCCGTGCTAGGTGGTAACAGTGGCTTCCCTGTGTGCCTTCCCTGCCCCAGGGTGCTGTGAGCAGGAGGGAAGCTGGCAGCTACCCTGGGTGTCCCCGGGGCAGCCGAGCGTCCTCCAGCCACGCCAGCGCAGCGCCCGCACCTCACGCACCCTGACACTGGAGGCTCTTGTCCAAAGGGACCTTTTATTCTACTGCTTGTAAATGTCCCAGGCCTGCCACCTTGGGCACTTAATTCACCGTCCTTCCATGCTTTATTGCCAGATATTGGAGTCAAACAGCAGGGGCCTAAGAGATGTTGTTGCTCCTATCTCCATCAGGCCCCTTTGCCCATTTCTTTCATGGCTGTATTGGTTCAACTGGATTTGAGGGATGCTGGAAAAGTACAGGCAGAAGCAGGCTCCCATTCAGGATCTGGTGGCTGCTTGCCTGGCTGCATTTGGTGTGACTGAGTAGCCTGTAATGTGGCACAGGGAGCTGTCCTTGCTTTGGGGTGAGCTTCCTCCCGAGGTTTCTCGGGGTGCCTGTCCATGTGGCTGATGCCCTGCAGGCAGCATCACCAGCTTCCCCACGGTAGGTGGCAGATCTCCAGATGAGTTTCACAGGAGTGAGGAAGGTCATTTACAGAAAAACATCGTGTCTTTGTTGGGTGCCTTCTTATCAGACACCTATGGTTTCAGCTATCAAAACCAGCGTACTCCTGGATGTTTCAAAAGCCCCACTTCCATCTGCAGATTTTGCCAGGAAGATCAGGGGTTTTTATTCATGCCGTATTTTAAAAATGTATTTGAGCAAAAAGTTCTTATTTTCTTAAAATCCAGAATCATTCTTTATAAATTACAAATGTTTAAATTTTTTGGGCTGCTAGGCATTTTTGGAAAGCTGACAACTTCTTAATGTATCAGTGTGTGTGTGTACACATTTGCTACCACCAGTGAATGTAATTAATGTTTGAAAATTGTGGCTTTCTGTCTCTCAAACATAAAGAAATGTTTTAATTTAATAATATGGACAACAAAACACTTATTTGTTTAGGGACAGACCCTCACCTGCTTGCAATGGAGACAAATGCAAAGAGGAAGGAAAGCCTTTTCAGAATTTACCAGAGTAAATGAGTAAATACCAGATTGGAACCTGTATTAGTAAAAAAATATCCACATCTGTTTAAATTTGCATTTGTAATACTAGCAATTTTCAGCAGTAAAATTTGCTAAAACACAGTACAGTTAACTATTAGGGAAGAAAAGTAAAATTAAGAACAGCCTTTGAGAAAGGGTTCTTAAGTTGCTTCTTTTATCTAAGGCATTTTGGTGTGCTCATGAAAAATAAATGTATATTCTACTTGTAGTACAATGAACCAAAGCTTTGTAAGTGCAAAGAGAGAAAACTACAGATTCTGTGAGTAAGATATGATGGGCTGTTTTCAGGAGTCAAGGTAATTGTAAAAGATCTATCTGGGCTAATGTGACTGCTTTATATTTTTGTCATGCCTTTGTAACACTGAAGATCATTAGGAACTGTCTCCAGGGAAAGGGACCTGTGTCTAAAATCAGTTTGGGCCCATTATCTTCAGTAAGAGACTCTCTATACCCCAGGCATCCTGAATTCTCTATTTACTGGGGGAGGAAGCACGTTTATGGAATGGGTATTAATTCAGTGGGACCCCACATTTCTAGAGCTCATTAATTTGAATGGCTCAGAGAGCTGAACATCAGTCTGTTGGTATCTCTGCTGTGCCTGCTGATCCTGCTGCTCTGTGGGGCTTCTGGATTTCCTGCCCCCGCTTCAGTTATTGTTTCTTCTGTTTTTTCTTCTCCTGAAACACTCATTGGCTATGAAAAATCTTCAGTACTCATCTTAAAGGCTGTGTCCTGGCACACGCAGGAGCCACGGGATGAACTTTGGCAACAGCGTCCCCAGGTTTTGCTGTTAATGAGGCTCCTCTGCTGTTGGTGCATTACACGAGGAGAGGCTGGAGCCTAGAGAGGCACATCCCTTCCTGATAGGAGCAGCCAATGAGCTGCTTTAGGTGTTGACTTTGAGATTGCCAACAGCCTAATTTGTTATGCATTTACAGGGCCAAGTTTCTTCCTTTGCAGTGAGCTATCCTTAAACACATTATTTTGGAGCTATTCCTCTAAAAGCCGTTGTAATGTTAAAATAATGTAATCCGCAGATATGCTCTAATGTATTCTGAAGTAAAATATTGCTATGAAATGCTAGCAGAAATGTAAAATCCACATTTTTGAGGTATTATTTTAAAAAATTCATAAAACATCGGAAGCTTTTTACCTCCCTCAAGAAAGAACTTAGATGTGCAAACAAAACAAGAGCTAGAGGTGACTGTTAAAGATATGACTTTTCAACTCTGTTAGGAATTTTGTGGTTTACAAACAGCTGAGAAGGTCTTCTGCTTTTCTTTGGAGGCTGTAAACACTATGAATTAGCAAGTAAAAAACTTAGTCGTCCTCTGTTCAGTAATCCAGATCTGTAAGAATTGGCACAGTATTATAGAATCAACACTTAAAAAACATAAACTTTGAAAGACTTCTTTTTAACAATCTGACTATATTGCTTTATGTGCCTCTAAACAGTTTTAAGAGCTGTGGAAATAGACCTTTCAATGTCACGATGTCTTTAAATACCACAGGTTACGTCATCTGGCACGTTACGGGAAGGTGTAGATAACATTAAACACACGAGCTTTATAATGACTCTACAAATATGTACAAATGATACAACTTGAGATCACACAGAAATTATATGTATAAGGCATTAGCTAGATGTTATCTCTGGTCCAAAAATTACCCTAAATCTGGTCAAATAGTTATTCAGCAGAAGTACAATAAATAACTGCTGGGTTTATCTGTTACAAAGATCTCTTCTGAGGTCATCTGTGCAGATGTCTGGGCTTTTTCTTGTAATTTGATGACTACATCTCCATAGGCAGGTCCTGGGAAGTCTTCAGTGCCCTTCTGACAGGTGCTGAGGAATTGCAGGATTAGTGGAGCTTCAGTAAATTGAAATGTTGGTGATATTGCTAAATTCACTTGTCCCCTAAGCTAAAAGTAATTACAAAGCTAAAAAGTATGCCTTTAGATCAGTTTAATGCTGGATTATTCTTTCAGATAATCTTATTTTTTTTCTTCAATTCCTCATCCAAATTATGCTGATAGTAGCAAAATTAGAATAAATAGATCTAGGTGTCCACATCCTAGGCAGGCATATCCTCATATGATTTTTATAATTTTAATTAAACTGCTAAAATAGATTTGTGTGTTTGACCAGGACATGGGGTGAAATCCAGCAAGTATCTGTCTTCTGGTTTGACAGCACCCAAGGCTCTATGTTAAGTGCCATGCAGTTTTTGGATTATTGAGCAGGTCTGCTCTAAAGAAAGTGTTGTGAAGGACATAGCAGCCCAAAAAGACATTTTGATTTCAGTAGCAGCCTTTCTATCAGAAATGTGAAGTCCAATCTTACAATTCAGTGCTCCGAGCTGATTTCTTTTTCTGCTCAAAGAAACGGAGGCTCAGTAACTTCCATTTCTCTTCTTTAGCTTTCAGTTCGAGTCTAAATAAAACCCAAAACTGATCTCTTTGGACTTATTCCATGCTACTGACCTCATGTCCATCTGTTCACATACCCTCTCTCAGCATGGTCACCTCCCTGTGACAGTTTTCCCTCTTGTGTATGAGCTGGTGCAGTGAAGAGAGGTCATTTTTCCTCTTGAGTTACCCTACAAGTGGGGGACATGGTCTATCCACCCCCTTCAACTACAGAACAAGATCTTTTCTTCAAACACCATCTTAGTTTTTGACCTGCAGCTATTTCTGCTTTCCCCCCTTCCTTTCTCCAGTGTGTCTGTGAGATTGTGTCTTCTAAATACAATATAAAACAAAACATGTTGTAATGTTGTAAAGAGAGCTGCTGCTTGAATGAGGTGCTTCCCAAGGAGTAACAATATTAGTCGAGCAGATGTTATTTCATTCTAAATAATGGAAACCATTTGGTGTCCCTCAAAATCATCGTGAGGGCAGTAGATGGGAATAAAGAAAAATTCAGCAGAGACGTAACAGCTGGAGAATTTCTTCCCCTCTCCCTTCATCCCCTGCATAGTAGCTATTGCAGATGTTTCAAAATGGCTGAGGTGCTGTTCAGGAGAAAATCTCCCCAGCTTTCTGCACCATGTGAAGCCATGCAACTGGCTCCTGCACCCTGCTGAGCTATTCAGTAGAAAGCTCAGCTGGGTCATGGAGTTCCTGCCAAGGGGCCAGAGGGCAATTCCTGTAGAGAGCATCAAAATCAGGGCAGGAAACTCTACTCCCTGCACTCCTCTGAGCCTAATGCAAAATGTCCCACAGTGGGCAGTTTTGTTTTTGTTATACAGAAATGCTTCTCTGTGCCAGGAGATCATCAGTTAGGTAATTTAGCAGGTATGGTTACACTCCGTTTACCAAGCTTATTAAAAGCTAAAAAAAGGGGTTTTTTTTCACTGCCATGGATCAGAGGAAAGGCAATTCACATTATTTTTACTTGAAGAAGCTTTAAGATACTTAAAACTGCCAAGCTGATTGGCAGCTTTCCGCCAGGCAGATACTTGCATGCTTTTCTGCACAGGTATTTGTGAAATCTGGAACTGTTGGATTGTTTTCCTAAGATGTTCTCCAAGGCTGTGTGGTTGTGTCTAGCTCTATCTGATGGAGAGGGATCAGAAAGTTCTGTAGAATAAACAGCCTGGTAGCTGGAGTGATTTATGTCAGGAGTCCCATTAAGATGGGTTGGATCTGGTTACGCTCAGTGTCCATACTCCAGCTGAATTTGCAAAGATTTACTTGGTTGCCTGCAGTAAGCAATATATTTATAAACCAACTTCACACCTAATGTCTTCCATGTACGAGTCTGACATGTGAATGTAAAGAACTCATAATACAAATTCGTGAAACCAGCTTTGTATGGGGACCTTTTGGTTCTCCTGAAACTCAGTAGTCTGAAGAATCCCCAGGCTATAATGAAGTGCAATCAGTTTTATCAGTGTCTTTTATGTTACAGGGCAGTACTGGAATAACACATATTTTCACGTCCCTAACTACAGGATCACCAAATATCTCTTCAATTAAGAACAGCTATAATGTAAGAAATATCAATCTTTAGGAGATTGTGTCAGAAGAAATAGCTGCTTTATTAGCAAAAGTTTGATGATACTACAGCCACTCAAGTAGAATATTCATGTACTTTAGATCTATTCTTAATTAATTCTTGAATACTTGACAGGCTTTTTCATTTAAAATTCTGTTTTCCCTCTTTGAATATCTGTCCTTGTTTGTGCATTGGTACTTAATTTTCTTGCAGCTTAGCCTAACCTTTCTTTTTGAGACTTTTTTTTTTTAATGAATACTTTATATCATCAGTCTCTTACACAGAAGTTCCAATGTGGTTTGAAAGTAAAATAAGAAACTGATGCTGCTTTGCAGCAGAGAACAGCACTTCTGACACAGTGAGTTTCATTCCATCAGCCCAACTAGAGCCCAGGTTATTTTCATATTAGAAAAAACAAACCTTTATGCCTGGACAAGGAAAATTATTGTATGAAGTTAGTCTTATGATATCTGAGAATACTGTTTCCAAGTGATGGTGGAAGAACCAGTTTAGGTAAAATCCAAAATGGACCTAATCCAGCCTTTTTTTTTGATGGCCGAAGAAATTAAGGTTCTTTTTGGTTAATTTTCCTAGGGGATAGATGAGGTACATCTGGGAAGTCTCACAGACTGGAGCAATTGTGGGATGTCTCTGGTAGTTTTGGTTTTAGCCAGGGTACTGCATGGGCCCTGTCTGCCCAGCATGAGTGTGGGGGCACTGGACTCTTCTTGTGACCAAACCCAGCCCTTGGCCTTTCCACAGCTTGTGGAACAACTTGTTCTGGTTGGGGGAAAAAAAAAAAAATTGAACAAAGAAAGGAGTACCATTCAAAAATAATGGAAGACCTGGGCTGGACGTTCTTCCTAAACAGCTTCTTTTCTGTCTTGTGTCTCTGTTGAGGTGTGCATACATGGATTCCTTGTATTCCTTGGGCAAGGTGTAGATTCAGGGATCCCAGCACTAAGTGGGGGCAGCTGGAGGTGGAGCATTTGCCCTGCTGAGCCCTACCCCCTAATTTAGGGACTAAAGTCTCCTTTGCTCCCATAGATCAGTACTGACAGAGATGGGTATCTCTGCAGTGTAAGCTGCAGCAGCTAATTCAACTCCTTATCCAAATTCCTCCCTGGAGGGGCCTCTCTCTTCCTATCACTCTCTAGGGAAGGTGGGGAGGCTCAGTCACATCCCAATTTGGTGCCTAAATTAGCAAACCTTTGGTGGCACGGCCCCAGGTTAAGCTCTTTGTGATCATTTAGAATAGAAGTGGTTGACTTGGAACCCTCAAAGGTGACTATTTGATTTCCTGGTTTATTATTCCAAAGACAAGGAAATTTCCCTAATACTTCTTAGCGAGTCTCCCAGCTTGTTGTTTATGGCTTTTGCTGTTATTTTCATTAACAGCAAATTGTTCAATGTGATGCTAAACTGAGCTATATCAGATCAGCTAGAAATCTTTGTAGGCTCTCAAAGCATGGGCATTACATATTCAAAACAGGACCTAATGTTTCAGAGATTCATATTCTACTATAATTATATGGTTCAATGCAAGTGATTATATCTCTTCTTCAGTATCGGACTGAAAAGTTTTGGTTTGCTGGCTTCCTCATAATTTACTGCCGAGGCATAATAGGCCAGTCTTGCAGAAAAAAAGATGATAAATGACGCTGGCAAGGATTCATAGATTTATTAAATTTCTATCAAACAGTGCAACAAAAAAAATCTGCTTAAGTTAGAAATGGGCTCAAATTTTTTAATCAAAATTCATGAGTCCTGATGCTTGGTTCAGTAGGTCCAAGGAAGGCTTGAATTGAGGACTGATTAAAGAAAATAAAAGGCTTATTTGAAGTAATTTTTCAATGACGGCTTTTAATTGGATGTTAAATCAAATTCTTATCTGCTTTTCTGCAGATAGCACATTATATAAAATACAGTTAGTGGCACTACCACTGTAACTGATACACTGAATAACAATTGACTTCTTACTTTACATCAAGAGGATAGAAGGACTGCAGTTGTCAACCTGTCATGAATTAACTATGTAAATTAATGCTTAAGTAAATGAATATGAATATGATTTACAAGAGGCTCTGAGTGCTGTCAGTTAAAGTACTGATTTCTTTCCCCTCCAAGGTTAACAATTACTTGCTGACCTTTACAAATTTGGGCTATATTTTTTCTTTTATAACTGATACGATGTTCCAGAGACCTGAATAATGCTGAAATAATCTGAAGTAATTTGTCATGTACCAAAAGAAGTATCGTACTAATACCTATTATATTTCATGTGTATAAGGCAATACATTGCTGAAGATAATAGACTTACTATTTAGTTTGATGGTTACAGTGACTGTGAAATTTGTTGCTTGCTTTCTTTGCAGAGTGGTAGGGTAGCACTCTATTATGGGGATGTATTCCTAATAGACTGTCTATTAATTCTGTAATGTTTTACTGCTGAGAGTAAGATCTGATTTCTTGGGCTTAGGAAGAGAAATCCCTCTATCTCACCTAGACTAACCAGGACCCATAAAGAAAAGTAGAATGTGCTGTAGAATTTATGCAGTCCAGAGTGTGGGAGAAAGAGGAAAACCATCAAGGATTAGGCCTCAATGTTACACTTAGTTTTTCTTCAGTAGAAGAAATGCATATGTGTGGGTTTTATCTGCTGGAGTTTGCCTCGTGCTCAGTATAATCACTGTGCTGAACATTATGATTATTTGTACCACAGGAATTCACATCTCCTGCTTATGTATTCCCCTGCCTCTTCCTCTACAGAAGTGTTCCCACAGGAAATAAAACTCCATATTAGGAGATCCTCCATGAGATTTTGTTTTACATTCAGAGAAACTGTCCTGCAAACCCTGATCCAAAGCTTCTCTGAACAATTAAACTTTATCATGTATAACAGCATTTTTCCACAAAGAGGCAGTATCGAACACAAGGCAAGTGTATCTGAATAAAGGATTCCCAGACCCAGCATGGAAAACTAGGCTCTCCTCATGGTTTCCATGTGGTTTCTCATGTTCCCCCATCTCAGATATCCAGCACATGGGGATCCCAAAACTCTGGGCTTGGAACAAGAGCACAAAGAAAGGATAGCACACTATAAAATTGCTGCATGTTAAAACTGAGGTTAGGCAATTGCAACTTCTCCCAGTGCCTCGTAAAACAGAGCCCCTGAGTGGAGACAAACTATCTCCAAAAGATTCTGGAATTTGGTTCAGATAATCGTCAAAAAAAAAAAAAAAAAATCAGCTTTTTCAAAGCTTTGAAGTTTTGCCATGCCCCGGAGCACATGGAGCTGCAATGGCTCATTGTCTCACGCAGGGCAGCGTGGAACAGATCTCCTGGCTGGCCTGGCAGTGACGGGGGAGCCACCGTGCCCTGTGCCCTGCTGGGTGGGACAGAGGAATCCAGCTCCTCGCCCTCAGCGATGACCAGGGGTGGCTGTCCCTGTCAGCCCCAGCCCATGAGGACAGCTGGGCACTGCTGGCCTTTGGGAGTCCCTGCCTTCAGTACTGCCCCAGCCGCCCGCACAGCCTGAGCTGAACCTGGGCTTCCTGTTGCCCAAAGAGAGCGGCTTGCCCATGAAAGGCAGCTTGCATTTGGTTTTAAATGTTCTCATATGTCTTCCTGTATCATGGAAATGCCATTTAATGTTTGTATTTCCTAACTAGGAGGTGTGAAGTTTATTTTTGAGATAAATTCTTACCGTTTTACTACTTCCAGGGTGTCGGTATCATAGTGCATGATAGGGATGTCCTATTTTGTTGTGTGTAGATGAAATTTGGGCTCCCTGTAGCACCTCTGGCAGGTTTCCCATGTTCTACTTTAAATTCCGGGCTGTTTCTCAACTGGTGCAAATTAAGCTGTGCCGGCTTAAACTGCACAGAGCTCTGACACCTTAGTGGGAGCAGGCCTGAGTTTGCATAATTGGAAGGGGGCCTTGGTCATTGTCCCTGTAAAATAATAGAAACATATGGGTTTGTGAGTCAAGTTACTTGTGGGAGGTAAATGGCTATCAGAGAAGAATCTTTCAAGGTACAAAGGTGGATGCAATTTTTCACTTAATCTTTATGGTAAGAAAATTCATCTTCTAGCCAAATCTGTATTAATTAGTAAATACCCCAATAAATACTGGCAGCAGTTCATGGGGATTTTTTTCTTCTAACAGCCTGGAAGACAAATAGTATGTTGCTCAGCCAGATATGGTTCTAATTATAGCGTTTGCATTATACTGTTTTAATTGTCCTCTTAAATGCAGTTTTTGACATCCTGCCAAGAACTTCTCAATGATTTCTTCATTGAATAGAGGACTTTTAGTCATCCACTACATTTCTTAAGGCCATAATTTTCAACAGCATTAAAATCTACTTTTTCTTCCTTGCCTTGTGCTGCAGTTAATATCATTCATCTCAAGAACAATTGTCCTGTCACACGTTTACCTGGGAAGTACAGTCTCCTTTTTCTTATTAATCCACAAATGGTAGTTCAGGAAATGGTAACTCTGCCATCTTGCTTGGCTGACATCAGGGAGGTGGTGGAGAGTTAGCTTTTTACTCCTTGGTTAATAACAATTTAATAAATAGGAATATGATGGAATTAATTGGTTTCTACAGTTCTCATACTGTGCATTTTTAATTATATTTCTTTGTATGCAGAAGTTATGGAAAATATTTTTTACTTCTGTTTTATTTTTAAAAGCTGCTTTAAGGTGACTATATTTTAAATTCTCCAGGAGAAACTGTGAGTAAAAGCTATTTCACTAGTTGTTTTAGCTCTGTGGTTGCTTTGTAGTCCATGTTTTTTGCACAGAAAATTACACACCATGGGGTAAATTTTAAGTGTGGTTGTAAATTGACATAGGAGACTGCTGCTGCAAATAATAAGAGTGAATTTAAGAGGTAACTCAGAGCAGGGGCAAGGCTGTAGCATTAGGAAGAGGCATTTAAGGTCATTCAGAAGCAGTCAACATTTGTCAGTCCCAGATACTTTTGTTGTGTGTTTTTCTTTCCTCTCAGCATATATTTAGGGAGTAGAGACAGCATGTCAGTGTTCTTCCCATTACATTTGCATCAGTGCAGAGGTTCTCCCCTGAACAGAAGTGGCTGTTTGGTTACAGCTTTGCAGGAGCTCCACAAACACTCGATTTTATCTTTTCACACAAATTGACTAGTGCATTTGCTAAAGTTCCAATTATTATTTATCTGCTCATGTCTTCAAAGCCCAAACATTCACAAGACGAAAAAATGTGTGTTAGTCCCCTCTCCAATCAAACACTTGACATAGAAGCTTAACTTGGAGTATTCGAGCTGTTGAATGGAAGTCAAGTGAATTGTGTTTTTGTGAGTAGTCTACAAGTACTTGCCAAGTCAAGGTCCTAATGTAGAATTCGTATTTGTTGGAAAGAGCACTCAAGCCTGTGTTTAAATGCCTTCCTAAATCAAGACCTTGTTTCCAAATAATGTATTTTCTAACAGATAAGCCCCAACAAATTCTAATAGTCATTCTGATCAGGCAAGAGCTCGGCTAATCAGGTCTGCAGCAGAAGGTAGCAAGTATCCTGAAGCTGGTCCCACTGCTCATTTTTTAATGATGTTTATAATGTTTCAGAGATATTTCAGTGTAAAAATGTACATTATAAAGTTATGGTAGACATTTTTACTAATGTGTTCCTTTTTATCACCACTTCAATCACTTTATTGCATGCTCTCCAGGAAAGCACGTGTAGCCAATATTCATCTGCAGATGGATGCAGTCCAGCCCATTTCAATAAAAGTCATTCATTTATTAGGAATATTTGGACTGTTAGGTAAAACTTTACAGTCCATATCCTTTTTCTTTCCCCAGTATGCAGAATATTTTTCTGTTAGCAATAAGTATCTGACTGTTTTTAAAATATTAACTAGACCAAAATTAATAGGTAAATTTGACTATTGCAGACTGTTGCTGCAGTGCCTCTTGCAGTCTGTTGTTTGATAACAGAAGTACTGCTGTAGTGATATTGTAAAGTGTTTGCACACACACATTTCCAGCTGGATTATTGCAGCAGTGAACAATTAATTGGAGTTTGATCACTGAAATTCATTAATTGTACGCTAATTTGCCACTAGTGAAAGCTGACAGAGATCTCTGAGATCAGAGTAGTTCTGGCAGTTTATGCCAACAGTGGATTTGACCCATTATCTTTTCTTGTTAAATCTTTATTTCTTTTGAAGTAGTTGTATCTTTTGTCCGTAGTTAATTATGATATTAAATTGCAGGGGAATGTTTCCATTTTCTCCAACTGCCTAATCTGAGCCTTTGGTCTGACACATCAGATTAGTTGAGATTTAAACCAATGACCTCCTGGCTCTGGATAATGTCATCTTGGTTCCTATACAAAATAGCAGGGCTGTCCCTGTTCAGGTTACACTAAATCACAAGCTGATGAGAGGTGACGGGTTCTGCAGCAGCTCTGAATCACATGGTGTTTGATTTCTGCTTCTCTGGGCCAAATTCCTCCAGATAAAAGGTACAGAAGGTCACCCCCTGTCCGGAAAGACTATGCTGAGATCACAGCAATATTACAGCAGTATATTTTTGTTTTGGCAAGTAAAACAGCAACATTTTTATAAATGAAAACAATTGAAAAACAGCACCAACCCAAACTATACTTTTGTGTGCATCCTCTCTGTCATTTATAAAAGAGATAGCATGAAGTGGTGAGACGTTTTATAAAAAATACTTTTAGTCTTAGTTTTTCTTTATGCCATAGAATAGCCAGAAGATGCTGTAAATATATTCTGAAGCCAGTAGCCAGTCACAAGTACTTAATGTGCCAGTTTGCAGCTGTGGCATACTCAGAAGTCAGCGTCTAAGACAGCAGTTGGCACAGATCAAGTGGGAAGTCTAAATGTCAGTGAGTGGTAAGTGTCTAAATCTCAATCTCTCAAGTTGCTAGATTGTTTATCTGAGTGGTTGCCCCTTGAAGTGGACAGAAATGTCAGGAGAAAACTGTTCTAAGAGATGCTGCATCACTGAGCTGTCGGATAACAGCATTTCTGAGTCTTGACTGTGGCAGTAAAATTGCCATAATAATTTTAAAGTAAGTTTTTTAGTATTTAGATAAAGTATTTCATTTTTTATCTTTTTAATGAATCCTAGAAATGTTATATTTTTAAAATTCTGTGCAATCATCTGTTCTTTGTGAGTTGTACAGCAGAGATTCACAGCTCTTCCTGTGGAGAGGGGAGGGAAATGAGATCTGGGAGGAGACAGCAGCTTGGAGGATGAGCTACAAACAGACTCTTTGCATGGAAGGCCAAACTTCTGCAACTGCAGAACAGGAACTGCCACTTGTGCATGCTTCAGTGAAGCCTTCAAAGTCTTCAAGTCTTATTACTGAAACTTCTTAGAAAAGGAGAGGTTCTTGTAGGTGATTGTGTATCAAGGCTTAGATTCTGTGGAGCAGTATCACCTAAATGTCAGTGAAGCTGTTGGGTACTGTTAAAGGTACTCTAAGTTTGTGAAAGCAGTGGGATAGGTGAGTGTTTACCAGCCCAGTAAGTATTAGCACTGGAATTTGAACTCAGTTTGTGTTAGGCATCAGAAACCTCTCCGAGCTGTGCCCAGAGACCTGACTCTGCAGCCAGCCTGCCCTCACCTGTGGTGGCTTTCGTGGAAACCCATGTCATTCTAGGATGTGAACACAAGCAAGGTTAGACACAGTGGGCTTTGGCAGTATTTGGATCACCTCTTTGCCAAAACACATTCTCTTGCTGCCTCCAGAAGAGCTTTGTCAGAAGACATGGCCAGTGGATCACATCCCATTTTCATCAAACCCGAGACTAACCTCTGGCTTTGAAGTGTTCCCTTAGTGTAGGCCCCACAAAACTTGGTATTTAAATGGCTTCAGGTGCTTTAAGTGTGAGATTTCAAGTCTGGACTAATACAGCAAAATTACTCACTATTTCTGTTACCTTCTTACTGAGATGTCCATACAGTATGGATGTGCTCAGTGATAGAAATCTCTATAGACCATTCCTAAAACCTTGACTTCCAGACAGGAGAATATCAAGCAGATGTATTCCGTGTCAGAGATAAAATGATTTTTCTGTCCTTGTTAAATCCCCTGTTCTTACTACGAGGTACTATTCAGTATTTTCGGTGTGTTCAGGTTCAAAGCCCATAAAGGTCATATTCCCTTAGGAGAACAGAGAGCAATTAGGGCAACAAGTTTTATTTCATTTGATAAAAGTTCACATACTTTAATAGTCAAGTAATAATTACAGCAATTCATGCATTAGTCATCTAAAATATTAATTCATTTGGCACAGTCCTAGTGTACACTGTCATAACAGTGCCTGACAGGACTCGATGAAATCCTGTAGTTACCTTTTTAAATACCAAAGAATTTCTTCATTGTTGTGATAAAATACAGATGTGCCTTCAAATGAAACTTGCATGGTGAGCAGAAATAGAATATATAATTAGAACAAAGAGGGCTTAAATCAAATTAATCTTTATCTGACAAGAACATTTACATTTACATCACTGAGTGCAAAGTCATAGCCAAAATTGAAATTAGAAACAGATAATTATGATAAGAGAGGACACTTACACTGACTTTTCTCATGCATAATTGGAAAGCACACAAAATGCACTGCTTGTTATAATTAGAATTAGTGTTAAAAATACACCACTTTTGATGAATGCTGGTTTGTTGCAATAAAAAGTCGCTTAAATACTTGTCTGGTAAAAGCACAAGTTGATTCTGATTAGAAGACCATAAAGAGGGCAGATGGTTTACTGTCTTTTCAAAAGCAATGGTAATAGAAACAGACTTGGCAACACTAATTCTAGGGTGTTGCAGATCTTTGAATGTGCTGATTTTTGATGCACGGCCTAAGTCCAGCTCCTAAAGTCCCAGGGAAGAAAATATGTTTTATGAGGTTGCTGCAAGAAAAAAAAAATCCAAAAAACTAACTAGCTTGAAGCCATGGAGGGAGTCAGTATCAGAACAAAAATCAACACTGAAAATTGTAATTCACTGGTGTTCAACTAAACCCTTGCTCTACAGATCCCTCATCCTTTTACAAATGGTTGCAGATTGGAAGACTGCATTCTCAGGTGCAGTAAATCCAGTGTGACTCACTTGACATTGTCACATGTGACTAATTTAACAGGGAGCTGAGGATCAGAGCCTGTGTATATATAATACTGTGGCTAGACACACATTTATGGTGTTTGGAAACAGCACTGTAATTTCCCCCAGCTGTAAAAAAAAAAAAAAAAAAATATCCAGATGTTTAATTTTTTAGATTTCCAAAGAAGTATAGCTGGAGCTCTAACAATGTTTGTCTGCTTAAAACCTCCCTGGCACAAGGGAAGCTGTTTCCATGGCACTGAGGATGGTGGGAAGAGCTGGGATGTGAAGTTCAGGCTTTGGGTGGATTCTCACAGGCTGGGAGCAGTTCCTCCTTTGGCTTTCACTTGCAACTTTTATTAATGAAACAGATCCAGAGGGTCTCTGGGAATTCACCACCACGATAGTTTAGCATGCTGTCAGAAAGTAGCTTGTCAGATGGCTCTATTGTACTGGGATGTGATTTTTAGTAACATGCAGGATTAGGGAAGCGATTCATGTATTGTGCACTGTTGAAAAGAAGGGTAATTTGAGGTAGCAGAAAGGATTTTCAATGCCAAAACAATAATGATAATTCATCCTGTGGTAAGGAATTGTTATGACACGTTTTCTATTATTAATTTGGTTAGAGGGTCTAGGTTAAATGACTGCAGTCGATTAAAAGATACATAG
Organism: Regulus satrapa; assembly: GCA_013396955.1. Classification (NCBI taxonomy): domain Eukaryota; kingdom Metazoa; phylum Chordata; class Aves; order Passeriformes; family Regulidae; genus Regulus; species Regulus satrapa. The sequence continues at coordinate 1,201,191 of VWZN01013637.1, read as the reverse complement.
ATAGAAATGCTTTATGTATTTATTACCTGCTTAAAGAAAAGGGAATTTATCTGAGCAAATTACAGCATGGAAGAGTGTACGACTCTGATTTAATGAGCTGCCTTTACATGAACATCTGGAATGACTATTATTATAATGATTATTATTTTACATAAAAACAAAATAGTGACAAATATGAATGAGAAGGGAGGTTTTTGTGTTAGTTGTAACAAAAATAACCTATGTGGTTAAAACAAATGTAAACTGTAGCATTTCTATGGGCCCTGTGCTGCCATTACTGCTGTAAATTTGCACTTTTTCTCCTGGGGAGTGTCCCACTTATATCAGGGAGTGCAAAGACACTTGGTGCAGAGTTTGTACAGTGTAGTCCCTAAATGATAAATATGAGCTGTGGTAATTTTTTGAACACATTTTGCTAAAGGAAATAATCTAACAACTTTGAATTTCATTCAGCTTGTGCCATTGGATGGTTTGTTGGAGATCAGGTCCAACAGCATAAAGTATTAAAAAAAGTATACACAGTGGTATTAGCTCACAGGGTTTGCCTTTTGTCAGGCACAGTGAAGCATGGTCCAGGCATTGCTCCTCTGTGTAAAACCAGAATTTACTCTTGCATGCATATTATTTGTCCAAAGCCTAAAAATGGCCACATGTAAATTTATATAGCTACACAAAGGACGGCTGTTCTTTCAGTTCCATGTCCCTACATTTTCTCCCAAATACAGTGTAGCTATAAAACCTGAGTTAAGTCTATGCCTAGGTATATTTGCTTGTGAAACTAATCAGCTAAATTTCAATGTGTTTTATTGTTACACTGAATAGAGATTTAGAGTGATTCTCCAGTCTTTAGCGTAGAAGAGAGCAGTAGACACAACAGCATAATTCTGATGAAACAGTCATCTTGCAGTTTCCTAAAGTGTGAGCCTGGTTGCAGAATGAGACCCAAAACGTAGACATCCTTATGTCTTTTATGTTCATTGATCAGAATGGTCTATTAAATGCCTTGTTTTCTTTAAAGCACAACCCTTGTTTGTTGACTCTTGAAATTAACCTTGCCAGGAATGCATATTTTAAGATATTCTATAAAGAACTGAGGAAGAAAAGACAAATTAAAATGACACATGACTAGAGAAAGCACAAATGTTAAGGCATTCTTCTCTTTCTTTCTATACTCACTGGGTTTGCCCTGTATGATAAAATATTGTGAACACATTTCTTTTTAGTAGGAAAACAGGACAAACATCCACTAGGTTAGTTTAATACCCAATGAATATCCCTCAAGAATAAATTATATGAATCTTTGTTACAGTATTACACAAATCAAATTAGCGACTCAACATTAATAGATTTTGATTGACACATCTGATATTAAACACTTGTGTCTCTATGGACTTTAGCTCTTCCTCATTAAATGAATTATAAAATTTCACTTCTTGATCAGAAGAAGAGTCTTGTTTTGTCTTTTTGAATGGAAGCAAGGGCACATCTTTAGCTGACATAAATCAGCCCATCTCCATTGAAGCTGACGTGAGGCAGGGTAAACTGGAGAACTTAACAGCAAATGCCTTTTTCCCCATGGAATTCATTTTGCAGGACCAGATTTCCTGATACCACAGCTGAAATTCTTGGGGTTACTGCTTATCGTATACAGGTAAAATTGTGGCAAACAAGATTGTTACCTCTTGGTTTGCACATCTCTGTCTGGTTCTGACCTTTCAGTTTCAGACCCAACGCTCCAACAGCTGGGGCCACTTTGGTGTGACAGATCAGCAAAGTGACAGCAGCTCCTTTGAAGGAGTTCATTGAACAGGAGAAAAGTACAAGGGATTGTCACTGCCACACATGTCCCTGTTTGGGCAGGAGAGGGAGTCCATTTTGGTAGAGGGTGGTGAGAAGCCATCCAGCAACTAGAGCACTCTTGTGGTGTGGATGGCAAAGCTTCGTGCTCCAAATCTCTTCAACTTAGAGGCTTGAATCTCTTTGCCAAGCATCTTGGAACTGCTCTTCTCTGTGCAGGATAATTATATGTCAGCTGGGAGTGGAAATTTGAAATTAGTTGCCCAACTTGTAGGAGGCTGTTTGGCATCAGGACTTGGTCTGGTTGTGAATGTGAAGGAGAAACTCTGTTGGCTTTGTTCTGCAAAACTTGAAAATGTTTAATTCTTAACTTCTCTAGAAAGGCACTTCAACAACTTTTTTCCTTTGAGAAAAAAAGAAAAGCAGAAGAATTAATAGCAATCAGGGCTCCTTTCAGAAAAGTGAATCTTGTTTAGATGCTACCTACTGGTTTGTGGAGCTAAAGCCTGAAAGCAATGAATCTATTAAAAAGAAACGATGACATAGGTAGGGAGAGAATCAATACCTAATTTCTTCTCTGGAATTGCATAAAAAAAAAAGAAGGAACACAGAGAATAGTGCTGCTATAATCATAACCATATTAAGCGTGTTTTTCTTAAAAGTCATGTATGCAGATATAGATATGCATAGGGAGACAAACTGATAGTAGACACTGGATTTGTTAGACCTTTGTTTGTTGGAGTTCCAACTTACACAAAGGATGTTTCCTTGAAGAGCATTGTTTTTGTTTTGATTTAGTGTTTGCCCAACAATCTCACCTCTATGATGATTATGAAGGTGACTTACTCCCTTAGGAATAATGTCTTATATGACATCTGATGTGTCTTACAAATTAGGGTAGATAAAGTGGGCAATTTATCTCTGCAGATATCTCTGCAGAATCATTTCACTTTACTGACCAATACTTTGAATTTCTCCTGCACTGGGTGGGAGGCNTGCTGTGAGCAACCTACCGGTTAACCCAAAACAAATTTATATGATAGATGAGACTAATTCTCCAAAAAGGAGCTTGGCCTCACACCTGCTGCAGACAGGTTTGTGGCCAACCTTCCTTGACTGAGCTGGTATGAATTCACATTCAGCAAAGAGACTGGAACATCTCTGTGCCTCCTTTAATGACTGTTATTTTTAGAACAGTTAAAAGCCTGCTATGCAGCGTGAAGGATATAAAGGAGTATGGAGTATGTTAGATAAGAATAAAAATATAATAACTCTGAAGGAGACAGAGGTAGGCTTTTGTGTTGCACATAAAACTGCCTAGTCCAGAAAGCATCTGGATGCTTTCCAGTATATAGATTTTTTTTCTCAAAATGTATACTCCTTCTCTGATGGATACCTTAATCAAATAATATTTTTAATAATGTAAATACATTTAAAGATGAAATACTTTGGCTGAGGGTTTTTATCTAAATGTGTGGATTTTACAACGTTAACTCTGGTGACTTAGTGTGGGTTTCTCATGATTTATTGCTGTGCTGCACAGATTGTAGTTTGTTTCTGTGCCCCCTTCAAGGTTGAAACCCTTCACAGTGGTCATCTGGCTTAGCTCTGTTGAAGTGACTGCAGTCAGAGCCATTGACACAGAAGCTCCATAAATCAGAAATGCATCTGCTTCCCACACTGGGAGAGTCTTCAGCACTGAGGTGAGACTGTTTACAAGGCATTGGTGTTCCTGCCTCATTCCTGTGCACCTGTATGAAGGCAGTGCTCCTCTCTAAAATTTTGCAACTTTAATTACAGACTCAGTTCTACTGGGATTGCCATGAGAGAGCTCTGGTGACTTCCATTTAATTACTTCTGATTAGACCTGTGGTGCAAGTGACAGCAGAATGAAGCCCATATAACCCAAAAGGTTATCCAGAGTGATCCCAAAGGAGCTGAAAAGAAGAGGCATTCTGAGAAATCTCTGTGTTACCTGTGTGTTTTAGCATAAAGTAGATTTTTTTTCAACCCATTAGTTGCAGTAAGTACAAATGAGGCAAAATATAATCTAAACTGGTTCAAGGAGGTCCTTCAAGTATTAGAGGTGCTTATTGAAAATGAAGTGGTTTAAATCAATCACAAGGAACATCACTCACAAGTTAGTCACAGACAACGAAAGTTGCATGCTAATTTTCTTGTTAATAACTTCAAGCTAATCTTAGAAAATTTCACAAAAAAAAGAACTTCAGAACATATACACGATTCGTATTTGTCTTCATAGACAACTGGGTCAGATCTTGGCCATCCAATGCAGATTTACATCACTAAGGACCAGGTACTTTGTGTAAGATGACAGACTGATGGCATTATGAAAGGACCAGTGAAACAGCAGGGTACTGATGTTCTTTTGGGGGTTTCTCTCTTATTTTGTGTCATATTTGCTATTTAACTGCTCACATATGGTATGCTCTTCTGCATAATTTTGAGGAGATGTTTTTTTGTGTCCTTTGCATATGTATGCTGAGTAAAGTGTGTGTGGAAGGTAGGACAGTAGCATGGCAGGAATGAAAAGGAGAGTTTTCATGTTTATTTGACAAGGACACCTGCAGAATTCATGCTAGATTGGCCATTGCCATGAGCCTGTTGGCCCTACAAATGTGTTTTTTGACCCATAATAGGTTACAGCTTGATTTAATAGGTCACATTTCACTGCCTTTATGGACACCTTTACATCTTCTTTTCAGGGTAATTATCTTTACACACATCTGATGTGGCAACGTAATTGACTCCTGCTTTTGTACGGCTATAGGTTAATGAACCAAACTGATAATTTCTTTAAAGAGAATAAATCACTTGTGTATTGTTTTTGAAGTGATAGTGAAGCTGCGTGTTTAGAGGGCTGCTTTTGATTTAGCAAGAACACTTTGCAGAGAGGCAGCCACCATCTGGGGCTCTCTGCTGCACAGTGCACAATGCACAGAAGTGTCCTAGAATGATATTCCTGTCTCCAGTGGGCTAGAGCCTGTGGGGCTAATACCCCTAGAACTGCTCTGAAATAAGTAAAATGATGGCAGTTCACATCCACATGGATGGTGATCTGAAGACTGGCTGGGAAGAAAGCCCTCTAAAAACCAGGAATTTGTTTTTTTTAAAAACAAAATCACAGCACTCCTAAAAAGCCCCAAATACATGCCTTTTATTCCAATGCCAACATTTTTCCTCATATTGTGCACCAATGTGAGTTCACTCATTTTTCAGTTCCTCATGTGGTAAAGTGTTCAGTTTACCATTTTGACACTGGTTTGTTTTCATACTATTTAAAAGGAGTCTTTGATTAACAGCTATCATTTGGCCTGGCTTCTTAGCTGTTTTAAAAATCTGTTTGAACAGGGGAAGAAGTTGAGCCGGAAGTGCCAAGTTTGCAGGTGCCTTTAGCGCTTTTCAGGCTTTTCAAGACTTTAATGGATGCTGCACAATGTAATTTCACCTGTCTTTTTAAAATTGTTGTTGTTGTTGTTGTTGTTGTTGTTGTTATGTCTTGAACAGAATCCAGAAAATCCTATTTGTTTTCTAGGGAGGGAAGCATGCTCTGATATGAAATACTCCTTTCTTCTGAGTGGACAATGTCCATGTATGCTAATTTTTATACTTGCAAAACTTGCCTTTATGGTTTTACTTGTACATTACTGCTTTTGGTCTTTGGCTTAAGGCTCAGTTTTGCATTAAGTGTTTGTTACAACCTGTGCACAATGTGTCCAGAAGCTGATTAATCAGATGAGCGTGAATGCAGATGTTCTGCATTTCGTTCGTGTTTACTGAAACAGCACCTCTGTTTCTGCATGAAGTATATTGGGTTTTTAAGGAGCTGAAGATGGGGACTAGGAGCTTAGAACATGCTTTTACAGATGTTACTCACATTAACTTCAGACTACCAGCTTGAGAAAAGACAACTTGTAAGCAAGGTCCATGCTGAGGGCCCTACTTAGTGAAGGTGTAAATGCAGAGCATGTGTTCCAGAAGCCCATTCTCGTTACTATTCAGGACATGTTGGTCTGTCTTAATAAAGATGTCACTTCCACTTTATTATCCCTAATTTACTTTATTACTGATTAAGAAATATCTGATAGATTAATGGTACATAGAGTGCCAGAGCTTTTCTGGCCTTTTGATCAGAAAGAAGATGCAAAAGGGTCATAAACCTCTGGGTCTACCCAGCAGAGAACAGGTGCAATAAGTGGGGATGTAGCCGGGTTGTCTGGCTTTATTTGGTACTCTAGGAGCCCTTGGAAGTGAGTGGCATCCACGAAGTTTTGAGGATGGAAGTGAATGGAGTCACAGGCGGTTTATTTAAACCTCTCCCAGCGGCTCCCTGGGGCGCTGCTGAAAGTGGGGACAGTGCTGTGTTCAGTCTGCTGAACGTGCACTTCTCAGCCCGTGCTTATGGCTGAGCCACCACATCCCACCCCTGGCTGGCAGGAATGGGGATTGTGCCTTTGAGGGGGCAGTGGTTCTGTGGTTTTGCAATTCAGCACCTCTTGACCACTTACACCAAACTTGGAATAGATGACAGCGCTCTCAGAGTGGGAAGTTTTGTGAAGAGCAGCTGGTCAGCCCAGCAAGGCTGTGGTGGGGAAATGGGACATGATATGAGCCTGGCTCTCATAATTTGTTAGAGCCCAGTCACACAGGGGGATGCACCCACAGGATGATCCATCCCCAGGCAGATGCACACTCAGACCTGTAGGAAATCTGCCTTCCCCTCACTGCTCAAAAAACTGGTGGCTGCAAGCTTTCAGTAATTTCCTTCATCTTAGTTTTTGTACAGTGGAACACCCTCCCATACAGGACTTAGGAAGGGTGTGCTGTAAAACTTTGGTACGTGGTATTTTGGAAAGCAGGACTTGGAAGATATCTCACATAAAGAGCATCCAAGTGTACTTTCTTCAGCCTTCCGTCACACCCTGCTCCTTGCTGCAGTTCAGCTCTCTGAGCAGGCACAGCAGCAAGCCAACAGCTTCATGAACAGGAGCAGACCCGCTGAGTTCAAAGGAGCCGGGCATATATATGTAAATGTTTGCAGGATCAGGATCCTGTGTATTGCATGGAATTTGGCCTGGCTTTCTGCTTCCCTCTAGGATCTGACCTATTGTTTTTAAACACCACTGTAATTGATGCATTTTAATAGTGCTGTGATGTTATCCTGAAAGGCAACTAGGAATTAGCATACTGTATTTCATTATTTCATTACTTTTTATATATTCATATTTAGACTGAGCAGTGTTAAAAAGAATGTTTTATTTCATTATGCAATTTTTAGTGAGCTTATTATCAGTAATATGTTTAGCATAAAATTTATTAGTGACATGCCCTTTAATTTAGCCTGTCTAATTGGTGCTAATTTTGTTAGATTGCATTAAATTACACCCTTTAATGTAGCTATGTGTGGGTCAAGAAATCCATTCCAACAGGTTAGGTAATTTTTCATGCAGCTGAACAGTAAAAATGGTATTAAGGTAGCTGAAAAACGCAATCGTGTTCCAAAATAATAGTTTTCCGGGATATTATTATCAGGGAAACAGAATTTCTGTTATAAGTGTTCTTTGTTTGAAGACTTACAGGGTTCATCTTCCATCTAAACTCATGTCCCAAATCTCCACAACAAAGACAAAGGGTGGGGATTAAGATCATTACTCTTACGTGAGGGGGAATTATTAAGAATGATCTTTATTTCAGTCTTCATTCCTTCTTTATCATGCTCAGCACAAAGATAACAGTGAAAAATATGTTGTCCCTTCTTTTATCTGAGTTTCTGCTTTCTGCTCCATTAGAATTACTTTGGTCAGATGGTTGGAGTGGAAAGTAATTGATTTGATCTCAGCAGTGTACAAAGAAGCAATCTAAGCCTGACAAAACAAAACAAAAAATCTGACCTGTAAGAGTCATCAATCTCTAGCAGTAAGAGCAGAGGGCACGGGCAGGACTCCTGGGGGCAGGTCCTCAGCTCCTGTAAATTGTCGCAGCTGTTACGAGTCAATGGTGTTTGAAGTCACTGACAATTTTGCCAGTGGAGGTCTCAGACCCTGGATTCAGTTCCCAGTTTCCTGCTCAACCCCTAGAAAACTCTCGCTGCTCTGTGGTCCCTGGATATGTTGCTGTCTTCGCTCCGGGGACCAGCGATTGTCGCATTCCTGTGCCTCTATTCTTTCCCTCCATCCCAACTCATCTGCTAAATATTAAGTCCAAGCCCAAGTCAAACTCCTCCAGTCCTTAGAGATGTTTTACTTCCAGTGCATCAGGAAACCCCTTCCCATTTTGGTGCTGTTGGTAGCAAGTGCTCAAAAAAAAAAAAGGTGGATCAGGAGAGAAAGACATTAAGGCTTTCTCTGAATGAATGTGTGTCAGTCCAGCATATAGTGTGCTCTCAAAGCCATGGAGATCAATAAATTACCTCCTTCCAACTCCTTTTTCTTATCCAGAGACCTTGAATCTTATATAAACATGGTTTGAGCCCGTGGATGGCCCATGTAGCACAATGGTTCCCTGATCTATCTCTGCAATTGTTTGCTGAGGTTATGGTATGGTGTTGTCATCCTTGCTGAAGGAGTTCTGTTGCTAAACTGCACTTTCCAGTTTTATTGTCATCATCCTGTTCTCGTTGAGCTTAGTTTTACGATAGACTGCCTGAATAAGCAGAAACACGTGCTCTGTTTTCCCATATAACCCACTCCTGACAGAGTATCCATTTATAAACCTACATTTGTAAAGGTTTCGGGTCATGATCTCAGGTGCCCCGCATCCTTGGAGAGCATCTAGGATCTTGGGCATCAACAAACACTTGGGAACTGGGTGAGAAGGAGCAGTCAGTAGGAGCTTTCATGCAGAGCACCACTAGGAAGGAGCAACAGGGTATCAGCTGGTTTTTACCAACAATTTACAATATTATTTCAGCTGAGTCACACGTTATTGGGATTTTGCAGGTAAGCCACAGTCTACACTCAGAAATAAAGCTGTGGCTCATTCAACTCCTTGCTTGTCCCATATTTAAGTGGTTGCAGTTTTCTGCTGCAGCACCAATGAGAAAAATAAGTAAAAGAAACAATATTCATAGCAATTTCTACTAAGTGCTAATCCATAGGGTATCTTCTTGGCAAAAAAGAGCCAGTTATACCAAAATATGAACCTGGGTTTCCTAATGCAGCCAACTGAGCATTAGGAACAAAGTTAAATGCCTGCTAGATCTGATTCAGAAGGCTTTTTAATTCCTTGGAAAAGACTCCTGTTCATATGTTAGAGCAGTTGTGGGAGATTTGACCCCCAGAAGGCATAGGAAAAGCCCTTTTTGAGACTGTTGTCTGGGCTAAGCTTTTACCTGTTTGATTTTGGGAAGGATGTGAGATCAACTTTGCCTAACAACCAGCTGTAAAACTGGCTGAAAAAAAGAGCAGCAGCAGCCCAATTGCAAACATCATACTGAGTGTTATGTTTTGGGTAAATAAATATAGAAAAGAATAAGTGAAAATCTTCCTCTAATAGGAAAATACATCAATGATACTGTAATTAGAACCAACATTATTCAACTGCAAGAAAGTATTTATTTTACTGTGATTACAACAGTTGTTTATTCTAGGGAGCTGTATCCAGAAGCAGAATATCCAAACTGGATATCCAGCAGAATATCCAGCAGCTGTCTAAAACAAGTTTTTTTAAATTCTGCTTAGTGGCTCAGCAAATACTTATCAGGAGAGCCTCAAGACAGTGGGCTAGGCAAGTGCAGCTGGGTCACAGCACAGTTACAGCTCTGTGCCTCTTATGGGGAACTGGGGAGCAGCAAGGTGGAGCTCAGGCAGTGCAGAGAGAGCAGGCACGAGGCTGGGACAGCTGCACACAAAATTAGTCTTTTCCAGCGTTGCCATGGTCCTGACATGCATGCAGCCACGACAGACAGATTTTATCCCAGAGATGAGACTTAATAGCCTGGGTGTGTTTTCAGAGCATAATAAAAGGAGAGGATTTTTAAAAAGGTGTGTGTTTATGTATTAGCTTTCAATTTAGAACAATAAACACTCTACGCACGCTGGGGCGGAGCATCCCCCTTCCAGCTATTTAAACATTCCCAAACTAAACACACACTTCAGTCCCATTACCGCACTCTGTCATCAGGAGAAAACGATCAGCTCCAGCAGCAAAGCCAAGTTTACAACCAGACTCAGGAGGCTGATCCCAGTAGACCTTCCTAGAAGGCAGCAGCTGAGGAGAACATAGTGTCTGGACAGACTGGCAAGGAAGGGAGAGACCAGCTATCTCTGCTTCATATACCCCTGCCGCAAATCTGGAGGTCCTGATAACCCCCAGTCATTCAAAATATTCAGAAACATTCAAACTTTAGATCTAAATTAACAGTTTAATAAAATATTGTGTGTTAGTTCTGAGGCTTCATGTCAATGCATGGGGAATTAGTCTCCCTGTGTCCTCACCCTCGGCCCTGCTGTGAGTGTGGTGACTGGGCTGGCCACTCTGGGCCTTGTGCTTTGTGTCCAAAGTGAGCAGAGAAGCGATGGCAGCCCTGCCCATGGCTCAGACAAGAGCCAAGCATGCTGGAGCTGCTGCCAGGGCTGCGCTTGCCAGCACTTAACTGCATAAACAGAGACACTGGGAGGTGATGCGGGGTTGTGCTGGGACACTTCTGCTACAGCCACCTAGGCCACCGAGAGTGTCCTCAGTCTCATATTAGACCTAACAGCTTTTGGGTTCTTGCTGTAAAGCTAGAGCTCTCACAAGGAAATGCTCCATGGCTTGCTGTGTGCCTGCAACCAGGGTGCTGGTGTAGGGAATTCTGGAATGGCTTCCCCCTGTCAGATGTGATGCCGTGTTCCCTTGTGTGCCGTTGTTCTGGCCTTTGGGAAGAGCTGAGGGTTACACAGGGAGTGCAGTCTCCTGGACTGCGTGGGAGGCATCTGGTGGAGCAGTAAGCTGGGGTCTCTGAGGAGCCCGTGACACATGGCACAGCCATTGGGGCACTGGGCATCCTTGGGGACAGCTGCAGACTGAATGGGTTCCTGAATTGGTTCCTGCCCTGGATTGGTTCCTATTGCCTGCAAGTAGCAGGCACCAGCTTCTGGCACTTGCTCATTGTTTTGAGTGCTGTTAGGTGGGACACTGGGGGGGATGCAAGCCAATACTTCATATGAAAATATTTAGAAAGAGATAAGACGAACCTGCTTTTCATCTACTCTCATTCTTCCCTGCCAGCCTGTGCTTTCTTTCAGCTCAGGAGACTGAAATCTTCTGTTCTCTCGTAAAAAGAAGCCGCTCTGTGAGCAGAGGAGCTAATGAAGCCTGGCTTGTAATGTCTCTCTCTCATGTGGATCCTCTGATATCTTACAAAGGGTGAGCTTTATTAGCTTTTCCTGAAATGGGACAGCAGTAGGGTCCTTCTCCTCTCCCCCACTGCCTTCTTTTCAAACTCCGAAGAGTTTCCATATCTTTTGACCTTGATGCTGGACAGCAGGGGTGAGTTGAACACCCTTTTTGTATGAGAGCACAAACACATGCATTATTTCAGACTCCCATGACTACAATCCGTGGGTGTCTCTTCTGTCAGGAATCAGGCTAAAAATAAAACAAACAAATCCCCTGAAATTAAAAAGAAGTGTCAGTGTTCAGATCCCTTCATGGTATAGACTGAGGAATTGCCTTAAAAGGTGAAAAATAAGGCCTGCACAAGCTAAGCTGAAATCTGCTCACTCATAGCAGAAGGAGTCAATACTTTATTAGAAGAGTGGAATGTTGCTCCTGAAACTTATATATCTGTTAACACATACACAAGACAACCTTCTCTGTTTAGTCCATGTGTCAGCTTTCCCTTTTTTTTATGGTTATAATTAGTGAGGCAGGAAAAGAATGGCTCATCCCTGCCAGTAATAAGTGGAGGGAGTCAAAGGAAGCTGAATGGGTTAAAATCAGTGCTGGCTTCAAACATCAGATTTTCCTTGTCAGTTTGTCACAAACAACCATATTTAAATTCAGCTGCTTGGGTAAAACCCAAAAGCTATCACTGCACTAATGCAATTATGATAGTTCATCAATTGCTGTAAATCACAGAGCTATAGATAGGGTGTAGTTGTCATGTTCTTTGTGATTAAAAGATGTAGAATCTCTAATCACTGCAACAAGAGAGTCTGTCATCGATAAAGGGAATCTGGAGCTGGAGAGCAGTATTGATCATGCCAAGGAACTTGTAAACCCTGTTTCTCAGCTTTTGCACACTTCGAACAGCCTTTCAAGGTGCACCATCAGCTTTGTACACATGCCCCCACACCCCCTGGGCTGGGGTGCTAAATGAGCCAGTTAACATCTTTTGCTCTGGCTCCCTAGCAAAAGGGCATTCAGGACATACCAATTTTTTTAGCAATTTCCAAAGGGGTGTGCTTCTGTAGGTCACAAGCAGAACTGGTGCCCTCTATTTCCCCTTGGAGGGAGTTAATGACCATGCCCCAGCACAGCCTCACACCTTGCTGCTCTTGGTTGAGGGTGTGGGAATCCCCAGCTGTGCAGGTGCCAAACCCATATGAGCTCTGTGTGGCTGGCAGAGATGACCTGCAGAGCCCACAGTGTGGCCCCTGTGCTGGGCCCAGCTGCAGCACAAGCCAGACTTTTCTCTGATGTGGCTTTAAATACCTCCTTGAACTTTTGTGCAAATGATGCAACTCCTCTACCTGTAACTGAGAATCAAGGTTTGCCTTGTGCCAAGATGTCAGTTCTTGTCATCCATATTCCTCTTCTTTAAGAAAACAAAACCAGAAACACATGCACAATAACCCCCCAAAATAATTTATGGCCAAATTTCATAAATTATTTACATTCACGCTGTAGAATTGTAGGAAAAAAATGAATATTAAATGATCAAGTATGATGAAAATGGAAGGATAGTGCTGGATTGTCAGCTTGCTTGGTTATTTTTCATGTATTTGGCTGTTTGTTTGCTCTTCTGTTGAGAATCTTCATGGATCAACATACAAAGAATTTATGTGATTTTTTTGATTAATATGTAGCATGTCATTAGAAAGCTTTTATCTGCTTATAGCTTTCATCCCCAATTACACAGTTGCTTGTACTGGTCTGTGTGCATATGGCTGTGTGTATATGCACAATATTTCTATGTAAATGTTTTTAAACTAATATTCTTTGTATAGAAATACTATACCCTCATGTTGCAATTTTTCTGGTTTCCACCACTCTCTTCTTTATGCTTGGGTGGTCATATTTTGAAATTTCCCCAGGACCAGTTTTTCATGCAGTCACGTTTCTCATCACATCTGAAGGATGTTGTGCTTCGCATGGTAATTAGGTCCTCTTTGTTTCATCTGCTGAACCGCTCTCTGTTACTTCCTGCAGCACGCTCACGACTGGAGGCTATTGCTGAAATGTTAGAGCATTGGAGATTCTCTATGAGTAAACAGCTTCATGTTAACTTGGGTTTTTTTTCAGTTTTTTTCACACTGATTTGCATCCTGTTTAAACCTTGTGCAATTATATTTATCCTTCTTGCTTTCTTAGAGTAATGGAGTTTATTGAAATAATTTATTATTGCATTGTGTGGCTAGTGGGCGTATATGGAAATCATCTGAGTATTTACACAAACATATGACTTTATCTATAAAATCCCTCAAGTATCTCTGTCCCTCCCTAAGGCTTGGAAAGGCTGATGGCTTAGCTGGGAGTGCAGGCTGCTGTCAGGTATTGCAGAGTTCATGCTTTCATTGCTGAAAAGAAAGCTCTGTTGGTTTTTTTGACCCTGCTGAGGGCAGGATGAGGCTGGCTGTGGGCTGTGTTTGGGGGCCTGAGCAGGCTCTGGGCAGGGGTGCAGTTTTCAGGGGAGCCTCTCTTTGTGGATGCTGGGGACGGGGACTGGCACAGCAGGGACCGCCAGCCAGCGCTCCTGTGAGCTTGCCAGGCCGTCTCTGAGAAGGGAGCTTCTGCCAGCACAGTTTTACTGCCTCCCTTCTAGCTGTCAAGTTACAACAGAGAATCGACTCCTAACTTCTTTTGCTTTTGTTACTTAAAAGAAAACTTTCCGAACCTGCATAACCCCTTTTGCTGATGTGGCCAGCTCCCGTGTTTTCGGGCTGGCAGGTTGTTCCAGTGGGAGCCAAAAGGGCAACTCGTGTGAGGCAGCTCAGGTTGTGCTGCTGCACTGGTGAACCCTGATGGAGCTGGGGAAAGCAACAGAAACGGGGTCAGGTTTGCCCTGAGGCTGCTGGGGAACCCCTGCCTGGGGTCCCTGCAGAGAGACATTCAGGGCAGGAGCACTGGAAATGCCTTCAGCGTCTCAAGAAATGTGAGGTGATCTAGTAACTGACCCTGAATTCCCTTTGAGTCGGCACAAAGCTCTGGAATGCCTTTTTGCAAAGCATACCCAGTGCTGTACCAGGGACCATGAGACTGCCTGAACTGCCTGGCTGCTGCAGGCCAGCCAGAGGGTGGACCCAGGCAGCTCACGGTGGCAGGGCAGAGGTGGCAGCAAGAATGTTTTTCACCCTGTTTTGTTGAGTAACACACAGAGCTGGTACATGTTGGGTATGCTGCTGGCCCATGTGGGGCACATGTATAAATATGGGGCTACAGATAGGCTTGGGAGAGATGTGAACAGCAATGGTGGACAGCGAGTGCTTCTGCCAGCACACAAAGTTCCTACTGCCTGATTGTCCTTTCCTTGTTTTTCCTCTCATAATCTATAATGCTGCAGTTACTCTGATTATAATGATTACATATCCCTTTAAGTGATATCTAGATTGAGGTTTACATGGCTTTTTTTCTCCTTGTTTGTGTGTTCTGCAAGGGTATTAAAGAAATTTCTAAAATAATGTTACCAAACATCAAGTAAAATCCTCTCTCCTGAAGGGCTGATGAGATCATGTGCATATGACTGTGTGTTATCTTGAGCTGACACATGGAATGAAGTCTTGGACTATCCTCACCTAGGAAGACAACATTCTGCCAGTTTCCTCTCTCTTCTGGCCATTTCAGATACAACAGCTTTTTCTCTTCAGCCAGTTAAAGCAGGGCTGTTCTCTGGAAAAGCCAAAGAGAAAAATTTGGCAATTTGATAGTATCTGAGAGTTTCTTCCATTTCATTTTGTTGAGCTTACTGGTTGCACACAAACAGAAGCATTTGTGACAAAACACCACCCACACATTTAGCCCTGCAACAATGCTGTGATTTTAATAAACTGAGTTGTATGTGGAAGGGAAAGTGGATTTTCTGTTATCCCACTGGCAAAATACTTGGTAAGGAAAGCCTGAAATTGAGCCTTTCAGCTCTGTAACTTGTGTGACACAGTTTCTACATTGAAAGATCAAATTTAACAGCGCTGCCACTTTTGAAAATATTGTTTTATACTGCATTAAAAAAATTCTAGGAAATTGTGACAATCAAGACCAGACATTTAGGCATTTTCCTAATTAGCTTTATTATTTACTAGAACAAGTTGTGCATTGTTTCTTGACAGAGATCCTGCCATTATTTTGTTTCCTTTCCTTCATGGAAGGGGTTTAACAGGTTGAAATTGGTAGGAGACCCATGCATATTGGGTTTTTTGAATCATCGAATAATTTTAAAAATTCATCTTTCTGTAAGGTTTTTAAAATACTGTTTTAATCAAAATCCAAATCCAAAATCAAAGCAATTCCCCTTCCTCCCTCCGATTCAAAATTATCATTAAGCAACAAATTGCTCATTGTCTGGCTTAACATGAGTGGTTGGCTCTCAGTCTTGCATTCAGATCTCCAAGTCACTGTCTGATGGGGAATTTATTCCCCATCTGTTTCCATTTCTACTCTGCGAGTTCAGCCTGGCACATGAGCCTGCTGCACGGTTGTGGGGTTTGTTATCCATATTTAATTCACCTAACTGAAAGTTAGCTGAGACTCCCCAGTTAAGCAGGGTGGTGAGCCTGGCCTCTCTCTGTAGTCAGTGCAGAAGGGGGTTCACCCAGAAGTTGACTCTGCCCATGGAATATCTCAATTAAATGCCTAAAGAATAACTTCTCTAAGATCAAGCTGCTGTGTGCTTTAAGCAGTTCTACTAAGAGACCTCACAGACCTGCAGAGACATGCTGCTAATGGGCTCATTGGCTTGTTAGGTCAGCCAGCAAACGGATGCTGGAGGTCCTTGGGGCTTAAGTACCAAGACAGCTTTGTACCTCTGAGGAGAGCGTGCATTTCAGGGGTGTGCTGGGAGACAGGAGACTGCAGAGTCATTCCCAAGCTGCCTTTATTCCCCTGAAATGCTCAGTGTGCCAGACCTGATTTCGGTTGTAAAATGGAAATAATAGATAAAAAAGGTCAAACCATTTATTGAGGATTGACATTTGCAGCAGTCAGGAATCTCCAGTTGGGTACAGTTTTGTGTATATATGTCCCTCCTATATGACACCATCCTGCTGAGGAGCTCCAAGCCACTGTTTCCTGCTATACCTAGGTGCTGGCAAGTTATCTGTTGCTTCTTGTGTTTCTGCAGATGCCTAAACATAGAAATACAGCATTAATTAACCTGCCCAGATGGGAGGGGAGGGGAAGGGAGGGGAGGAATACACGCTCAGTTATATGCACAAATACCCATGTGCATGTGCAGAATAGGATTCACCTCACATGGGCTGGCAACAGCAAAGTATTTAAAGGTGCTGAAGCAGAAGTGCCAAGTCACCCTTCACAAGGGTACACAAGGTTTGCTAAGGTCACTGCTCATGTCCCAAAGGCATCTTGCAATCCTGGTATTTGTCTCTGATGTCCTCTGTGAGATTTGCATTGCCCTGGTCTGTTTTCTCATTGCCTTAATGGTGTGACTTTGAGAGCTGAGCCCTGAGATAGCTGTGCCTCAGGGAGAGCCAGCACACCCCCAGTAAATGTGAACTGCAGGGCTGCTTTCTTCCCACTGCTCATGCATTGGTGCAGAATTATTTCTCAGTGCTTTGAATTAACAGATTCATATCCTGGCACTGAGGATTTAAGGGCCCTTGTGCAGATAATGGCAGCAGAATTTATGAAGCAGATACAACAGTAGTCTAGAAAGCATTGATAAAATGACCTATCATTGCATCACAGGTATACATGTTCCCTTTTCCCCCTTCCTCCTCCCAAATAGGAAGCTTTTTAGCCTCTGGATGAGATGCCAGAATTAGAATAAAGAATCAATAGCCAATGCCAACTTCAAAAAGTGAAGAAAAAAATGTTTAGGCTTAATGAAACATGTCTTCTAAGTTAACTTAAATGCTTGTTTAGATAGCTTCTGAGATTAGTCTAAGAATAACAAACTGCTCTTTATATGGAACTTCCTGGACAAGGACCTCTGGGTAGCTTCAAAATACCAGAATAAATGATTTACAGCCTACTGACTACTTAAAATGGTGATGTTATTTTCAGAATCAAAATTTCAGATTCCGTTTGTCTTTATGACAACTTTCAGTGGAGAGGAAAAGCTGTCTATTGATCCTTCAGGTTCTGGAGTTACTCTTGATAGTGTGATGCACATAGGGTCAGGGTTTTTAGCTTGAATTTGGACCTCTTACAGATCTGTGTTTTGTCTTTTGTGCAGATTGTTTTTCTGCTCATGCCTTTGGTCAGAGCAAATGGAGGGATGGGATATGCCCTGGCTGCTGTAGGGGCTTTTCTTGGAGTGCCCCCAGTCTCCTAACAAAGCAATGTCTTTCCTAGTCCATTTCTGATGGGATTCAGCAGCAGGTCGGCATCCTTAGGTAAAGAAAGGCTTCCTGAAGTGAACAGCAGTCATAGAAAGTAAATTAATGGGAGCCGGCATCTGCTGATCTCTTTGACAATAAGGAATTTCACTGCCAGCATTTAAAAACCATTGGAAATGGTCTCCATTGGAAACCAGATTTCGACTTTCTGCCCTGGGCTGCCAGAAGTATTTCAGCATAAAATGCTAAAGTAAGTTGAACTTTCAATTATAATTTCAATGACTGTCTAGTGAAATGGATTAATGCTCTGGCACTGCACCTTTGAGGCTTTGGCTCGAGTCTTGTAGGATAAAAATCTGTCTGCTTTGACAGTTGAAAAGGTCAGAAGTGAAATAATGTCAGGTGGTCTTCGCCCAATTCAATGTCTCGATTAAGAAGTAGATGTAAAAGTTGTTGCTACGGGATATCATATCAGATTGTTTTCAAAAATATAAATATTTTTATTTACATTTTGTCATCAAAATTAGATGCAGACAGCTGAATTTGGGAGAGCTGGAGCTTAGTTCAACCTTCAGGAACACTGGGTTGCAAAGTGAGTAAAATGCAGGTTACAATATGTGGTACCTTAAGCACAAAAGCTTCATTTCAATCAACTTGAAATTGATTTCCTGATATTTGACTGTGTCAAGGATAGTTCACTTAAATACTTTTAAAGTTTAATTTGGGAATTTTTATTAGCTGAGAGGGTATAGAACGACCATGTTTTTCTCACTGTTGAGGCTGTGCAAGTGGTCTCTTCAATTTACTTTTTGAAGCTGCTGCAATCCAATTCCTAACCTTATTAAATAAGATTTTGATTAAGGAGCAAAATACAGATATTTGCAGAATGCATTTTTCTCCTATTTGAATACATACTTATATAATTTTGTATGATGATAATGTATAAATATAAATTGCTTCTCCAGACATCCCTGTGGAAAGGTCACTGTGCAAAAATCTGTAGCAATGGTAACAGGAATTTCTGTTGGGAAAAAGGGGCAAATGTGGGCTTGGGGCTGTGTCTCAGTTATGGGGACAGTGGCTAACAGAGCCCCAGAGCACCTTTGCTACCTTTGATCCATCCCAGCCCTCCTCACGTGTCAGGCAGTCTTGGCACTGCTGCACAGGTGAAGTTGCAGATCTGCTTTGCTTGTTGTGGTAAGAAACACAAATGCAGGACAGTGCAAATTGAACATCAGCGGTCATGGCATGCTACATAAATTACCCAGTTCTGCTTGGTAATCACTACAGATGATTAAATAAATGAGTGGTTGTGTCCTGTTCAGCACTGGTAAATCGTTGCTTTATTTAATTCCTCTTCGGGGAGGGGGGGGTCATGGGATTTTTTTCCAGTTAGGTTTCCATCTTAAGGTAAAGAAACCACAATCTCCACATGATCATGATGCAGTGTAAGAGCTGGTGAGACTGTCTATATGTTGTAAGGATTAATTGGCATTCAGTTAAGCCACATAAAGCGGGGCATTACCTTCTGCTTTGCCTTCAGTTCATGTAGTGGGCACAGACAAAAGTCAATTGCTGACATGAAATGTAGTTTTTAGCAGGCTGGTCCTCCCAGTTGTAAAACCTTAGAAGAGTTTCAGAGATTCGGGTACTGCATAATGTGGGGCAGTAGTAACACGCTCTTGCTCTGCTCTGCTGACATCTGCTAAGTGGGGCCCAGGGGACCATTGAAACCACAGAATTATCTTTTATTTGTTCTATAGATTTTTCTGACCAAAAAAAAAAAAAAACCACCAAAAAAACATCGCCATCTTCACCCTTCCAAGGCATGTGGTTTAATTGTAGTGTGGACTCAGAGGGCTCTCAGTGTTGCCCGCAGTGGGTGTCAAGGGTAGCAGAGGCCAAGTGGCCCCACTGCAAGCCATTATTTATAGAGGATCAAAGTGGTAATTTTGCAACTATCACAGCTCAAATATGGGGCTGTTTCGCTGGTAATAAAACTATTACTCTGTAACTGTTTACTTATCAGGAGACCATTATGTGATTGATGACCTGAAAATGGAGGTTATCTTTCAATTCATTTGAAATGCAAACTGACTAGAAAATCTATAGTTATTGCATCGTATTTTTAAGCAAAATCAGGCACCTACATTGACTTCCTATTTACATTTCTTTGAGAAGAAAAATCACATAAAAGCTATCAAGAAACACATTTCACAGCAGGCAAATTAATTGGTTTTACTGTATTTGAATGGAGGGTTTGTCAAATAAAACATGCCATGACAGTTAATAGTGTCATTTAGAGGCAGAAAATTATTGGCTTATTTGTTATTGGATAAAAGGAAGGCAAACACTTTGTATTAGGAAGTTTTAATGTGTTTAAAATCCTCATTAGGGATTTATGGACATTCTTGCTTAGCATAGCGCCTCATTAATTTGAGGCTAAACAGTTACTTCTGTGTTTCAATTGCAATTTTTTTTTTCCCTTTTCTTTAATTAGATCTCGCATTAGAGTTTGGTCTCTACACCACTGGAGATGTAGAATTAATTAATGTGATTTATAAATCTAATGGAAGTGAGTTATTCTTAGATATCTTTTCATTTTAGTGAGCAGTTTAACTGCACACAGCATAAGTGCACACAGATCTAAGAGATTTGGGGAGCTCAGGAAAAGTATGCAACTTCTGCATTGAATACATTTAGCAGTATCCCTTGGCATTAATAGATCAAAGGATTTTAATTAGAAATGTAACTAAAAGAGAGGCCATAAAGGTCCCATTCACAATCAGATTTTCCTTGTTATAAGTTCGGTACTGTCCAAAAAGTGTTATTTAACACCCTTTTTGTAGATAACCATGGCATTCAGTGGCAGTTGGGATAATTGCATGTCTTACTGTTTAATGAGCATAAAATCTGGCTGTTCATGTAGTCTGTTTGGATGCAATCACATAAAAACATATTCAATGTTCAGTAAAAACATATTCAATAATTGCGCTATGTATTAATAAAAGGAAAATACCTTTTATTTCCTACAAGAATTTAATTTATTTGATTGACATTTGTGTTAAACATGTATCCGTGTAGACTAGTTATGCTAACAGGTTGGTATTTAAACCCTAAGATATTTCAAAGTACATTTGTTTCCCTCAGAGCAGGATGAGGTCCTTGCCATTTGAATTCCAGCCCTCTATTTTGAAGACAGTCTGAGGTCATGACTTTCAAGTTGTGACTGTGGTAGAAGGATGTATGAAAACAACTAATTTGCAGACAAGCTCTGAGCAATTTGTTTGGGTCCCAGCAAGGGACAGCAGCTGTGCGAGCTGCTCTACAAATTATACCCAGGAGTACATTTTTTGTGAGGACATTCATACCTGCTTTAAAAAGCAGAAGTGAAACAGGTAACCTACACAACACCCACTGCATCCTTGTAGCCACAGTAGGGGTACTGTCAGATTAAAACACACATCCAAGAAGGTTCCTCTTTAAAGCCTCCAAAGAAATGTTACATTCTGAATTCACAGGGTGAAATAATGCTTCAGGTTACATTGACACAACCTCACTGACTGGGGGAAGTTTTAGTCCCACGGCCAAGGCCACAGTCTGACCTGGTGAGTTTGACACTATTTTAGCAGGAATTCACACAGCTCCTGCCCGATGCTGCTCTTGTGCTGGCACATATGGGGAACAGACACCACATTCCAATAATGTGAAATAGATTTAAAGGAGATCCAATTCCAACTTATATTAAATTTAGACAGCTGTGTCTGTACAGTAAAGGGATTTTGCATGATTTCCAAGAGGTTGTACTCAAGGGGTTACACTGAGAATAAATATGGTGTCTAATTTACATCCCCCTAACTAAGGGCAAATGGACTTGTAAGCCAAGCTCCCTTCATGCCTTTTATACTGCTTCATTGTCTTAGGAGAAGTTAGATTTCATTCACACTGGCAAAAGGAAGACAAGAAACAGACATTTGATCATTATTTCTGCCACACCACATATCTCAGGGCAGCAGAGGGTTGCACAGTCTGTTAGTCAGGCTTTGATGTTTCAAGTGGACAAGTGCAAGGTGGCATTTTAGGTCAGGGCACATTTTATCACTTTACTGGAAATGTATAAGGTAACATTTTCTAGAATAAGGTGAAAATGCCAAGGCACATAAGAAAATGTATGTATTTTATGTAAGTAAATAAGTAGTTGAAGTTATAAGAGAAGGAAGGAACAGAAAGAGAAGAAGGAAGAAAAAGAAATTTGACATTCCAAAATTCTTTGCTCTTTGTCAGTATTAAATGGTTGTAACAGCCTTTATGCACACCAGTGTTTTGGCCATAAATTAAGTACTGCAAAAGCCACTTTTGTTGGGGACTGGCTTAATACTGACATTATCAGAAACTCTGGTACTGTCATTACAGTGAGTTTCTAAAATACTATATTCAGAATATTCCATAAGTAAAATGTGCAGCATTACCTACATTAAGAAACTCCCAGGAGATCTTGAAGTGAGAGATCACTTTATCAGTCTTCTCTCTCTTAATAGAGCTTGGCAATTTACTGCATGAAAACAATGATGAACTATTGAGTTTAAATTGAACATCAGCATATTGTGCTTTCATGGAGACTGTTTCATGCTGATCAACACTGAAATGGTGTTGTTAAAAGAAAACACTAAAGAAATGAAAAAAAAAAAAATTGAGTAAATTCAGCACGTACTGAGAAGAACATGAAAAGTATAATTGTCACATGCAGGTCAGTCTGGTTTAAAAGTTGCTGTAGCAGAACTAAATGCCAGTGAAAAAACATTGTCCTTGTACCTTGTAGTTTGGCGTACTCAGACTGGTAAAAAAAAAAGTTGTTGTAAGTGGCGTTCTTTGTAGGGAGATGAAACTGGATGCCTTTCAGCATGGCGTTAGTTACCCCTCCTGATGTGACTGCACAGGTTTGGCTCTTGGGGACTGGAGAGGAGCATTTGAGACTCACTGGCTTTTGTACAAAACTAAAGGTACCCCTTGTGGGCAGCTTTGGCTTCTGAACTAGAGACCTTCTGGGAAGGTCTCTGAAATCAGTCTGAGTCTGATTCAGTCACATTTTGGACCACATCAGTAAGTTGTTTTTCCTAGCTAAGGTGCTTTACTTGGGGGAAAAGGCATAAACTTTTCTAGCTACCTCTGGAAGAGCAGCTCTGACTGCAGGCCAGGTTGCCTTAGATTAACAAATAAATTAACTGGCTCCTTAAAACACTTTCGTGTTTTCAGATTCTCCAGTAATTGCATATTTTACACAGCTTCTGCAGTATTTGTATTAAAGGAGAACAGAGGAGTAGCTTTCTGTATTTTGTTCTAGGCAATAGTTTTTCTTTCTCTCCTAATTTTTTATATATGTGAGAAGTATATATTTCCACAGACATTTTAATAAGCCCCAGGAGATACTTCTGGGGTTAAAATAATGGGAAATGTAGTCTTCTCATGGTATTTTGGTTCCAGGATGGTGGAGGCACTAAAAAAAAAAACAGTGGATATGCATTATTTAGGAGCCACAAATGGCTCCCTTGAAAATGTATAAGCCTGTGAAAAACACATGTATGTATTTGAATACCAAGGGAGTCATTTTGGGTTTGTTTGGTTTTTTTTAAATACCTCCATGTCTGACTCCATTCAGTTTCCTCCAAAATGCAAACATGCAGCCCTAAAGTATGTTGCTGATATCTCCTCAAATATCAAATATACCAGAAAACCCCTACTGTCACATTGCAGTATTAATTCCTGGCTCTTTCGCTGCTTCAATTCTTACACATTTGTGCTAAGGTTAATAAGGAAGAGCCAAGAGCCTCCCAGCTAGTGAGATTAGTTGGCATTTATTCCAGGTGTCTTTAACCTGAATGACATTTCTTGGACATAGTATTGAGAAAGGAAGCAGGATCATGAGCTGTGAAACAATCCAAGGTGGTTTGAGCAGTGGGCTCTGAGCAGCAGTGTGAACTTTACTTGAAGTAAATATGGAACTGTCTTCTCAGGAGGAGAAATGTGGGGTCAGATGGTAGCTGAGGGCAATGTTGGGAGCCATCAAAGTGGAAAAATGAAGCCCGAGTTTGCAGGAAAATACTGATGGCAATCCAGGGAGAGGTGGTGTTGAAAGGACATGGGTGCATATATGCTAAGTGCAGGGGAGGTATTGCATGTTCTCAGATCTGTAAATCTGAGCATATTGCAAAAATTGAGCCACAGGTTCATACAGGTTGGAAGGATGTTCAAACATCATGCAATCCAATGTGTTGTATCTGGAAATTCTGCTATTCTTAGTAGTGTCCCATCTATTTCCCACTTGTATTAATCAGAAAAACCAAGCACTCTCTGTTAATGGGGAGCCTGGCAGGAGCTGAAGGCACTCAGAGGACAAGGCTTCTGCTGACTGTCCTCATTTTGCTGTTTCTGGTTTTCTAAGTGTCTTCCTCTTATCACTGTGTGGTGCACACTGGAAATGATCAATCAAGGCTCATGCACAGGATCTTTTCATGCTGGCAAGTGAAAAATCAATTTATGTTCGAAGGAGTAAACAGTAGCATGAGCTTCATTTCCCCAGAGTCAAAATGGATTCCTTGATAAAGGAGATGACAAGGAAAGCTGAGTTCTTGATGTATAGGCACATAGGTGCTCATGTGCAAGAAATGAGTGGGCTCCTACATTCATTTTACATGCTACAATTACCTTTTGAATAAAACAAAGAAAGGAAGAAGAGATTACTTGTTGAATGCTAATTGTGCATCAGTAAAACCAGGGGGATTGTTCATGAACAGTTTATACAGATGAAAATGTAGTTGGTCAGTTCTGGCAAAGACATTATTCATGGTGTATTTCTGCTTTATAGTGCTACATTTGAATTTTCAGAACTATTTTCACAAGTCTGTTGGAAGATTGTGCTGCTAACATTTCTGAGAAATGTCTGCTGTGGGATGTAAATTACAGAGAAAAGAGTCTTTCTATGATATTTCTGTGTCACGAAAACAAAATCTGATCTCATGCAGGTTATAAATTGTCCAGGAGGTAAGAGTAGTCAAGGAACTGTAGAATGAATAAATGGAAGGTTAGACCAATGTGACTCATCAGATATTGTAACCATTCACCCAATGTCATTTGATCTGTATAACATTAAAGGCTACTATTCCCTCACTCTTAGATTTCTGCCCTCCTTCCCTCGCTTTAAAGTTCAGCACCGAGCCACCCAAGCCATACATTAAACGCTTTGGTTCCACATTATGTGAGCTCTTTCCTCTCTCCTGTGAGACCAAAAAGTGAAGAAAGCTGTAGAATACTGGCTTCTTTTAGGTGGAATATTTTGACTATCTGACCTTTCCTTTCCTTTTCTTTCTTTCCTTTTTTTTTTTTTTTTTTTTTTTTTTTTTTTTTTTTTTTTTTTTTTTTAAGCAGGCAATATTTAAAAGTAAACATGAAGCATTTAGATGCAAAAGAGGTTTCCAGATTAAAAGGAAATTGGAAGATGAGTTCAGTGTAGCATGTAGCTGTTGTGAAATCTTCTTGCTTTGATTGAAGTTTTATTACCTCAGGATGTCTGTCTGCAGCTTATGTAGCATTCACTGTTCTTCAGTCTGAGGTTTGTGAATGCACTGCCAGCCGAAAGAAGAGCTCACGTTGTGAATTGCAACCACTCGGTCTTGCAGAAGCCAAATTCCTGGAATCTGTCCTTTCAGCTGAGTTAGACCATGCCGCTCATAAAGGAAGAAAAGCACCAAAAGCATGCACAAGTGCAAGCTGTGCCCTCCTTTTTAGACTCTGATTAGTGATGAAAGCTGAAGAGGAGAGAGAGGGGATGGAGAATGACATAATGGGTCCTAAAATGCTTGATTTTTATTAGATAAGAAAGTAGTAGTATGGGATGAATGTCCAACCTTGACTAAACTACAGGAGGAATGTGGCAGTTTATTAATGGCAGTTCTAATAACAATTTGTTTTAGTGCTAGCACTTGAGAAAGTGATGAATATTGTATCTGCTCTGTTTCATTCTGCCCAGATGAATCTGTGCTTGGATGCCATGGTGTGCCATGTGGGCCCGCTCGCACTTGTTAGCTGAATGCAAGTGTTTATGGACAATTAAACTTGCAATTTTTAATTCGCACTTTGAAAGGTTGAGAGGTTGTTTTTTTCTTTTTTTTTTTTCAAGACAGACTAAATTTCTAATAGATCTGTGCCTTTCAAGTCTTTCAGAATGTGCAACTGCAGCATGAATTTAGAAAAATGATCTCATTTCTTTAGAAATCCATTAATAGTAATGTACTGAAAGACTCTTACATTGATCTTCTCTCTGATAGCCATGTTGTAATAATTATTCTTTTAATGTTTGCATCAATCTAAATGTTTTCCTCTTTGTGCTCGCTCCTACTTGGATCTCCCTATATGACAATCACAGCACTTTGACATCTTGCATTACTTTAATACCAGTGATTCAAAACAAAGCAATGCCAAAGGGAACAAAAGTTCTGTCAAGCCATTAAAATCTTCTTTGCCATTAACACAATTAAATTGATGCATGAGCATTTAAAATTATTAGCAAGTGCTGCCAGCAGAAGCTGGTTAAAATTGCATAATATATAGTGGGCTTTATTAAAGTAAAAGAGTATGTTTACTGTTATTATCATCATTAGTTCTGAAGTAACATAAACTTAAACAGGGCTGTGAATTGGGAGAGGACTGTGAGACAATCAAGAACATGCTCTGTCCTGTATTAATAGTGAGGGACACAGTCATCACTTTTCTAAGAAGTGGTACCTTGGCTAACCATTACGGCTGGCATGTGTAATGGCAGGGAAGGGTGCTAAATAAAGAGAGCTTCTGTACCTCTGCTGCTCTCACTCTTCCCAGTCTGACTCACTCAGCTGGATTTTGGGCTGCTCCTGTTTCTGCGGTGAGAAATTTTGTGGTTGATGTGTTCACTGTCAGCTTATTGGAGGACTGTTTGTTTTGTTTTCTCATATTCCAACATATTAGTTTTTCAACAACAAAAAAAATGAGGCGTGTATTAGAGACACGTGTTCTGTCCCAGTGCACAGTGCAGTAATACCCCTGCTTGCTAACCTTTTGATTAACCATATTCCTCACTGAATGGGGAGCTGGTATGAGGAATGGAAAACACAGATGACCAGAGAACTTAAAAGCATTGAGAGAGAAAAAAGTAATTGAAGTGAAAAGTAGGGAGATGAAGGAAGTCCCATGGAGTCCAAGTGGTGTGAGGGTGGACTGCATGCCTGTTGCAGTTCTTGCTGACCACGCACTGGCAGTTTTCAGCCAGGCTTGTTAGGTAATTTGAGCTGAATAGAAACTGGGGACCACAGGTAAGGCTCTTTTTTTTTTTTTTTTTTTTGGTTGTTTGACAGTTTTAAGGAGATATTGTGAAAAATTATAGTGGATAAAAATCATTAATACCCCTGTGATGTACTCATATTCACTTGGGTAATCCATTACCAAGATACTGGCGAACTGTTGGGAATTCAGAGAACAGTGATAAAATAAACTGAAGGGGAGGAAAATCTTGTTTATCAGCAAAGAAGGTAAAAGTTGAACATACAGAATTTGAGAAAAGTGGAGTATAATTCTGCATGTCTGTGTATAGTGTAAATGTGAAGGGAAGTAATTAATTACTTCTAGTAGTGGGAAGAGCTCTACAGAAAAGCTGAGGTGACACTGAAAAGAAAATTTTAACAACTATAGAGAAAGTACCAAGTAGTTTATACAGCACTCTATATTTTATTAAGGGAAGGAATGGGAGACCCATTTCCCTACACTTTTTGGGTCAGACTAGCCATAATACTAGAGGATAGGGGTAAAATCTGCTACATGAGCAGAGCATGAGCTTGGTGATCTAAGAGGTCTCTCTGGTCTTTGACTTCTGTAGCTGTGTGGATTTATTCGTGAAGCTTAGTGCTGGCTGAAAGGCAGGCAGAAGGCCATGGTTGGTGCTTTGGTCAAGCTCTATAGCAGATTAGGATGACAGGGATTAAGTTTAGTCATGACTGTCTTTCACCAAACCTGTTACTAAGGGCAATGAGGTAGAAGAATCAGGCAGAGAAGTCTCACTGAATATTTATGGCACAAAGGACTTACCTGTGCTTTGGTACCTTCCTGAATATTGTCTCTTCCCCTCCTGCTTTACCCTGTGATAAGAGCCCACCACAGCTCTCTACAAGTGCCCCAGAGTGGCTGCACGTACAGGCCACATCTGCCTGTTGTTTCTGTAATTGTTCACAGTATTTAAAGGTTTTGTACTTTTTCATATCCTTAGAATGAGGGATTGTGGCAAATGCTGTAAGTACCATTTAACATATTTTCAATTGGAATATATTTTCACTGTGTGTGTGTGGTTTGGTGCAGAGATAAATTGATTTTTTTTTTCTAAGGGGAGAAGGAGCAGCTATCAGGCCTCTTGAGGTGGACACCTGTGTGCTCTGCAGGCTGCAGAGGACACTGAACCTGCAACAGGCAGATGGAGTGAGGGACAACAAAATCAGCCACCACCCTTACAGTCCAACCAGTATTTTACCTCAGTATATATTTAAGTTTTAGGAGCTGTCTGGGCTGTTAGCCTATTAAGCTGTAGGATAAGATAGTTGATGATAACAGCTTTCTCCTGTTATCACCTCTGTCCTTCGCTGCAGCATGTGGCAAGTTAAACCAAACCTCGCCCTCTCTCTGAAGGCTGCCGATAGGAGTAACAGTGGGATCTTCTTCAATTACAGAAGTTTCAGGCAATTCCACTGCCAGTTCTCAACTGTGAGGAAATCAGAGTACTTTATTGCTTCAAAAGTGTCGTTAGTAACACAAAGCAGCGTGGAAGAAAAAAACAACTTTTGACAAAATGGGTCCTGCTGATGATTTATGTTGATCTGAACTGGAAAATTTAGTAGGCAGCAAGCATGGTATACAGCAGTCTTCAAACAGAGGCAGTTGCTTGTTAGCTGTTCACCTGTGTGGTTGAACTTTGCATCCAGCACCTGACTAAACATTTCTTTTTCTTCTTTGAACCTAGGTTGCCCTTCCCAATGACTCCAGCTGTGTGGAAGAAATACTGCGGGTAAGTAATACCCTTTGCTTTTTTATCTCCTGTATAATTGTAGTGCTGTCATTTTAATCTTCCAAGGAGAGGGTTTATAAGGCTGTCTTTAACACTGTAGTTAAATAATAACATATCAGTGGGTCTGTATTAAGAGACACAGACAGGGGGTAGGGCCAGGGTGCTCCTTAGTGAGATCAGTTCTCCTAATACTTTGTATCTGCCAGCTTGTTTCAGTCAGGATTTACACATGTTCCTGTTCTGTTCAAGCTCTCAGTTCCTGAGGATATCCAGGACACATTTCTCTTCTACCCTGAGGTGCAGTTGCCTTAATTCTTCTACTCACAAAGTGACCTACAGTCTTCCTCCTTCCTCTAGACTACAATTGCTCATCATTCATGGCTTTGTTAAAGACTTACAGGCATGGTTTTTTTTGTGATCTTTGGTCAGTGGTTGAATACAGAAAATTGCAACGCCAAACTGAGAATGGCTTAATTGCAACAAGATCATGTAATAAGAAAAAGGCAGCGTGCACAAGTTGTATGCCTTGCTCTAAGTGTAAGATGGGCTTTTCTTCCGACACCCCAGCTCTGGGGCTCCCTGTTGGCAGTGAGATTTGCCTGGGGGCAGTTTTGCAACCTACCAGTGTGTCTCTCAGATTTAGGTTTTTGTCCTCATGGGTTGAGTTTCCCGTCTTTCAGAGCTACCTCTCTGGGACTGCCAGCCAACCAGCTGATTTTCAGTGCAGAAGGAATAAAATTTCAGTGGGAGTCTGTGCCAGCCATGTCCTTGTTACTAGGATGTAGTGCTGCAGACTAACCCAGACCTGAAATCATGTGTAACAGTCGTACCAGCTTGTTTGCAAAGACTTACTCTTGCTTATAAAACAAAATAAGCTTCTCACTATTGATTGCAATTCAGAGTTAAATAGCTTGGAAAAGTTGCTCCTGCTTTGTGCACACACACTGCCTTGGGCTGCTCTAGATGTCCTTACGGGTTGGCAGTGTTGCTGCAAAGTGTGTTGAGACAGCAGGCAGGTGTGCAGCTCGTGCAGACCTGCAGTAAGGAAGAAGATCCTACATGAACACACAGGAGCAAAGAATGCAAGAAAACAATATTTACTTTCAACCTTCAAAGTGAGCAGAGGCTCGTTACCTGTAGAACACTAAGGGAGCAAAAGCAAAGGAAATGTTGAAAGGCTTTGCAAAATACTTGGTACATTTAAAATGTCTTCTTCCCTTCTTTCTATATTTCAGTTAGGTTCATTACTATATTTGGAATGAATGACTTGTTGGCTGGGAAAGCAGTTGTTTTCAGTAAACAGCATCAAAAGAAAATGTGATGGGGTGAATTTTAGGGATCAGTCATCCAGGTGACACTTTTAATGTGAGAACAGTGCATATAAATCACAGGAAGCAGAAATGCCTTTTTTCTAATCAAGATGGTGACCCTATTTCCTGCACCGTGACTGTAATTTGAGTCAACAAACAAGCCCAATATGCTGGGCTTCCTCCTGAAACCTGTTGAGATTGGAGCAGAACTTTCTGCTGCCTTTAGAGAATAGGGAGGAACTGCAGAGTCCGCTCTCCTGCCACCAGCGGGCCTTGAATTGGGACACTCTTGGGGTGGACAGAGCAGGGATTTAGCAGGATTCCATGTCTGTGGGGATGTCTCTCACAAGGACGTATCATGGGCATGTGAAGAAGGGATACAAACAAAGGGATCTTTCTGGACTACATGTGCAGGTGCCCAGAGGCATCCCTCATGCCCATCCTGGAGTAAACCTGTCTGCCATAGCCAGTGGTGTGGCCAGAAGGCACCTGGAGCACACGACCCCTGTGTTGGGGTGCAGACAGATATTGGCATGTGGCCCTCAGGCGTGGTTCCCCCCAGTTCCTCCCTCCACATGCAGGAGGGTTCTTTGGTGCTGCTTCACAGGGGCCTCTGTGCCCTCAGCCTTTTGTACCCTGCCTGCACTGCCTGTGTGAGCACAGCAACCACGGAGCTGCTTTGGCACTGCCCAGCAAAGGCCCAGCAGCCCCCAGCCCCAGCTGGATGCCCTCAGGGCAGCGGTTCAGGATTCCAACCATATGTGGTGCTGAAGCACACCTGGCATTTGAAGTACCTGGGTGTTTTGTCAGTGTTTTACTTTGTTCTTCTCAAATTTACGCTGCAGAACAAGGTAGCAGGAAATGTGTTTTGGCTGCACGCATGGTATCATATTCTACTTGACAGGCAATGGAGAGAAAATAAGTAAGAAAACGTGATGCCCAGCAGTGGTCAAAATCCAGTCTTTGGGCGCCCCGTGGAAGGCCTGTGTCAGAAGATGTAGGCCGGCTTCTCTAGATGAAGAAATGGTCCTTGGTTTCAGCAGCAATTTGCACTTTGAGAACCCAGATTAAGTGTCCAGCCATGACAGGTACTTTTTGGCTTTTCAGGGCCATTTACATAGGCTCTGATGCACTTTTGGGAGTGTGGGTCTCAGCTCTCTCATGGCAGCTTCTCTCGGTAAAAACACCAGATTATTCACATTTCTATCCTTTTAGGGATTTTACAGAGGTAAACACAAAGGATTCCAAGACAGTCAAGCTCCAAAGGTGGACAACTGGGCTGTAATTGTGTGTTTTGCCCAACCAAAACATTGGCAACCCCAGGCAGTTTTTGCTCTGGGCCATGTCTGCTGCCAAGCTGTGTGCCCCAAAATCTGGGGAAGGTTGCTCTGCATGGCACTCGCCCTTGGAGCAATGCATACCTTGAAATTTTCTTTTTTTTCCCGGTTTAGATTTGTTTTGCTTTTTTAAATTGGGGAATTAAGTAATTTAATTCAGTTCCACCCCACAAAAAGACACAGTAAATCTCAAGGATTTCTTTGCTAGACTTTACAAGGAAGAGGTACTCCTGCAAAGATCTGTGACCTCTGATTTTACACAGCTCTTTTTTCAAACTGAACTTGATTAATGGTTTCTGTAATTGTAGAGGTTTGTAATTCCTAATCTGTCTTCTTTTTTTTTTTTTTTTCCTCATCTTGGAAAAAAAAGGTTTAATTGAATTTATATTCTAAAATTTTCAACTGAGTGAGGAGAAAGGTCTTGACTCCATTCAGACCCCTGAGTCTTCAGAGACAAAATTTCACAGTCCTTTAGATTTCCTAAAACACTTAGCTACTTATGTCATCTTGTGTAAATGCTTTAAGGACTGCTCCCAATACTAAAGCCAAAGGTTAATGGCAGACCAGTCTCCTGTTGATTTTACTTTTCTAACCAGGATGGCTGAGAAGGTTGTGAAAAACAATAAATAATAATAATAATAATAATAATAATAATAATAATAGTAATAATCACAATCATCTCTTATGCAACTAAGGCTAAACAGTAATGATAGTACAGATTGCATTTAATACTGGTTGCTAATACCTGACTAAAAGATAAAGGTGGATACTTGGTGGTTTACACTTTTTTCTGTTCTAAAATGTGTTTGGGTTTGTGTTTTTTTTTTTTTTTTTCCAACCAGTGCAATGGTTTTGAAAGTGTGGATAATATGGAAGACAGGCAATTAAAAGTATGTGCGTGTAATTCACATTTTATTAATATGGATTTAAATTAAGTTGTCACTTACTATGTGCATCCATTGAAAAATGAGTTCACTGAAATGTTGTGATCCAAAGTGCAGATGGGGCGGGAGAGCTGACATTTAAAACCAGTCTCTAGAGCTGTTACTTGTGCCACTTGTACCAGAGCTTTACATCAGTGTGCTGTCACTGCATGTGATGTGAACCATGTGCTGGCCCAGGAAAGGAGCTGGTGTGTAGGTGACACTGGGGGTGGACGAGCAGTGATCCTTTTCCTGTCTGCAGAGAGCTCAGAAGGGACCTTATCTAGCCCAGGTTCACCCCTGCCTAAAGAGTTGATAAGCACACAACACTGCATGGGAGAGAAAAGGAATTGTTTTTTTAAAACTACGTGTTCTGGAGGACTCGGAGTGTAAACTGGGAGTTCAGACTGGGTGTTCAGGCCATGGATTGGACAGAATCTGGCAGCAGCGAGCCCTGGTCTGTGCACTGCAGCTTTTGAGGCTGTATCCTAACCTGGGCAGGCGCTGCAGCTTGGAAATCCGTCCCTGCCTAGAGGAACAAAAGAATTCTTGTACGTGCATATTCACTGTAGGAAGGCATCAAGAAACTAGATGGACTTCTGGTGGTATGTGGACAGCTGTGGTATTAATTAGAAGCTTTCTACTCTGGAAGCAAACCAGATCCCAAATATAGTTCAGATTGTGAAAAGTGTAAAAATGACTGGAGTTAAATGAGCAAAGTCTGTGATTTGTATGGTCATCTTCTGATGATGAGCTCCTGTCTAATGACATGGGAGAATATGTAAATTGATCAGTAGGTGAAAATGCCCTTGACTCTGCAAATTATGTGTAGAATTACCTTCCTTATGCCAGTTGAAAGCACTAACAGATTTAATATGTCTCACCCACAGCTGAAGTGAACTGTTCACATAGCAAAATTAGACTGTAACAGATATAGCCCATTATTTGCCCCTCAGTAATTGTTTTCTCTTCTAAAATACAAACAACATTGAGGAATGATCCTAAACCTAATTATAATAATTGTAATTTGAAAAATACAGGTACGCCGTCCGGTGTGGTTACAAATGCACTTAGTAGCTGACGGGTAGTTTAAATATTTTCATGTGGAGTCTGGGGGCTTGCTGGGGAGGACATGATGTGAATTTAAAATGATTATCCAGACGTCATTGGACAAGTGAATAACGAGCTGACTGGCCTAGTAAATCATGTGAACCTGTCAAATGTGGGAACACATTGGGGAGGAGATGATGTCAAGTAACAGTAACTTAGCAACCTGGCATTTAGCTGTCCAGAGAATGAGTAAGAGTAGCCACTTTTAAATAGCTGAGTAAATAAATGAATCCCTATACATCTTAGGTGTGCTATAAAAATAGCCCAGCACCGTATGTTTTGTGTCAAGCTGCTTCTTTCTCCTGGATAAGGTGATTTATTATTTCTATTGAAATGAAAAAATGGATTGAAAAGTTAACCCACGTGTAAATGTGGATTTGTGGCCTTTGTCCCTGCTCTGGCGTGCAGCCTTTGAAAGCATGCAAAGAACGGGTAATAGCCTGCTTTGAGATGTTTCTTTCCTTCAGACTTTGCTTATGTACACAAAGATTTGGATGGATAAAAACAATTAATTTCTTAGCCATTACATTTTCAAGCTTTTTATCAGCATTTTCTCAGTGGAGGCAGAACCAGTTTCTGCTCTCACATCAATATAAATCAAGGGGTAATTCCACTGACCTCTGATCTCATTTGAGTTCATAGAATTCTTCTTCCTCCCACACTGGTGTAAATTGGCAGCAGCTCCACTTAGGTTGCTGCTGCTGTTATCAAATAAAAAGGAGTTACCTCTGCATTACTGTAGGTATACATAAAAGCAGAGACCATTTCTTTGCTCTGATGACTCTCCAGATGTGGTCTCACTCCAGAAAATGGAAATGCTGAATATTTCCTTGAAAACAGCTCCTTCCTGATTCAGTAGGGGATCAGCTCCATTCTGGCCTCAGTATCACCACAAACATTATCACCACAAGCATTCAGCAACAATTCCAGGAAGGTCGAAGGAAGCCTTTTCCCAGC
Source organism: Regulus satrapa (assembly GCA_013396955.1). Lineage (NCBI taxonomy): Eukaryota > Metazoa > Chordata > Aves > Passeriformes > Regulidae > Regulus > Regulus satrapa. The sequence goes on along the minus strand of VWZN01013637.1, from coordinate 1,167,003 downwards.
ATTTTGTGCACTGTCCAGTGTACACACAGGAAGGGTGAGATCAATAGTTGGAGTCATTTGAGGACAGCCTGGTGTAAGGTTGTAGTGCAAAAAACTCTTTGAGAGCTGGAAAAGGTCTTCCTTAGGTCTTCCTAGCCTAGAGCAACCGTTGGCCCCCATGTGCTGCACCTGGCCGTGTCTGAAGACGGTTATCCAAATTTTTGGCCATTCACCCCTACAGCGACAGCATTACGGTGTCACCGGTGAGAAAAGCACCTCGGGAGCACTGCCCCAGAGCTGCCTGAGGGTGCATCGCGTCTGAGGCTCGGCGCTCTGGGGAAGCTGCCATGCCGAGGGCTGAGCCGAGGCCGGCGTGTCCGGGCCCCGTGTGAGGGTTACCCCGTCACAGGTTATGCGTGAGGGGAGAGACGCGCTCGTGGTGCAGATCTGCGGCGTGAATCTGCTTTGTGCTGCCAAGCTGAAGGCGAGGCAGACTGCGCGCTGCTGGGGAGGTGACGGGGAGGAAAGGTTGGCTGTCGGATCTGACAAATGCGCATGGGTGTGCAGAGCTTCCTGTATTCGAAAGCTGGTGTTCTGCACCTGCCTGTTACAGGGATAAATGCCTCTTCAAGATGTAATGCAGCAAAAGATTAGACCTTTGTCAGGACAGACAAGCAAGGTCTGATTCCAGCTTGCAGGCACATTTATCAAATAAAGGTTTTATTTTCATAGCGGTATTAAATAAATTATTTAGCGAAGAACTTTGAAATGTAAAATCTGATCATTATGTGGGTCTATTGCAGCCTGTCTACACTATAACAATAAAAAAAGATTACAAAAGGTATTCAGGAAGAGAGAGAGATTGCTGTGCACCTATTTCAATGTCACTATTCAATTCTGTTTTCTTATCTCCTTTACCATAATATTTTAACATGTATTTTTATTCTGCCAGATTGAAATATTGCTGATTTCAGTAGTATTATGTTATTCTGCCATCGTTGCCAGATTTACCATTGCTACTAAAATTACTGTAAAGTGAGCAGAGATCACAAGAGTTTGGACGTGTATTGCTGCTCCTGAAGAGAAACAAAGTACTTCCATGATAAATGATAAGTGAATGACTGCCAGTGAAGGAGTGAAGTTTGTTTTCCAAGCTCTTCAGCATCTCCTTTGCACCAAAACAACCATTTTTCGTTTCTTTCCCTCATTGAAATTCAGCTCAGAAACAATCCACTATGTATTGCGAAGTTGCATGCTCAGCATACTCCCTCTGATTAAGTACTCTGTTATGATAAAAATAATTACTTTTCATGAGACTATACAAAATAATTGTTTTAAAGCCAGTTCAAACAATAAAATAATTGAAGCAAAGTTATTCTCTTAGAGGAAAAGATAGTAAGTTTTGCAACTCTTGTGGAAGATCAGATACACTCTCTACAGAACTTAAAAACATTGGTTATTTTATATACTACTTTTTCAAATACCACAAAGTTTTTTAGTTCCAGAAATAAGTGAAGGAGACAAAAAATGTGGGAAAACAATTTGGTGGAGTCCTGTAGTTGATTGGAGAATGTCATAAAACTAAGATTCCTACTCCCAGTTTGGGGACCCATGGGACCTGAATTCCCATCCTTTTTCTTCCTTATAAATAAAGAGTAACTGCCTTATCTTGGAGTGAAAGTGAAAAAGAAAACAGACCCAAGGAATCTGGCATGTCAGATCAACGCCGACCTTTTGTATGCTCCCATGAACAGAAAAAGGCCCCAAAACTGAACTGGATGGAAAATTTTAAACACTACTGTAGTGTGACAGTGTTTGGCTCTAGCTGTACCAGGTATCCTCTTCTAAGGACCTTGTGGGCTGCATGAGTTTATGTTGTATAAAAACATGATTAAGAACTCCAGAGCCTGTTGTGTGGCTGTCCTGGAGTGCTGCTGCTGATTCCAAAGCGACAGTCTGCAGTGTGACCAAGCAGAAAAGCCATCTGAAGCTCCCATACTCCACTTACACAGATTACTGACAGAGCATTAGGCAAAAAAATCTAGTCCTATTTTGAGACAGAGGTAGTAGAATATTCCTCTGGTCTCAGATTAATAAATTTTGTTATTTCATCTTGTCCCATCAAAGTGAAACATGGTAGATACGGGCACTGAGTGTTTAAACTGCTAGCAATATTACCTTTCATTTAAATAGATTAATAATGTGTACTCTACATAACAAATTGCTTTCGGCACAGAATGAAGACATTGAAAACATAATAAAATTGTGTTAGGCTTTCTGAAATGAATGCATGCTTTAGAAACAATTCTGATTTGAAATGTCTGTAACATCTTCTGTGGCTGTTTCTCTCACAGATGGCAAGAGCTCTGTTTTTGCAGCCCTGAGGGCAAGTGTTGCATGGTTTAAATCCTGGTGGAAAGCTTCCCCATAAGTCAGCACTGCTGGAGAGGCTCGTGGGGTCCATGAAGGATAAGTTAGCCTAATCACAATTAGTGAAGAGAAGCAGACTAGGGAATGGCTAGGACACTGCAGTGTCCAAGGGAAGACTGTACTGGGAGATGTAGCTAAACAAACCTTCAGAAACATTTTTGAAATTCTCCCCTGAAGTTTCTGGCCATGGCAATCAAAAAATAGTTGATGGTTACAATAAACATATGTAAGGAAAGCACGAGAGACATTAAAGTGATGCCAGGTACTTGAGGCATGCTCAGTTTCCCCCTTTATGATTTATCTACACCTTCATGTTGCAACTTCCGATGCTTTACTGCTTTGAGCTCCTTGAAGAAAAGTAGAGAACAGGACAGAGTTGACACCTGGAGCAAACCTGAAGTTTTAACTTTGAATGTCATTGTTGGGCTCGGGGGAGATGGGTGGAAGTGTTCTGTTGCAGCACAGGAATGCTTGTTCCCATTTTCATAATGCACTGTGGTCTGAGCTTAACTGAAGCCACTCCCAATTTCTTCTTAAGGCAACAATGCAGGCACCAACTGATGTATGGACCAAAACTTATTTTACTTCCTCCTAAGAGACCCCTTGGACAAGCAAGTGGATTTTTAGCTTGGGAAGAGTCATGTGGTGACACATAGTCAGACTTGCCAGCCCCCATGAGGTTTGTGGAGGCAGCCTGACATGGCCAGGCAGTCTTGTGGTAGTCATCTGTCTTAAGTTCAAGTTGTTCCACATTCTGCAGTGAGAGTAATTCTGGAAGCTGCCTTTTGGGGAGGAGAATTCATGTCTTTGCTGTGTGCCATTGGTCTGTCGTGCCCCATAGTCAACAAAGCTCTTTCTGAAGGCATCTTCCTTCTTACCTGTGGAGATTGTTCCACTGTCAGACTCTTCAGAATACACCACTTCAAATCTGCCAGTGAAAGACTGGTGTGGTTCATCTCCTCATGTCTTTGAACACCCTCTCAATAAATGCTTGAATACATAGACTCGGATAAAACATCCTACCTTTAATCTCCCTGAATAACCTTGAGATGCCCCTTTGCTCCACTCTGTCTCCTTCTGTGAAATGGTGAATTAGAATCTCACCCACACTGCCATTGTTGAAAGTTAAATTAGTTGTTAGTGAAATGCATTGATGTCCTCAGCTGGAATTATTGGTGTGATAATTGGGCAAAAGCAAGGCTTCTATCAGATATTTAAAATTATACTACATACTGTGGCTTATCTGAATTTCTAACATTTCTTTAAAGAAAGTGTGTCATTGAATTTAATGTTCTGAGAAACCTTACGAACTTCCAATCTATTTTAGCTGTACATTTCAAATTATGCTTATAATTGTGTTTTTATTGAATATAGAAGTTCCTTTCAATTTCTTATTTATTTTTATCTTTATATGAAAAGAATCCTTTTCAAATTCTTATTATACATGGGGTTTAATATACATTTGAGAAGAATGTACTGTGGATAGGTGGCACTTCTGAGAGTTTTCAAATTGTCACAGCAAAATTGTCACATTTTTTTAATTAGGCAGTAGATCCTGCCACATTGATTTGTCAGCAGTGTAACAATTTCTTTAGATAGCTGGAAAATCTGACCAGAATGGTTTTTGTATTTTCCTTTTTTTTTCTTTCTCTTTTTTTTTTTCCTTTTCTCAAGGAATTTCTCACATTTCTTTTTGATTTAAAAGCAGTCATACAGGCACCCATACTTGCAGAAGTCAGTTGAAGAAAATCTCAGGTTCTAGCATTAGAATGAAGAGGATTTTATTACTTCAAGGTGTTGAGGTGTTTTTTTACCATTGTTTAGAGGCAGGAAAGAAAAGCTGTCTCCAAACAAGAATCTGAAGGTCTAACCCAAGTGCTCAGATTGGGGTTTTTTCTGCATTCTGCATACCCTGTGTATTCTAGGTGGTGCAGGTATGGCCTTCCAGAGCTCCTGGGGCCAGGGCTCTGGTGCAGCTGTCGTTAGAAACCTGTTATCAACACTTTGCAGCTCTTGTTTAAATGCTTTCTCTGTTCCAGAATTTCTGTTCAGTGTGTAAGCAAATATTGTTGGGGGAAGTGGAAATACCTGATAGTACTTTGCAAGGTGAAACAGGAGCAACGTGAACCCATAAGGGCATAGGAGACTGGTGTGGGTGCTTAACAGGAAAAAAATAAAAAGGCAGAGTTGTATTCATTGTGTTTGCTGTGGGTTGATTGAGGGGTTTAAAGTGAGGACCAAATTTCACCTCTGGGGCCAAGCTAGAAAATGGCAGGTACAGATCTTTTGTGAGGAATGCTTTGACATCTTCTGATGGCATTTATTGCACAAGCAATGAGTGTTAAAAGCCCCTTTGGGCTTTGTAGTCCATTAATTTCTTTGCCATGAGTATATCCTACTAAAGAAAATGTTGTGTACACTGAGGTACAGTAACCTTTAAAAATACTCTTCTGAGCCTTAGGATAAAAACACTTCATGTTTGGTTTGTAGGCACATTCCCAGTGGTGAATTTTTTTATTATTTTTTAAATCAAGCCAATTAATCCCTTTCCACTTTTTCCATTATTTTATCATATCTAACCTCTTGAGTCCCTAATCTTTTCAACAAGAGGTCTGAACTGCCAGTTATCTGAAAAAGTAATGTTGTACCAATCAAATGAAAACTGGTGCTCAGGATTTTTTTGAAGAGCAGCCCCTTGTCATTCCTGTGTTCAAAAACAAAGAACATAGCTTCAACTATGAGGCATTCACTGGAGGCTTCTTTCCATGAAAATAGTTATCACTCCTTTTTTTTCTTGGCAATTGAGTCATTGTTTCTTTTAAAAGAGGTTGTCATGATCTCCTCATTACCATTTTTCTTAATATGATAAGTGTAAACTACAAGAAAGCGATCATGTTTGAAAGGATACAGGAACCCTAAGGAGCGTTGCACTAACTGCTTGTGTTCTTTGAAAAGGCTTAGACTGGGAATATGACTAACTGTATCATTCTGTCTACTTTGCAGCAGCATTGTCAGTTTCTAGCGTCTTTCACTTATAACACAAGTTACCCTTCAAAAAGAATGCTGTGTTATTGCAGCCAGCCTTTGTATGTCTCCAGCAAAGTGAGATCAGCAACTCCTTTTGGTAGTTGTTTGAACATAATAATGCATTGCACTTCATACTTTTAAAAAAAAAAAAAAAAGGCAAACCAAAAAACAAAATAAAAACAAAACATCCTTTGGCACGTTCACTCCAGTTCATCCTTGCTTGGTAACTGGTAGTCGTCAGTGTTTGACACCAGCTGGAGCTGGGACTTGCTCTCGGAGCTGACTAGGCAGCTGTGGGTCTGCTGGGTGGTCTTTTCTTGGGCTTGCTCCAAGTTCATTCCTAATTGCTCATACGATCCCTGATAAACTATTACTAATGAACAGTTTGCTATTCCTTTTGGGCCATCCAGAAGCAAAAAAGACAGTGCATGCCATCATCTAGTAATGTAGAGATACGATGTTTAAATGCTGGAGCACTGAATTTGCAGCATTTCAGTGCTGTGGCTTTTGTGTCCTATTCATTGATTTTCCTGTGGGAAAAGAAGTAGCGTAGTGCTTTGAGAAAGGAAGGTTACGGACTTTGCCCTTTTACAGCCCTGTTTTTAGGAGTTAGTTTGTTTCAATGTAGTTTGCTGTCAGAAGTTTGTTTTTTTGGTTTTTTTGGTTTTTTTTTTTTTAATGCAGGCACAAGAGGCTCTGTCAGTCTGGTGCACAGTCAGAGCACACTGATTTCAGACACCAGGACCGCTCTGTGTGGGACCAGACATCCTCAGCTCTCCTATGTCTTAGTGGCAGTCCCCAGTATTTAACATTTCCAGCCGCCAACTAGATTTGTAAGAAAGAACATGCTGGGAATTGAGGAATCAAATGTGTGCAACAGTGGGAATCTGTCTACCAGAAATACTCTGAAGCCTCCATACCTTAAGGGAGATCAAAAAAGACCTCAGCATGTTTTGGCTTCGGTTTTCTTTACTGTTTAAGCTGGCTTATTTGGATAAGGCTGACATGCCAAAAAAAGTATATGTTGTATCAAAACATCTTCTATAGCATACATCCATTTTTTCTACACCTGTTAGCCTAGCAGGAGTGGATCAAAGGGGAATGTTGGCATGATTTACAGGACACACAGATGCAGGAACAGACCTGCTTCAAGGCACAAGTGAGGAAAAGGAAATTCAGACTGAAATGTTTGTTCTTTTCTAAAGGCTAAAATTACTATAATAAATGCCAGGTTGCATGAGAGGGTTTTAGGTGGCTGGTTGGGTCTTTCTGTAAGAGAACAGAAAGGGTTGAGCATGAGAGGCAGCAAGGACTCTACCTCTGTTACAGATGAGGACCCTTGGTGTATTGTTTGGCAAACATATTAAGCTTTTTAACTTTATAAAAGAAACCAAGGTGACAAAATTAGAGGAACTGATGATCAGGCTTCAGTTTGGAGTTTCTTTGTACATTCAGGTCTTGCTGAATACTGATCAAGCTGTGCCTGTGTTATTCATACACTTTGGACACATCAGTTGGATTTTTCAGCCCATAATCTCTGTTCCAAATTTTCAGGCAATATTCAGAAATTTTACCACTGCCCTCGGCATTGCATAAGACAAAAAATGAGACAGTTTCTGCCCCGCAGGGCACTCATAGTCTCTGACATAGTCACTGGGACGATAACCATGCTTCATAGGGGAAAGTAAATTCTTCATGCGTGAAGGGAGAAGCAAGTTCTCAATTGAGGCACATAGCAGGGAGAGCATCACATAGATGAGGAAAAGGAATGGTGAAAAAAACCAGCTTTGTAAGGGCAGATTTCAGCATTTCTAGGTGTTCACTGTGTCTTTGCTTCAGCCTCAGACTGCTGGTTTAATGGCATTACAGAGGAAGTGATGAGACTGTGTAAGAACAAGATCAAAACAAAATGCTGCCCTGGCACACCCGTGCAGGAAAACCCTGCTGCAATACTGCTTGTGTGGTAAGCAGAATAAGATCTGGCAGAGTCTTGGTTTGGAAGGCAAAGAAACAGCTTTTTTAAAGGATTTCAGTGTGTATTGTGCAGCAGTGTGTGGTAGCTTCATTGCTTTGTATTTGATGAGTAACAACACAGAGTCCAATTTTAATGAAAGCAAATCATGTCTTAAACAAAAGAATTGGGCTTTAAATTCAAATAAGTTGCCTAACCTGGTTTCTTAATTTCCTCTATATGCTATTTCAGATAATTAATGCTCCTGTTTTAAGGCCAAAGTCATTGTTTTCTGGCAGAAGTGAATGCTTTCAAAATCCTGATGATTTTTGGACTCAGTTTCATCATATTGTCAGGATGTAAGTTACAAGCTGGTTAAATGGGTCTAAAAATTATTGCACAATATAAAACTTGCACAGTTTCTTTACTAAGCTTATAGAACAAGAAGTTTTGTAGTTTAGCAATGTAATTTTACCTGATACTGAATTTGGAGATTTTATTTTTTCCCTATGCTGCCATAAGTTGCTTCAGAAATTCAATGCATTTTATAATAAATTCCATTGATAAGGTCTTGTCCTGTGACCGTATAACTCCCCGTTGTACTTGTGTGAAAAAAAGCCCATGAATTGATTACATCTGGCAGTGTAAAGGAGATGACGTAATGTATTGTATAAATGCACACAGTGGAGTGCCTCAGGGTAGGAGTAGTCTTGTTTTGTAACTGTAAATTATAGTTCTGCTCTCCTCTTGGTGTGAACCCTAAGTTTCAGAGTAGAAAACAGGCGATTCAGGACATGCTTTCTTGCTTGTGAAGCTGAGAATGGATGGAACAAATTACCAGATTCCCTTAAACAAATGCCAGCAGTGAATAGTTTCAAAACAGAGTTGCTTATTTGCTTGGAGAATGGGGTTTTTTGCCAATGTTTTTTAAATTGCAGAGATGAAATTATATGTTGGTATTAGTAACTTCTGAAAGAATTAGCTTTTTATGACTTATTGTGCCTTTGTTTATACTGTTGTAGTGCCAGGAAGTTATGTTGTATTTAACAGTTCAATGCATACCTCCTACCTCTTGGGGCCCTTGTGACAATAAGATGTGCCATCCCGGAGGATGGTTACCAACAAGTATTATTTTGAATAAATAAAATCAATGGGATATGGCTGTGCATCTCAGTGGGGATGAGAAGCTGCCAGAAACAGGAGGTATTGTACTGGCCACACTGGCCACAGCAGGGCTCTGGGCAGCAAAGCCCTGAGTTTAGTTACCAGCAGTGACAGCTGAAGGATATCTTGCTTCCTGGAACTGGGTTTGGTACACGTGGCTACAAGTACCTGAATATTTATGGGTGTATTGTTGACCTCTAAGACTCTGGAACTGGTGTTAGCTGGTGTGAACCCCATATCCAGTTCTGGATGCTCTGTTAAACAGAAAAGGTCACAGCACAGATGAGAATTTGTAAATATGGAGGAACAGGATTTTGCCCTCATGATTGCCACGGTGTTCCTGAAGTGCTCTGGGGAAGACACAGCACCAAACAGTGTCTGTGACATCCCAGAGGAGCAGGACCTCGAGTCTGCCCCACTCTGACAGTTCCTGACCCGTCAGTAGGTCTGTGCAGAGGAACAGTTCTATGGAAATGAGCATGCCTCCTGTGGCCCAGCATCTCATACGTGCCTGGCAGAACTTTGATCGCCCTCTCCTTGCACACAGCCATGGTGGCCTGTCCTTAACAAACCCCACGTTCCTGCAGCTGACGAGGTTCCTCCTGTGCCTGTCCTGGCTGGGAAGCAGTTACCACTCCAGTCAGTGTCACTGTTCCTGGTCACCACATGCCTGTCTTTGGACCACTTGGAAGCTCATCACTTGTCACAAAGACAGCACTGGCTCCTGCTCATCTCCTGCACTTGGGCTGGAAGCTCAGACAATGGTGAAAGACAAAGACATGGTGCTTCAGAGAGGTTGTCCATACATGCTCGGTGTATCCCCTTTGGCTTCATGAGTTCCAATGTCCCCAGTTTCCACTGAACTCTTAATTCTCTCATCGCATAAAACGCACCAAGAAAGCTGTCTTGTGTGCTTGCTATAAGGTCCTGCTTCATTTCTTATATTGTGTGATTTTTTTGCCAGTTATATTCTCTGAACTCCCCATGTCCTATATGCACTTAAATCATACTGGGAGCCCAAGCCTGGCAGGAGTAGGGATACAGCTGCTGCAGATCTCTGGTTCTGTGCAGCTCATCATAACGGTGTTTCTGTTGTGGGTCCATAGGGGATTGTTTTTCATGCTCCTAAAAATGCTAAGAACACATGAGAAAGTGCTCAAGGGCACAAAAACTGCTTGGAATTGAACTGAAGGATTGATTGTCCTGGGAAGTGTTACACATTCAGGCCAGTTGTTGATCATAAAACCTTCTTGAGGTGTACCCTGAAGAAAACAATCCTAATCCACCTTAGAGGAAAGTACTCAACCTGATTCCCAGAGGAGCCTCGGGAGGGAACTCCTGTGTGCATGGCATGGACCCTCTGGGCCAGCCCAGCAGGAGCTGAATCCTTTGGCAGGGTGCACACACTTCTACACAGGCCGTGGTTTCCTTGTGAAATGGAATCCAGTGGTGTGTTCATGTGCTTCATTACTCTCCCCCTGAAACAGCCTCTTGAGCTGAGATACCCTCTCACTGTAATGGAGAATTGTTTTTCTTCACGTACACGAGATTGGTTAGAGCAGTAAGTGCATCAATCATGATTTACTTTTTTTTTTTATTGTCTTGTAAATGCTCTAAGCAAAGAATATAAGTGTTATTAGTTATAAAAGCTACAGTATGAGAAAAATATATTGAAAATTTTGAGGTTTATAGGAGTCATAGAGTACTGAAAAACTCAACAGAAAAGGAAAATATCCATATTTCTTTGTGGATTTCCAAATGCTAACAAAGTAGGGAAGGAAAACATATGCTCTAAAATTTATAGTCAACCACAATTGGCTTCTAAAGCAATTTCTATATTAATTTTCACAGAATATAATTTCTGTTTGTCCCCTTCTTGTTAAAATGGAAAGGAATATTAATTTACCATGGGATGATATGGAATGCATCCCATTTCTCATCTGGGAAAGGGAATTTATTTGTCATCAGTGATAAAACTCACAGGTGAACACTGTGGATTAGGCTGTGGTCAGAGAAAGGGTTGCTTTTTGTAGAATCAACTCTAGTTTTTCAATAATAAACTCAGGCATGTGTGCACTGTATTTCCAATTGTGTTTCAAGCAGTTTTTGGGACAGTAACAAGATAAATTCTAGTATGACAAAGACATTATAGTAGATGCCACCACATTGTTCCTCAAAATATATGTGCTAGGCACTAGCTACTCATAATAAATTTGCTAAAACAATTGCATGAGTAAAAGGTTTTTTGCTTTAACATTCATAGCAGGAAAACAGCTTGCTTTAGAGGCCATCCCCAAAGTCTTTTTAATTTTCTTTTTTCCTCTTACAGGGAAGAAGGTGTGGTAACCCTTTGATAATTTTTATATATATATATATATATATATATTAATGCTGAAATATCATAATCAAATGTATATTAATGAATTTATCTATCACATCCATGTCAACACCGACAGTGTATCAAAATCCCTTCCTAAGGAAACCTTAGGAAGTATAAGGCAGGCCAGATTACTGGTCAGGATATTTCCAACCACTTGTGCAAATTATCCTTTTCTTCATAAGGAATATGAATAAAAACAACCTGTAGGTTTATTGTCTTTGAGTTCCTTTAAGCTTTAGTGTCATTTGCTTGTCATTTCCATGTATAAATATATATCTATATATTCATTCTTTCCTTAGCCGTTCACCCAAAGATGAAACAGGCTGAGATGGTTTTTAATTCACTATGCATCACACACAGAAAGTGTCCTGCCCCTCATGCATTACTGCCTTCCTAGCAGAGAGAGTTTGATCAGGTTTATATAAATGCAGAAACCAGAAAGATGCTGTGAAACAAGACAGGCTTTTTACTAAGGTTACATTGATAAATAGTTAATAAAACATTAATAAATCATTAATATAGTCTTTAATAAATGGTCAGTTGGCTGTCTTTATTCCTATCTTTATTCCATCAAGGCAGTAAGTTGCTTAGCACCAGCTGTAGCATCAAGTTTGCAATAACCTTACTACATCTATTCCTCACTTTTTTTTTTTTCTGAATGAATTTTAATGTGCTGTGTCTCCAAAAATTGAAGGAAGTTTAAGGCAAGAGATTTTGCTAAGATTTAAAAGTACTGAGAAGGCCGTTTGACAGAGAGAATATCACAGATAAGGTCTCTTTAGCAGCAGTGGCCTAAGATTGAAGTTACTGCTAGTGATGTGTGTGGGGCTGATCCTCCTCTGCTCCATTGGCTGCCCTCTAATGATGTGGGAAAGTGTCAGTCCTGAGCTTTTGTGGCCACAAAATAAAAAAAAAAAAAAATAAAAAAAAAGGATGGTTGCTTTCCTTTTCTGCCAAGGTGGTGGAGGAATCCACAAGAGAAGCAGTAAGGGTAGGGCTTGGCCAAACCAGTTGGGATCTATCAAAACTACAGAAGAGGAAGAAGGGCTCGGAAGGGTCCTAGAAATTCCATCCTCTGCTACACATTCCTGTCCCAGTGTAGGAATCAATTCTGCCTAAGCCATGCCTGACTGATGTGTGCTTATCTGTTCTTAGGCATGTTCTTCCACAGATGGAGTCCGTGCAGCCCTCTGAGCAATCTGTTACAGTGCTGCAGGATCCTTACCATTAAAGAGCTTTTTCTTACATCTAACTGGAATTTTTCTGGCTGCAGTTGGAGTTCATATCCTCCATAAAACTGGAGAACAGATTATTCTCTCCTTTAGGAACAGCTCTTTCTGTAATTAAAGGCTGTTCTCATGTCTCCCCTCAGTTCTCCCAAGGGAAGTACATGAGCCCTGTATCTTGGGAGGCTTCAAATTAGATCAGGCTAAGCAGTTCAGAGCGCACGAGGAAGGGAAGCTGCCTCAGTAGGAACTCAGAGTACACAATCCTGCTTCTTTTTTTCCATAATGACATCTTAGAGCCTAGCTAGCTGCTTTTATCTGTACTTAAAAACACGGTACACTTTCTTTTGAACAAGAAGGAAATGATGGAAAAAATGAAATACAGAGACAGGAAATAAATCTTGAAGATGGCTATTAATTTTAGGGACTGGTTTTGTAAAACCATTTACCATCTGCTCATGTCCCCTGTACTCAATTCTCTCTAAACTCTCTAAACTAAACTCTCTCTTTCTGACCTCTTCCTTAGAAACTTGCAAGTTTAAATCCTTCCCCAGTCCTCTCCTTCCATTTAAATCACGATTTGGCCTTGAACCTCTGCATCCCTTAAAAGCTTTGCTTGGGGTATTTGTATTTTGGGTGATTCATTAGCTCGCATCTGCATGTGTCCTTCTTAGTTACTTACCTGAGGGCTTTTATAGCCAAAAAAAACCCCAGACTTAGCTGCAGAGACGAGCATGTCTAGGTCTAATAAATAAAACACATGGAGTCAATTAAAACAATGTTTAAATAATTTTCAGAAAGGAGGATGCTTGATGTTGCTACATCAGAGGACCACAGTGACTTTTAAGCCAAGAAACAGTGCAGGTTTACTTTCTCATTTAATCTCCAGGTCTATAAAAAAATGCATGCTTCTATAGCAGTCATCTACCCACTCCAACAGTTTACATGATTTTGGAATTATTTTAAGTCCAAACCATGTGAAAATAAATCCTAACTCAATTTTGTGGGATTACTTTGTTTCCATTAAATTTCTGTTTAAAGAGTTTCATATGCTTGCTTTTATTATTTTTACTTCCAGGAATTTATGAATACTTCCAAATTTGGACTGATTAAACTGTTTTTACTTTTCCTGGGGAAAAAAAAAAAACAAAACCAACCCTTGAATTTAATTCTCTGTCTATTTTCCCAAGTATTTACAAACTAAGGTGGTTATAGACACATCTTAATGGATGCATACACTGTCTGTGTGGGTCTTTATATTCTTCACATGTTAAAAGGTAGATACATCAGATTTCACAAGCTAAACAAAATAGAGCTTAGCAAGTACTTAAAGACGAGGGACCTCCAGAAGAAATTGGGGCACAAGAAAGAATGGTGAAGTCATGCGGGTTATTAAACAAATGACATCTTTTCTTCTGATGCTCCAGAGTAACCTATCTGTGCTTAGGGAATGAAGCAGGAGCAAGCTAAGCAGCCGCATCCCTGCGGGGCGTGGGGATGGGATTTGGACCCCTCGCTGCCATAGTGCTGTGCCATTTCTCCGTGTCCTTCTGTAGCTCAGCTCTGTGGGGCTGGAACACGCTGCTGGGTGGTGGTCGCTGTGGGGTGCCTCCCCAGACATTTTGAAGTGACATTTTTCAGATGAGTCAACTCAAAACTTTCTCCACCACCATTCAAGGTTCTTTGGTCGACAGTGCTCTGGCACCTGGCTGTAGGTAGATGTAGGTTTGTTTCTTTAGCTAACTGTGTACTTCCTCACTCCTTCCACACACAGTTTGGTTGGTTTATATGCTGAGCTTTAAATGTTTGCGCTGCTATGCATGTGTAATCCTGTCTGGAATTTTCTGTCCAGTAATTTTCATTGCAGTGAGAATTGAAGTGAAATGCTTCCATGTAGCTAGGTTGTACCTTTGGAAGAGATTTTGGTGCTCACCAGGTCACTCTGTAAACACAGAGATTGGATAGTCATAGCCTCTGGGGGGGCAGGATTTCTCACCTTGGAATTGAATTTCTTCAAATAATAGCAGGCTCCTTTGCCCACTGTTTAATGTTCACATGTCCCCTAATAGGGAGATGACTAGGTTTGCTTACACTTCAGCCTGCCAAGTGGGTAGGCAGTGGTTACTACATGTGTTTTGACAGGCAATATTCTGAAACGTTTGCTGGCATCTCCTTCCCATGAATCCTAGGCTCTCTGTACAGCATTTTCTGTGTGGGCAGGAAGAGACTGAGGTCAAGCCTATAATTGCAGTTCTAGAATATTCTTCATTTCTGCCTCCAGTCAGGATGCCTGGCCCTCTTTTAATTATGTGATGCCGTCTGCTTAAGAGATTTGCCACTAAGCAACCTCTGTGGCATAGGCTTTGGCCAAGGCAGGCAGGATTTGGATTATATTGTCCCACAGGAAAGTTCACGAGATGATGAAGTCTTTTTCTGCCTTCCCCTGTGCAGAGGTCAGACAATCAATGCCATTTAAAGTGCTCTTCATAGCACTGAGCTGCCACAGCCTCACACATCAGGAGGGATGAACCATTCAACAATTGCTTCTTCTCATCGCCACCATTTGGGCTGTGTCTAGTGAAAACGGGCCATGGGCTCCACAGAACAAACCCAGAGGTTCTTTCAGGGGTGCAGCCTGTCCCATCTGCCCAAGAAAGTTTATGTGTCTGCCTGTCCCTCAGACTGAGGACCATGGTGCATAGCTTGCTTTCTCTGTCCTAACCTCCTGTAACACATAATTTGGGAGGGACAGCTGTAGTTCTGAAACTTGCTGGCTCTGTCTTCAGTGAACTGTAATTAGTATCACCTCTAGCTACCCAGGGTTTAGCCAAACTGCACCCATCACACTGCCCTTTTGACAACATCTATATTTTCTTAATCAATTGCATTATGTAATGTTTTTATTTGTGGAGCATTTGAGTGGTTATCATGTTACATACAGAAACTGACCTGTTTATAAGCTTCCTTATAACTAGCCCTGGGTTTGACCAGTGTGTAATAGCAGCTGGGAAGCATAGTTTACTGAGTCAG
Source organism: Regulus satrapa (assembly GCA_013396955.1). Classification (NCBI taxonomy): domain Eukaryota; kingdom Metazoa; phylum Chordata; class Aves; order Passeriformes; family Regulidae; genus Regulus; species Regulus satrapa. Next base: position 1,151,816 of record VWZN01013637.1, on the reverse strand, counting down.
GTCATTGCACATAAGATTTCTGAGATCAGATGCTCTTCTGCTCTTTGCTTCCCTTGTCTCAAGAAAGAATTCTTTCTGAGCTTTTTAGGCAAAGAAAAACAACCAAGAACAGCAATACAACAGAATGCAGGAGACAACTATTACTGCCTCTCTGGATATTTATTAAATTAAAAACAAAGCTAAACAAGAAAGAAGCAGCGTCTCCCACAAAACACTCTCATTACAAGGGCGTTTACAAGCTCTTCTTAAGCCAGCACTTGTGCAGTTCCTTGGTTTTAGTGATTTTCTCCCTGCTCCAATGACACAAGCCCCAGAGTGCTCCTATGGGGCTTGCTGGGGCAGCAGCTCCATGCAGCGGGAAGGAGCAGGCATTTGCTGCTCTCCTGCTGCTGTCTGGTAGCCATGGGCACCCAGGTTGTTTCTTCAAAGACAATTGGGACGTGAGTGTACAAACATTGAATAAACGCACTAATACAGCAAAGGGATGGTTTTTGCTTAAATGGTCTGGTAGGCAGGTTTCACTGGAGACTTGGATTTCCTGGTTAAGTACAGACTCTGAGTAACTCTGTGCTAATCATCTGATTTCTCAGTCCTTCAATTTAAAGTGGAATCAATAGTCCTCTGAGGCTGTGACATTGCTTTCCACAGTAAGAGCCTATGGCCAGTGCCACAAGAAGATGCTGTGGTGCTGTCCCTTCTCTCTGCTACACCAGACATTCATGCTGCAAGCCCATTCCAGATTTTTGTAGAGCTGCCTCTTGTTTATTTGCCCCTCTGCAGTCTTGAATAGGGCTGCATCTTGCCACCATGCACTCCCTGCAGGGTTGCAGCCAGTGCTGTACAGGAGGGCCTCCTTCTTGCCTGGGGTTTGCAGGTAAAACCCTCTATTCATGCAGCTTGGCAGGCTGACCACAGAGGTGGAGCCAGTTGCCCTCTGATGAAGACATGGATGGTCACAATTTTCACATAAATCCTGTCCTCACTCTGGTTCTGAGGAAGTGCTGCCTGTGGGATTGTTAAGGTGTTCATCGACCTCAAAGCTATGGTTCATGCGACCTAAGGGTGTGAGGCAGTGAGTTCGATTCCTTGAACAATTGCATCTCCAGGCTCAATGGAGCAAATGTGACCATTTTTAGCTCTCTTTCTTCTTTACATGAAAGAGAGCTTCTTTACTCTCTTCTCTATACATGAATTTGTTTTCTAAACTTTTTCTTTCTTCCCTAGGAGATGACCCATTCCTGGCCTCCTCCTCTTACTGCTATTCACACTCCTGGCAAGGCTGAGCAGACCAAGTTTTCTATCCCAAGCAAGGTACAAGTGAGCTATTGCCAATGACCTGATTAGCATTCTGTTCTGTTGAGTGCTCTTTGCTGGAGAGTTTATTTTTGTAATTGGTCGCACTTAAAAAAATTCCTGATACTATTTTTAGTTGGAAATTCCCAATCAGACTGTCACTATTTGTAAAACTGCTTATTTAAAGCTGCAGAATGCCCAATGGAAGCAAAGTGAGATTTTTGTCTCTGTTGTTATAGGAATCTTTCTACGTCAAGTAAAATATATTTTATTTTGTTTTTTTCCATTATTATTTGTGCAATGAAAAAGTTTGAAATTGACTTTTTTTTTCACTTACTGATTGATTGCATGGTGAAGTTTTGGCTGCATAATCAAATTATGGTTACTGAAAAGGTCCCTGCATGTGAAGAGCACGATGGCATCTGTGTCACACCCCAGAGAGAGGCATAGAGTCAGGCAACGTGATCCTCTGTCCTGGTCTTGTTAAAGGCACACGCTCAACACCAGCCCAGAAAGCGCTTCTAGTTCATGTAACACACACTGAATTGTTAAATTGTGTGATTTGAAGGTGCCCTTAGCTCAAATTGCCCTATTGCCTTCTGGCTATGATTCCAGTAGCACTGCTAGAGATCAGGCTCATACCTGGGACAGGTTCTGCCAGAGGTGTCTCGTGCTGGGACCTGAACTACTCTGAGTTGATGATGTTTGGGGAAGAAGAAAACTTCCCCAGGGTGGGAAGTTTATACCATTCTGTCATGGAGCTACATAAAAGTTTCTTTCCAAAGGCATTATCTTGAAAAATAGCTTATTAAACTGGTACTGCTTAACATTCTAGTTCAAGCAATCATATCCTGGTTTAGAAGCTGGAATGTGATTTTTGCTCTTACTGATTTCCCCTTTCTGAAATGTAGCCACTATATTTAGTTGGAAAGAAATGAAATTAGCAATATCTGTGGCTTCTTAAACAAAACCAAAGCCGGTGCCCACAATGTCTATTTTAATGGATTGCGATTGTTACTGTCCTAGCACTGCTGCTGTCACTGCAGTTTCCTGCTGCAGTGGGAAGCATCAGAAGTCATTGAATCAGAGAACGGCCAGGGTTGGAAGGGACCTTAAAGGTTATCTGGTTTCATCTAGTTCCCTGCCTTGGGCAGGGACACCTTCCACTGGACCAGATTGCTCAGAGCCACATCCAGCCTGGCCATGAACATTTCCAGGGATGGGGCATCCACAGCTTTTCTGGACAACCTGTTTCAGTGCCTCGCCATCCTCACAGTACAGAATTTTTTCCTAGGATCTAATTTAAACCTACTCTCAGTCTGAAGCCATTTCCCCTTGTCGTGTCACTCCATGTGCTATAGAAAGCCCCTGTCTACCTTTCTTGTAGGCTCATAACCTACTCTCAATAATCCTCATTGGGAGCATAATACAAATTGGGAAAACGTCAGCTGAACCCTTTAAGGTGAACTGTGTGAATACAGGCCTTTTACTTGCTGGAAGCTGATTTTTTGTGGGTTTGGTTTTTTTGGTTCTTTTTCTTTAATTTATACCATCTCTTAATTTAATGCGCTGTTTCTGATGAGCCCTACAGAAACTGGCTAGAGTCCTGCAGGCTGAAACTATCTCCATTGGTAGTAGTATAAGCATAAGTTCAGAGAAACTAAAATCTTGGGTTTGCTTTTTAGTTTCTATCAAATTTGCTTTGAACTTTTAAGATCCATATCAAAATTAATTTCTGGGCACATTAATGTTGATCCTAAAATTCTTGACCATATCACTTCAATACAAAATATAAATTAGATTTTTAAAAAAAATTTTTAGCTAGCATTGCAGGAAATAGGCAAGCACATAAATGTTTCCATGTTTGCTGGTCTTACTTTAAAAATACAGCAGAAATGTCTCTTCAGAACATCACTTTAATCAATTATGGCTGGCCAAATTACACATCTAGGACATAATATGGCTAGGTTATGCAGCCATATAAACCAGAGACGGGCACTGTTAGAAGTTTTAAATTTAGCTATTAAAATAAAGGTATTCTCATGAGAAACATATATTTACAAAGTGTGATAAAAGAGGTGGAACTTATCAAAACAATTTATCCCTTTGACATTCAAATTTAAAGTGCCATGTTTACTCTTAGGGCATTATTTACTTCACAAGGGACTGACTGACAGCACAATATAATATTAGGAACTAATAATGCCCTAAGAGGAAGTGCAGTGAAGGTTTTAATGACTTTAACATCCTACAGAACTAACACTTCCAGCAAAGTAGTGCCTGGCTGTAGGAGGAGGTTGTAAATAACACCTTAATTTCAACTGATCAAACTCGACTTGGAAAGAAAGCTGATGGCAATCACTGTGGACTACAGAGCCTAGAGAAAAACCAAGCCAGAAACCACTGTGACATTAAGGAAACAGCTCGGTTATTGTGAGCCAACAAGAATCCTGGAGTTAGCATACTCAGTGTTGCAAGCCAGATCCTTTGCTGGTTTTAAGTTGTTGTAGTTCCATTGATTTCATTGGATTTGGACCAGTTTCCATCAGGTGAAGATCCACTTCCCGCGTCTTCATCAAATCCTGTGTGTCACAGTCCAAATAAACACAGTGACTACCAATAAAAGATTACTGCATTTCCAGGCAGTGAGATCAAACAAAAGAAAGGCGATGGCACTGAACTGAATGCACAGCTGCATTCGTGCTGCATTGTGTTCTGAGCTGTACGTCCTGGGTGGCTCCTGCACACGTCCTGGCCAGGCCTGGGAAGGGCCCGGGCTGCTGCAGGGGTCAGTCTCTGAAAGGAGGGCTGCAGATTTACAGCAGCTGAGGACGTGCTCTTGCCTGAGCTCTGAAGGGTCCCTCGCTGGTGCTCTGTCTCCACAGTTAATGCTTTTTTAAACCAATGTCAATGGCGCTGCCTTAACAATCCCACGATCCCTTCCTGTGCCATCCCCTTCCCTGTCCATAGAGCTCCAGTGCCCTTAATGTGGCAAGCCAAGATATATCTTACCTTCTTCATCTTATTTAACTAATGCTGACATTTTGTGTGTTCTTCTTTATAGGACTCCCAACATCTGACCTCAGGATACAATGTACAAAGTAGGTCTTTATCATCCTAGTTCTAACAGTCAGGGTTGGGTTTTGGTTTTTTTTTTGTCTGCTCAACATCATTAAAACAAAGGCTAAAAAATTAATTTCTGTGGTGCTAAAGCAGATCAGTTCCATTTTTTTATTACATGTTATGCATTGTGGCATGTTGTGAAAGCAAGTATAATTAGATGGGCTGACAGCTTTGGGTGCATTTTAATTCTGCAGTAATCTTTTGACATTTGAAAATGTGTTTCCTTTGTTTGCAGAGTGGAGTGATCCAGCAGGGAAAGTTGCAACTAAGTCAGTGCCACAAAAGTCGTAAGTATTATTATTTCCAGCTTTAAATCTCATTTTAAATTTATCATAAAGAATGAGCTTATTTCTCCAAAGGTAACTAAAACCCAGCTCTGCTCATAATCTTGTCCTGGTGTTCAGGTGTTCTCTGTAGTCCTTAAAAATTAGCCATAAACCAGTTTTATGTTTGCAGTGCTTATTACTGTTGCTTCTTTTTAAGCATTAGCTAACAGAGGTATGTGTGAAAGATGAGTTTATTAAGCAGAAATAATGCTGATTTTAGTTCTACAGCTTGCCAAAATTAAATCACTTTTATGCTTCTCTCATCAGATACTAAGCCTCTTACAATAGAAAATGCAGCCCAATGAACAGATGATGCAGGAATTTTTACATTCATACAGTGAGAGAGAGAAAAACACATTATACAGAATGATTCTGCTAGCTGGTGTTGAAAAGCTGGTCTTGAGTTTCATACACTTTGAAACAGCTGAAAATCACAGATGATCTATAAATATGACAGTAATGAAAATTGTGAAAGAGCTAGTTCTCCATTGTGCTAAACCATTTTTCTTTGGTGCTTCTCTGGTGTAATGCTGCAGTAGTGTAGCAGTGAGTGGAGACTGAATTGTCTTTTACTTTTGTCCCAGGTTCTCTGATTTCCAAACAGGAACTAAATATCAACTTTGAACAGTAGGCTATTGTTTTATACTTATGAAAATGTGTGGGTCTGATTTCAGGTCAGAGCTGCTGGGATTTTTAGTGTTAATTGTTCTAAAGTAGTGAATGCAGAACTGCATTAATTTAACAGACAGTTGTGTAAATACAATATGTTCATTTAAAATTCCTTCAAAATGATTCTGGTGGTTGCCTTTAATCTACTAAAGACACAGTTTTAAAAATCCCTGTAGGGGAAGAAAAATCAATGTGGTGACACCTACACAAGTTTAAAAAATGAATTTAAATATACTGATCCTTAGTGCAAGTTTGCATACACAGAAGGGCTTGTTGGAGTTCAGTGAAGTGTCTGTGACTGTGTGAGAGGTCCAGGACTAGAGCAGATGTGGGTACTGAATCTGTTGATGTACACAGCAGGCTCTGAAAGTCCAGTTCTTTACTCATTAACTCAAGTCATGGAAGTACTCATTCAAATACAGTTGGTTGAGTAAACCTTTACAAAATTGTGGCTGAGAGAATTATCAAATTTTAAAATGCAAAAGGTTTTTTCAGACTAAATGAGAAATGGATAGGAATGCTAATGATATTTAAGTTAATTTGCAGAAGTAGCAGTTATTTTTTAAACTTAGTTACAAATTAATTTTTGCCCTTTGCTGTTTGGTTTCCAGTAGTAACTTGTTTTTTTGTGAAGGCTCTAGCCAACTGTACCCACAGTTCTTGGTAAGAGAACGGGAGCATTCATGTTTCAGAACATCATAGCAATCCAAATCTAACATCCAGCACCTTCTGTAATAAATTTTAAAAAAGGAAAAAAAATTTTTCTTAAATCTTAATATTATTAAAGATCTTAAAATTATTTTTGTCTAAAAGCAAATGTATTTGGATTCCACTGTGGAAAAAATATTTTACTGAGTGTACCATAAAAGACAATATTTCAATAGTTTGTAACCAACAGTAATAGACTTGTCAATCATAGTTTATAGTTATAAGCTGAATTTCAAAAGAACAGTGCTTCAGAGCTCAGTGGTATATAGTGCATTTAATGGGACCAAAGCTCTCTATAGGAAGCCTGATATAAAACCCGGAGACACTGAGTACATTTTATGAACCAGTTGTTCTCTGTTCTGCTGCTTGATCTAAAGTTCCAGTACTATCAATCAGATTTCTGCTGCAATGAACTGCCTTCTTACGGTAGGTGATAGATTTTACACATGAGAGATCAGAGCTGCAATAAAGCTACTTTTATTTTTAGCTTCCAAATGAAGATCAGCTAACCCATTACTATCACTTTTTCTCTTTTACTGCAGAAAAATTGTTAAGGCAGCTTCTAAGAATTGCCACAGGGCTTTGGGAGGTTAGAAGGCAGTCCACTGTGAGGCTTGGTATTACGAGGCCAACGTGTTTCTTTAGATCTGTGTGTGCAGTTACCACCACCTTCACGGGGAATTGCAGCACTTGAGCACCTAATGAAATTAAAGCAGGAGTGGGACAGAAAGACGTAATGGTATCAAGTAGAGCTGGATGGTGCAATCCAAACAAAGCCTGATAGGTAGACAGCTCCTGCAGTCATTTTAATAATAGAGTGTTTATCAGATTGCAATGGTATAAAGGAGGATTTAGCTTTTCTAACATTGGTTGGTTTCGGGGATATTGGCGTGTGTGAGTGAAATGACAGTCCAGCTTATCCCCAGTAACATCTGTTGCCATGCTCTCAGCCCCACACTGGGGTCTCACTGACTTCAAAACTCTATCCCCCACCAATTACATATTTTGTCAATAGGATCTGTCATCCATACTTCAGTTTGATCAAATCTGACTGATTTTTTACTGAATTTTACTGTGTTCATCTGTAGGCTTTGTTAGAGTCCTTTTAACCTGGTTATGTTTCTAGCTGTTACCCAACTTTTTTTAAGTTCCTGTGTAATTTAAGTGAAACCTAAATCATCTTTTCCATTTACATTGGTCCTAGTGACACTCTTGTAGATTGCAGTGGCTTCGTTAGAGATCCAAAGGAGTTGGCAATAACGTGCTTGCATTCACCATATTGCTGAGTTTTACCATGGCTAGTTGAGGGGCGAATGCAGAGCAGAGATACTTCACCTTCATAATGCTGCATCCTGCTCCAGCAGCCAAGCTGTCTCTATGTCATTATAGAGTTCAGGTGTAGAGATGTTGGCAGCATAGGAGATCAGACTGAAGGAATGTGTGATTTTTGCAAGATAACCTTTCAAGGTGCACACTTTTGTGGGTAAAATGAGGGCGACGTACTGCAAAGTGGATTAATTTACCAGTTTGCTGCTACTGTAGGGGGATGCAAAATGTATGGCTCCTTGTCCAAGTAAAGCTTTCTGAAATGCAAATTTCATCCTTTTTATAATGTTACAATATACTTTGTTACATCCATAGGCTGAATAAACCAAATCCCCACTGCAGCGGGTGAGATAGAAGATGGAGTAGTTAGGATTGTGTCTAAATTCTGCACCTATGTTGTACATGAGACCATATACTTAGAACTAACCTTGGATCCTAAGTTGCACTCAAAAATTTTGAACACTGATCTGCATGCATGTGTGTGTACTGTGGTGAATTTTTACAGCTGAAGTCAGGCTATGTAAAACTGCAGCACTTGGTTTCCCTTTTTATAATTTCAAATTCACTGTAAATCTCCGCTGGGCATTGTGTGGTCAGTTTTCAGCCAGTCTGTTCTGATTAGTTTATTATAAAGCATAGTAAGCAGGAACAGATAAGGTGCAACCAATTGCACTGCAAAGGATTTTCTGTCAGCTTCCATGAATCTGAGGGGACGGACTCAGCTCATGACTTGGGTTTCTGTTATATAATTGCCTTTGCAAGTATGTCATCCTCAAACATCCAGTCCTTTTATTCTGTTTTGGTTGTTAGCATTTGGCCTTTGTCCAGTTGGAAACTACCCAGAACCTTTTTAATCAAGCACATCCTGTGTTTTGAAATCATACTGCAGAGTAATCTTGGGTAGTTTCCATAAAAGCCTAGCTAAAAAGAAGAATGTATTCATAATGGTATTCTTCCCCTGTCATAAAATTACTTCCTATACTTACTGTATTAATACAGTATTAAAAGGCCCTTCTCATGGGCTCAGTGAACTACCGGAAACCATTAAAAACTTAGAGCAGCAAATTTTTATGGATCAGACAAAACCAACGTGTTTTATCTTTATGGCGTTTTGTTATCCATCATACTTAATGATACACAACCTGTGTGGGGAGTAGAGAGCAGCTAAATACAGTGAGCTTAAAACTAAAGCAAGCATCTGAAAATCTTTGTGCTGTTTCAGCAAGGTTTTTCCTAAGTGTTTTCAGCACTGCTTTCAGTTGGGCCAGGATTTCGCTTCACAGTTCCAAAACAATTCAAATAAATAGCAGTACTTTTCTAATCCCAAATATTATCATAATACTTGATGGAAGTGTGTTTGAAAATGGAAATGTGCTTCTCGACATCTAAATACTTTTCATAAGTATCTAATGGATTTTTGGAAGATCTCCTCTGTGTCAGGGACAGCCACCTGGGAACACAGAAAACAAAATTTGGCAGCATGTGCAAGCTATGAATTAAAGGTAATTCACGGTTTGAAATGAATCAGCGTGAGGTCCTTATGGAGAGTAATCAGACATCAAGAGGATTTTACACCAAGTATTGGATATCGGAACAAGTAATGTTATTATTCAGAACTATTCAGAACATTCAAATCAAGAAGCACTGATGAATCCTTAACCTGGAAAGAAATCTGTTTTTAAAAAAAAGGAAAAAAAAAAAAGGATTCATTCAATGTTTGTGCATAATTTCCAAAAATGTGCCAGCAACCAGAAATGTAAAATTCATCTCCAACTGGCATAGGAAGCAGGTTCCTATTTATGTATCAACTCTCTGTCAGTGTTGCAGTCACGATGCAGCCCAGGTGTAATACACAGGAGAAGCTGAAATGTTCCTATTACTAATTACAGTTTTTAGCTGGCCATAACAAAACGTGAGTGCACAGTTGAGCCCACAGTGGTGACAGCCAGGTTTTTGTCACAGCCTACCTTCACATGGCCAGCCTGAATCATTACCCTAAGTGCTGCCTGTTTGTTCGAAGTAGGAAGTTCCAAAGATATTCCCTCTGGGTAAACTGGGAAAGTCATGACTACAAGGGCCTCGCACTGCCGTGTACAAATTATGATAAGTGAAACAACAGTGGCGTGTAATCGGAGCTCCATGAATCTTTAGAGAGCTCCAGTGCACTATATTAAAGGGACAAATAACAGATGAAAATAGAAGGGTCTCTTTTGAGAAATGTCACTCATCTTTCATAGTTACTGTTTAGTTTTGTAAGGTGGAAGTTTTCTTTGAATCCTTTTCCCTAGTAAGTTCTTGGGTTTGAAGCAATGAAAGTTAAGACTCTAGTTTTGTTCCTCACTGCTGCAGGCTTTGCCTTGTGAGCAAAGTATGAAGTAATTTGGAGTAATATATACATGTGTTTCCTATGGACAGTTGCCTATAGAAGGAAACTTGCAAAATATTTCAGCTGATGTAAAGTATGTGAAAATCCAGTGTCATAATTAAAAGCCCTGTATCTTTGAAGATAAGCCCATTCTTCAAAATAATTTCTAAATTAGACTTTTAATTTGTTTTCATTATTCAGCTGGCTCACATACAGTTTAACCTCCCTGTCAAAATAAAGTTTATTTCCTAATTCATTCTTTTCCATGATCTCTTTCTCCTGACATGTTTATAAATCAGTTTGAAAAATTGTGGCAACAGAGCTAAATTAATTCTGTGATATTTTTGCAGATCAAATTTTAATAATTTTTCTTGCCTATCAGAGACTTACTGCCTTTAAGACTGCCTGAAACAAGCTAACATGTTCCATTCTTGCCAGCATTGCTGATTGCGACTCAAGTGAGCACTGAACCATTTGAATTTCCTCTGATACTGTATAACCCCCCATTAAAAATTCAACATTTATTTGCCCTAACTAACGAGTAGCAGTTGAAATACTTTGTTCTCTAGCAGGATGCACTGCTGTGTCACTGCCAAGTGCAGGCAGTCACTGAACTGCGACCACTGAAATGTCAGCATTAATAGAGAGAGGTAAACGACACAGTAACATGTTTGGATTCCTGATGTATTTCCCTATCCACTACATACCAATTCCCATTTCGAAAAGTGGTTAGACTGCAAATCTGCCACAGGTTTCCCTGTATTTAAAGAGCTTTTTCACAGGCTGCAGCATATGTTGTGCCTTTATGGCTTAAGGCCGGTCTCAAACTGACCTCCCAATTTACATTTCTGTGGGATGGAGTCACTTCTGAACTTCAGTGTAACTTCAAACATTCATTTTGAAAAAGAAATGTGCTCAGCAAATCCAAAAATGTAAACCAGGGTAGAGCAAGGGAGGCCACTGCGCTCAGTCCCTCTCCCACTCATTTGTTTTGTGACCCACACACTTGCTGATAAAAGACATACAAATGAACTTCTTGCTTGGCTTTCTGGCTGCCATAACTTGGACCTCACCATGCTCCCTTTGTCTTAACTCTGACCTGTCAGTAAATTTCTGGTCCAGAGCCAAGCCAGTTTTCTCTCTGGCTCTTTTCTTCCTGATGCCCTTTGCTCCAGTCCCTTTCATTCTTTCTGTCATGGCTTACTGGCTTTGCAGACTTTAGTAACGTGAGACAGAGAAAATTGTCACCCAGATTCATCTGCACTGTGCTGCAAAATAGTCGTAATTGGAAATGGGTGATAAGTTTGAGAGGAGAATGCATTTTGCCAGGAAGCTTGGTATTCATAATATGAGGCTGGGCTTGAAACTCCCAATTTGTGTCCTAAATACTCTAGGTAAGACTAACAGCCTCCTTTCCTAATATTCCAACTTAATCCTTTGCATCTTTCCTCTGAATCCCTCTGACAACCTCAATAATCCACCACATTTTTCTCAGCTTCACAGTCTCTATCCAGAGGAACTTCTATTGCTACCATTATCCTTTGGGCAGAGGGCTCAGCAGGGCTCCAAAGCCTATCAATTTTCTGGCCAGAAGGCTTATTTTTTATGAAGTGAAGTTCTCACAACACCCCACGGGGCTAGGCCACGCTCACTGCATTAGGCTCTGTCTTGGATAGCCCTTGGAGCCACAGATTCAGAGCAGTTGTACCTTACAAATGCATCCTCCCAAATGACAAAAAAGGAAAACATTCCCTGCTGCTGGGCTAATTACTGCTTTAAATTCCCAGAGGAAGAGCTGCTTCGCTCACTTGTGTCCATACATCTCAGAGAAATGCATTTTGAGACTTTCCTAATGCTGCAAATGCAGCTTTCCAAGAAAATTATGTAGCCCAGGAGGAGGAGGAGGAGAGAGATGTCTATAGCCTTACTTTAGTAGGTACAAACCAATTGTTTAATTAATATCCATGTTGTGGAAACACAGGAGGAAGTGATTTAGCTTCAATGAAATTGTCCCTTACCGGAAAGTCTCGTTTAGTCAAAATGCTTCTTTACAGGTTTGGAAAGAAAGATGTTGGCTCATCTGCCTCATATTGTCAAGAAGGATGTAAGTGCAGCTGTCAGGCTCATCTGAGTCTGCAGAAGCAGTAAATGTCTGCAGTAATGAGGGGATTGCTTTCACAGCTATTTACCTGTTAGACTCTAATAAGTATTTGCTTTTTTGGTGTCCCTGCTTACTTCAATGCCGACAGCTGTGTTTTAAGGGCATAGATGTGCTTTTTGCAGAGAGAGGAATGTGAATCAGTGCTGCCCATACTTGATTTAGCATGAATTTCAATAGTTCCAGACAAATTCGAAAGCCTATACAAATCATAGAGCTTCAAGTCTGGCTGTATGCTAGACTGGAATTTTTTGTTAGGTCAGACCTTTATCTCAGCTTCTTTTTGTGGCTCCTTATGGGGAGATTGAAGAGGAACTGAAACTGGTGACCTGTCTTGACCTTTAGTACTGGATTAAAATTCCAACTTGCTGCCATGGCAACGGGCCTTGAAAATTAGATCCTGACAGAAGCAGGGAGAAACTTAAAACTGCAACTGCCGCACTGAACTGAAGAAAGGTTGCTTACAAATGTCAGCGACGGGCTTTTAATTGAAATAATCTGCCTGTCCCTGTACCAAAAAAAATTTAAAAAATAAAAAAAAAAAGGAAGAGAGAAATGAAAGGTGAAAAAAAACCAAACAAACCCCCCAAAATTGTGACTTTTTGGGTTTTGTTTTGGTTTGGTTTGGTTTTGGGTTTTTTTTTTTTTCTGTTTTGTTTTTTTTTTCAAAAATCTATTACAATTCAGAGGTCATGCTGCTGAATCCTGCAGACTCTGACATTTGAGGTGGCAGCAAGAAAACGTGCATGGTGAGAAGGGAGCCAGACATGCACTTGCAAAGGTCTGAACCCCCCAGACCAGACTGGCAGCAGGAGCCAGACAGTGGCCAGTGTTAAATCACAGGTTAACTTTCTATTTTCTTCTCCTTTAACCTGACACCAGGGATCAAAAGAGACATCACAGTGTCTCGTCTGACTCCAAGGATCCATGCAATTATCTGTTCTGTAGATGGAAAGGGATAAACATAAGCTAGATAGTGCTATTTCAGATCAAGTGTGATAAAAGTTACTCATTTTCCAATCTAATCAATGCAACAGTCACAGGGAGATAATAGTGCAAGTCCTTCACTGCTAAAGGAGGTTAAGTTGTTTTTTTCCCCATGGAGAGCAGAATGCAGCTGTGGCCTGAAGGGAGAAGGTACTGAGGGTCACCTAAAGGATTTCCTGCTCTTTTTCCCTTTATCCGGGAATCCCGATCCCAAAATCAAATAACCTTGAAGGTCAGTCTGCAACACAATGTCACATAAATCTGTGGCTTTCCTCACTCTCCACAGGGTCCTGAGGATGCTGTGAGAGCCCTGCTCACCTTCCCAAGGTCACAAAGGACCAGAACAAGCCCCCATCACACAGGAGAATGCTGCATCCTGGCAGCAGCTAAGCCTATCTTTTCTAGTCCTATTAGGGATTGCTGGCTTCTTGACAAAAAAAAAAGAACAAACAACACATTATAAACCACAAAAATGTAGTTTTTACATATCAAATAAAGGATGTTCCTTAATGGAAAAATGGTGTTGAATTGGATTGGCTTTTGTGTAGAGTTAGGTAACTGCTGCAGAATCAGACTGGATTGTAGGTACGTCTAGAGCTAGGTGTAAATTGAGCAGCTATGGGTAAAATTTTGGAAGAGGTGGTTTTGCTAATGCTTAGTGTCCAAATCCCAAGGCCATGTTTGGAGTCTAAGTTGAAGTAGAAGGCATGCACAGAAAATTGCTACCTTTAGTTTTCTTAAAACTGTACTGCCCAAGTACTGGATTTGTTATGTATTGGTGTAGTGTAGAATTATAGGATCAGAGAAAATGTTGAGGATGTTTGCAAACACCAAATTTTGCTCAATGGGGTTTTTATTGTTCATTGAAGGTTCATCACTAATAGTGTCCATTATCAAGGCATATAAGGAATAAGCAAGTGCAGGTTGCATTGAAATAATGCCTTATATTATCTTAACAAATAATGCAATATTGTCCTAAAAAAAACCCCATTTCTGGAGTAAACACTTGATACACAGTAGAAAGTGAGTGAGTAGATGAGCAGTTTTTTTAACAAAGGAAAATAAAAGCCACTTAACATTTCTCAGGCTCTGAGTTATGTGCTTCAGACAGTTAAAAATAGAGGCCATTATTTGAGATTTCAAGTTTGAATTAATTCCTAGAGTAAGTTAGTTACTTCAGAGGAGTTGCTGTCAGAGATGAATTTGGCCCATCCAGCTCTGTGCTTGCCACTGTTACCATTTCCAGCAAAACACCACTAATTATGCCTTAATTACTGTCACACTGGACTATGGAGCCCTGGAGTATCTGGCAGTAAACTTGTGTTTTGCTGGGAGGGCAGGTAAAGAACCATTTAAATAGATTTTTGAAATAAGCATGAAACCTCTGAAGATGTACTGTTGTAGTGCAGACTGTATATCAAAATATATAAGCATCTAGTTGCAACAATGGCTTTGTAAACACATTACTGAGCAAACTATGAAAAGTAATCCACCAAGGGGCTGTTTCCTTAACTCATAAGCATGAAGTTAAGAGACCAGTGCCATAAAGTAGATGTGGGCTGTTAAAAAATGCTTCCTTTTACGTGAGATTATTTTGTGTTAAGCCTAATAGATGATTCCTTTTTTATTTTTAAATGCATATGTTTTAATAATTGAAAATACTTGCGTTTAAGGGAAAAGTTAGCTGTCCTCAGAAAACCTATGAATAATTCATTAACATGTAAGCATGGGGCAAACCACGCTCGAGGGTAGAATGGAAGTGCCCCCGTGCACCTCACATGGGCAGAGCTGCCAGAGCTTTTTGTGGAATTACGGAATTGTGAGGGATAATGAGAAAAGCCTTCAGCGCTGTCACTGCTTTCAGCTGCCTGCAGGCATGGCCTGAGGGTGGCCAGAGCTTCCCTCCTGGGCCAGGCAGAGCCTCCTGCTCCGGAGCCCACCGGTGCTTGGTGAGCTCCCAGCTGCTGCAGGGCAGCAGGGCTCCGGCTGCTTCCCCAGGAGGAGCGCAGTGTCGTACAGATGTTTCGGAGGCCACAGCTTCTAACCCATCTTGGCACGTCTGTCAGTCATGTGCACATCGCTCGGAGAGGCACGAGGGAAGCTGTGCTCCAGGAATAGTTCTGAGCCCTCCTTGGCACCCTGCCTGGTGCCTGGCTGGGGAGCCTTCCCACTGTCAGCAGCGGGGCGATGGCAGGAAGGAACAGATCACAGCAGGGCGATGCTCTGAACTGTGGGCTGGTGAGCTCCTCTGCGCTTACCCATCGTGTCTTTACAAGCAAACAGCAGTGCTCCTGGTGGCAAGGGGAGCTTGCTCAGGGAGTGCCAGTCCCTTTCAGAGGGATTTGGTTCAAAAAAATTCAAAACTTGAGTAAGAAAGGGTGTTAAGTGAACTATATGCAGTCTGGATATGGAATTAATCTGCTGTAGCCAGATCCCAGTAAGAGCTCATGTATTGCCAATTGCTGGAATTTCTTGCAGTTTTTAGCTTGTCCAGCTATGCAAACACTAAAAATCCAGTATCACCTTCCTTCT
Organism: Regulus satrapa; assembly: GCA_013396955.1. NCBI lineage: Eukaryota > Metazoa > Chordata > Aves > Passeriformes > Regulidae > Regulus > Regulus satrapa. Next base: position 1,136,329 of record VWZN01013637.1, on the reverse strand, counting down.
CCAAAGCACTTTGCATGCTCTTTTGCTTTAGCCAAAGTGTTAACCACTGTTATTATTATTATTAATTGACTCTTGTGAGTAAAGAAAAAAACACACAAAGACTGATGTTGCTTGGATCCCTGGTAATATATGGTACACAGCTCAGACTGATTAATACCAATGAGAGAGCGTTCATTGATTTTGTTTGCTTAATCTAAGTCACTAGAAAAAGTACCTGTTTAGGAGATTAGAGAAAATTCATATAGTTGAAATCTCAGGTGTGATTGGTTGAGGTGCTGACCTTCGAAGTAATGGAAGAATGAGACTTCAGAAGAAAGGCTACAATGTACCAGGTTATGAAGATTTTATGGGACTCATTTGTTAGTAAAATGATTCAGTGTTCCAGCACAGTTGTGTTTCTGGAGAATGGAGGCCTTAATAATCAGCTGCTGTTCACTAGTAAGTTTTTTAAAAGTCCATTCTGATAGGTAAAATTACTTCATGTGTAGCTTGCAGAACATGTGCCATGTATTGTATTAAAAAAGAATAAAGCAAACACAATGAATCTGTTAAATCATAATGTCTCCCAAACGTGAAAAATTTGCAGATTAAAGCTCATTGAATACACATTTAAATGATAAATGATAATGGCTTGGAAAGAGTCATTATGATCTATTTCATCAATAATCCACATTTTTTGCCTTGTAACTACACCAAGGATGAATATAATGAATACTGCCTGATGAAAAAAATATTTTGTTTATGATAGAGAATCAGAGAAAAGAAATTTTCAGATTAACAAATTTAAATTGTTGTTACTGTTTGCTTACATTGTTTATACATAACAGATTTTTCCCATTATTAATATTAATAATTTAAAGCTTCAGAGTTTGTACTCAGGAAAAATCCCCCGTGTTTAGACTTAGTATCCGGATACTCAAACTGCAGCTGATTTCATTGGGTTTTGAACAGCAAAAGTTTGCAGAATGAAACAGGGGTACAGAATTAAGCATTCAGGGTTTTCAACTGCAGATTATTCCATGCTCTTGAGCACCAAGTCCCACAGTTTCCGAGCAGAGTGCAGTAGGTTTGTCAGAGATTTGTCGTGTTTCCCATGCAGAAACACGTGCACATTTTCTTTATTTCCTGTGCGCTGGGATTTGCTGTGCCTGCCCAGGACAGCCCTCAGGGTGCTACAGCGGTTCCCAAGTGCATTCACTTCAGTCCAGATGGTGCCAATGTGTTTTGGCACTCACTGGCGTGCACCTGTAGGAGACGCGGTGGGGTTTTGTCAAGAAAATCTTCAAATGGTGCTAAAACAAAATTTCCTGCTGAGGAAAAAGGAAGGGATGACAGGAGACGCAATTGTGTTGCCAGCTCCTGGTTGTAACCTCATGTGCATGTGATCTCATTCCTGACCTGGCTAGGACTTCAGTGGCAAGAGCCTTTAGGATTGAGTTCCTGAAGGCTCTTTATAAAGCAACAGCAAAACTCTGGAATGAGGGATGACAAATTGTTTCTTTGTGGTGTATTCCGACTGAAATCAGTGGTTAAGGCTGAAATGTGTGAAATTAAGTTGGTATTTTCCTTTTTGACACCCAAAAGCTGAATCTGCTGCAAGTCTAAACTGTGGTGGCCTTACTGTGTTGCTGGATAAACTGGATGAATTAACAGTGGAGCAGGATCCCAGTACACTTGGTCATAAACGTCATCTCAGTGAACTTACCGGAGTCATTCATCTGAAGGACCTGAAGATCCTTTTCAAGAGCTGTGTTTATCAAGTGTTTCTGGGCATTTTCTGTTTTCTGGTAACATACCATTGCAGATTAACACCCTGGAGCTATTTAACAACAAAAGACTCTTGGAATGTCATCTGCAAAAAAAGAGCAAGATAAGTTCTAGGGCCTAGATAGCCCTCTTAAAAGCATCCATAATTTAGGTAGTTCTCTTAAAAAATAATAAATTTTAAAAAAAGAAGTATATTTTGCTCTTTGATGTTATGTAGCACATAACTCCCACTCCCCTCAGATATTTTAACCATTCAAGTGACTACAATATCTGGCAGTGAATATCTGCATAAATGCAGGATTAATAGTGTCCTGTACTGCCACAATGTTTTCAATTATAGAGGTGCAGGGGTTCTTAACTTTGACCACATGCTTTATGTAAATACTCTAGTAAAACATAAGCTTGCAATGAATTTTTGGATCCCTTCTCCCCCTGAGAGCCATATGCCAAGTTATCCCTAAAGCCTGTGGACAAGGCTCTGTGGCTGGGGTGATGTCCCAAAGTGGCTGTGAGGATGAGAGCCTGGGAAGGGCGGTGGTATCCCTGGGCAGGTGTCCCTGGACAGGTGTCCCTGGGCAGTAGAGCTTCCCAGGGCAGAGCTGCTGTGTCCCCACGGTGGTCCCAGCAGCAGGACAAGGTGCTGGGGTGCCTGTGCTCCGGTGCCATGTGCTCAGCACCAGGTAAGAACACCCTTTGGGCACACCAGGACGTGCTGGGGATGCAGCCTGGCAGCCTCAGAGGTGTGCAGGTGAGCTGGGAAGGAGCAATTCCTGCTGCCTCCCTGGGCACCCGTGGGTGTAGAGAGCCCGGTCACCCCGTGGGTGGCCAGCTCCAGCCTCCCCTGTGCCTGCAGCTCAGCCAGGCCTGGGTATGGCCAGGCTAATCACTTGGAAACTTCTCATTAAATACTCCTCTTGGCAAAGTTTGGTTCCTAGAGGGTCTCAGGGAGGAAAGAGTGGGGGCTTTGGTCCCAAGTGTTTAAAAAGCAGATTTATTTTTAGGCCTTTTTCCATATTAAGATTTTCTCAGATGACTGTGTTCTTTTTAAATTGGAAAAGTTCAGTTGTAAGTTCAGGGGTAGCCCTTGGGCACAAGGGTAGAAGATCCTTGTACATATTAAGGAGTGATTATTGACAGAGTTTGACTGTATTGACCCTACTCTCCTAATTCCTAAGACATTTTCTTAATGGGCTCTTTAAAATCCCTACAAAACACTGCAGATTCTGGGTAATTCCAGAGCAGGACTTGAGATTATTGCTTTATTACCTTCTTTTTTTCTATTCCCTTTCCCAGACTGACCAGTCCTCTGACATTTCTTTTCCAGTATATTTTAAGCAGAATGTGTGTTTGTCCTTCCTACAGCTTTCCCTTAGCGTTGATCCAGCACATCAGATCTGTTCTGTTGATTCAGGCACTTTCCACTCCTGCTCTAATCCATTTCAGCAATGGGCTTGCCTCATCTAAAAATAGTAAAATAATTTTTTTTCAGCAATTTGATAGCTTTGCCAATGGGTTCAGTGAAAACAGATGACATGTTTATTCTTGTATTGACAACTGAGAATGCTCTGAAAGCCTGTAAACTTTCTACCTTTCTGTCTTCTCTGTATCTCTTCTCATCCCAGCACCCTGCATGATAGATTTTCTTGCTAGAAGATTGACTTGACTCATTTTCCCCCACTGTCAAGCTTGCACAATTGAGGGATAAAAATCCTGCTTGAATTAGTAAAGAAAAGTTGAATATTTAATTTCTGCACAGGATTCTGGGGGTGATAACTTATAGGTACTCATCATATAAATTAAGTACAGTTTGTGCTTAAGTGGTTTTTTATTAGGCAGTGCTGAGATTGTTAATAGCACTAGGTAGGTTTTTTAGGTTTTAGAGAAAGTTACTTGCTCTGAAGTGATTGAAAATCAAATGATATGTGTATCTTTAGGTAGGAAATAATTCTAAAAATTAGAAGGATATTTTTCTTTATTTACTGTTTCCACCTTCCTTGGAAACAGCTGTATCACATTAATACTCAGTATGCCTAGCAAATTACCAAGGCATTTTCTTTCATTTTGATCTTTTGCTATATTAGATGCTTCTTTTAAGGATTAACCTTAATTCTTACCAAGTTTTAGAGTTCTCTCATATGTGAGTTAATAAAAAATATTGTCCATAGAACATTGTCTAATTTTTTTTGGGTCATAAATTGTCACAGAGCACTCATCTGAGTAGGGGGAGGAAATATTTACTTGAGAAAACAGTCAGTTCTTTAGGTGTCTTCCTGCCATGTTTTCCATTTGTTTCAGGGGAAAAAAAAATTTTAAAAGAAACCTTAGGTTAATTACAGAAAGTCTCCCGAATTTTGTCCAAGAAGGATGTGTGGTTGGAGGCACAGAAGTGTGCAGAGGAACTCCTCTAAGTGGTAGTGGTATTTCAGGTTGAACTTGGAGCCCAGGGGGTTTGGATGTTGCCTGTATAGTCCTCACAAGCGTCATCATGAGTCAGAAGAAGAAAACAGGGAAAAGCAGGAAAGAAAACAGGAAAATCAGCTTAACTGTGCCCAGCCAGCATCAGCTCTGTTCCTGTTTCTGTTGCAGCTTTCTTTGTGAAATTGCCCTAGGCTAAAGTTGCCAAGTTTAGGTGCCTGGTAATGGTTGTTGTGCAAAACTGAGCTGCTGTTTCCTGATGCACAGACCCCTAACAACCTTACCCATGCTCCTCAGGAGTCGGCTTGTCCAGGTGTGCCGGGGGTTGGGTGTGATGCTTTAAGTCAAAACAGATACTAATGATGTCAGTGCTAGAGAGAGATGTCCAAACCTTACAGGAATGAGCATGGAATGGAGCAGAAAAACACAGATGCTGGGGGAAGAGAAATTTGTTGTTAAGGCATTACATTGGTGCTTAGGAGAATTTAATTTTCATTCCAGCTTTAACGCTCCATTCTCCATTCCAGACTTCTGTATGACCTTTAGGAAATTATGTCTCTCTTCTCAGTCTGTAAATACAAAGTGGGTTTTTTTTTCCATTCTTTCCCTTCCTTTTCAGTTCAGAGAGTAGAGTTGCTGAAGCAAGGACTCCTATACTCTGTGTACTGACCTTGCACCAGGGCCTGAGTTCTCTCTGAATGCAGTCACGTGTCTGTGATACTACAAAAAATTATGCACAGGGAGAGGAAAAATGTAAAATTGCAGAGAGGATATGCGTGTCACTCGTTAAGAATTTACAGAATTTAATATGGGATGATTAGAATAAGCCTAATGAAAACATTGCCTATTATAGACTAAGATTTTTGTAATTTCTGTGGACCTCTGTACTATAAGAGGCTTCTGTAAAAAAATCTGTTAGTTTAATCTCTGTTAAAACTCTTCTAGGACTTTTTACATAAGCTGGTGTTTAGCATGCATTTGGCATGAGTGCATTACCCACGAGTAGTGAACTCACAAGTGAGTTATGTGGGTAATCCCAAATGAGTGCCAATAAAACTTTTATAACACATAGCATCATTATGGAATTCATTTATGCCACATATTTTACGGGGGAAAAGCTATTTTGGTCATATATTAGAGAGTTTATAATTTTTTTTACGGGTGCTGTTTTTCACATCCCTCTGCCTCTAAAGCCGAGCCAAGTGAATACCAGCAATCCTAGAAGGAAGGGAAAATTAGAACAAACACATGTTTGAAATCTCTCTGAAAATAAGGCAAGGGCCAGATTCTAATCTCCTTACTCATACCAAACATCACCGTACCCACTGAATAGCTCCATAGATTTCTTTGGGACCATTTGTCAAGTGAAGTGCTATTTGACATGTGTGGCAATACCCAGAATTGGCTCAATCTAAACTAGCTTTTTCCATTTAAGCCCTCCAAAGCTTGCTGTCTTCAGTGGTTAGAAACACATATTTACTGTTTTTATCGCATCAAAAAGAATTCTCACACTGCTTGGAAGGGTTTTTTCAGCCCCTTTTAGAAGAGTTGGATGATAGCAAGCAGAATCCCAGCACTTTTCTAAAGCTGAGAGAGAAAAGCCCTCCTAAAGGGGTGCCTGGCAGACTAAGCACGCAGCTTGCCACCCCATTTGGTTGGTCTTGTTTGGGCAGCAAAGACTGAGGAATTTGGCCCTTTCCACTCCGCCCTGCTGGCATGCAGCTCTGCCAATGCCTCCTCCTACAGCTGATCCAACACATGTAAACCTGTTGCACTGATGTAACATCCCTCTCCCCATCTCTTCTGTGCACTGGCTGCCATGTCCCGTATCCAGTTCCCCTCCTCTTGGGAGTAGTGGTTTCACCTGAGACTTGAATCCTCTATCTTCCTTAGTGTAAACACAGAGCATTCTGTGAGAGAGTTTTTCTCTCTTTCTTTGTTGTTTTCTGTTGCTGTGTTAATTTTATTGCCAAGATCAAAGATCTTGAACTAGTAGGCGTAAGTCAACAGAAGAGCTTGACTTGACTTTATTGAGAGCAGGATCAGGCCATAAACATCCTGGGTTTGTTCTTTTGTCTCACATGAAATAACTGCTCTGATAAAATGCAGTCTGATGATGGCTGATCAAGGATTGCTGCTTGAAGCTCTACATGTAACCTAGCTATCTTCACATTAACCTTCTGCTTTCATTTCCTTGCTTATGCTGAATAGGAAACCATTATTGAACTGCAGCATTATGTTCATAGAAGCCATTTGATTAATTGACTATGTTTTGAACTCTTGTGACCCGAGGCTAAAATGTAGCTCAGACAAGTGACAGAAGCCCAGTGATGGGTTGGGAGTATAAAAGAGTTCCAGTACACTGTCCATGGGGCAACACACATTCATGTTCATGTTTATCCTTGTAGAACTTGCTAAAAGTAAAGACAGATGTCCAGCTTATCTCATGTAGTCAATATCAATAATAAGCACGGATGCTGCTCGCTGTGAGTTGAGCCTACTCCTGCTGTCACTCCGTCTTTATGTATCCACAGGGAGAAAACCTGGAAGGCAGGCAGGGAAAAAAAAAAAAATTGCCAGAAATCCCCGTAGGCTATCTGAGAAGGAGTGGATGTGTAAAGCATTTCTTTCTGCATAAACATTTAGAAATCAAGCGCTCATAAGTCAGGGATCCACCAAATGTGGTGTGAAGAGGCAGATGAAGCCTGCCTTCTGGCATGGCAGCGTTTGCTGATTGATTTGGAATGCAGAAGGACCCTTTTTATTTTTATTTTAAAATTTGAACCACATCTTAATACAAATCAGGTGAAAAATAAATTGAAAACTAGCAAGCCGGAGATTACAGATGTGCCAGCTTCATATTGTTCAGTTTAGCTGAGGTCATAGTCAAGCCCATCAAGTTCACATCGTTTAGTGTGTGGCAACTGAGGTAATATTCAAACAAAAGAAAAGCAGTCAGAATGCTGATATGCTCCTACTTTGCCAGCTGGCCTCATTCAGCTGTGCAGAGCATACTGGCTTTCAGCTATGTAAGGAACTTAAATCAGTAAGGAATACAGGTTTTTAAAAGGGTATGCTGTTCCAAACAGCCCATTCGTTCTCCAGCTCTCTGACTTTAGATCAGTCATAAAGAGGAAATACCTCTCCTAATATGCAGTTTCATATTCTGAAATTTTGAATGTAAGAGCTATGCTAATGATGGTACAATTAATTTAAATGGGGGAATTTGGTCACTGGAGGACATTTGCATTCTACCCAGTAGTTAGAGAAAGCTTGAGCTTCCTAGAAAGCCTACAAGTAGAATTACTGGCATCCATTTCTCCTCCATACTGGTGATGTTACCATGCTGGTTCCCTGCACACAGGTATAGATTTATGTAGATTAATTTGGTATAGTACAGTGAATTGCCACTATGATATATATTTTAGAATTACTTCCTAGCACAGCCTAATGGCTGGAATCAAATAAAACATAAAAGTAGATTTATATAGATTGCTGTATAAATCAGATAAAACTTTATGTTACCTGGCATTGGTAATGGAAGCTTTTCCTGCAAATAATATAAAAGTTTTTCATGTAATATTTTCCTTATTTCAGTGAGAGTAAAGCAACAAAAAAGAAGAAAAGAAATAAACAAGTCTATTGGGCTTAGCCACCATTAAACATCATTAACTACAATTTTGCCTGACAAGTTCTCTCATCTGGTGATGGGTGAAATGGTAGAAAAGTAGACTGAACAATTGCATAAACCCAAATGAAATATGCCCTTGTATTCTAAGTGTGCACAGTTCAGTCAGTTAAAATAGAGCAATTTATTATGCTTTAGCAGCTTGAGCTTAATCTAGTTTTAAATAGATCTCTTTTTTTTTTGCTTCTTGCTGAGATTTAACTGGTTTGAGAAGACACATGATATAGTGCTACACAGTCTCTGCTCTCTCTCTCTCTAGTTTACTTTGAAATAACTTTAATAGAGTGCTGCTGATGAAAATAGCTCACAGGAAATGTAGATGAGCCTTTACACAACAGTGAATATATTTGTTTTGTTTGAAATGAGTGGATAAAGGCTTAATGGACGAGACAAGTACAGAGAGTGGGGAGAAAAGAGCTGGATATAGCAGGCAGAGTGGAGTGGTCTGCAGCTACCTCCTGGGGATATGGGGACTCTCCCTGGCAGTGGAGCCTGCCCAGGTCATCCCATCTCCAGAAGCTACTCAAGGTTAATAACTCTCAGTATTTTGGGCCAGCCTATCAAATTCCTTACTGGTCAGTTTTGAATATCAAAGTGCTACTGTGAACCACAGTGAACCACTTTGCCATATTGGCCACCCGTTGTCAAAATAGGTTGGAATCAATAGGTTTGGTTTATCAAAATCTCCTCACATAATATAGGCAAAGCTCTCACCTGCCTGCATGAAAAGCATGCTCTGTGTTCCTCAAGGCAGGGAGTATGTGACCTTTACTGCGTGGAATATTTTGACTGTAGCCATTTTGTTTGATATTATGCTGTAGTTTTCCACTTATTCATTAGATCCCTCTGCCTTTGTGGGTTTTCACAGGTAATTCTGTAATTACTCCAGCTGTGATAAATACTTTCTTGAAATCGCGCTTGAAGAAATTTAGCTAAGTCCCTTTGCATGTGGGAGGAAACAAGCATCCAGCGTGGTGTTTGCAGCATTGATTGATGGAAGCAGCTATGCCAGATACACATAGAAACACATTGTGTGTTTATATCAGATGCCACAGGGATGAGAGAGGGCCGTTTGCAGGGAACTGGGTGTGTGTAAGGAGTTCAACCACCAAGTGACACCAAATGCTTGGTGCAAAGGGTCCTCTGGCTGGCACGGTCTGCCCTAACATTGATGGTCCTTTGACCTTCAGGTTACCAGTTCAAATTCAAGGCAGATACTTGTAGGGAACAAAAGTCCTCACACTCTCAGAGCTATTCAATGTCCCTGTGAAACGAGGTTCTCCCTTGGAGTCTAATGGACATGTGTCCACAGCCAGGAGCTGTAATGCTAATTGTCGTTCCTGATAGAGGTGGCATAGAGGCAGAATTTCCTCTCCTTGTCCAGAGCTGGGTTAAAGCCCAGTAGGGTGTTTGTGTTACTGCTGCACATTATATGAATGTTTTCTGGGTTGAGGAGGGATTCAAAACTTCAAAAGCATTCATGGAGTCTTAAGGCTTCCAAAAGGCCTTAAGCTAACTTTTTTTTTAATTTAGGGGAAAAAAAAAAAGCTAGCAATGTTTGTTGAGCTGAAGCTTTGAGGTGTCTTGAATAAAAAAAGAAGAGAGAAAAATGATTTAATTAAAAGTCAGAGAATACCAGGAAAATTAGTAGAGAGAGACTGTGTGTACTGTTCCTTCTCATGAATGACTGTTTAAACAGAACCAGATTCTCTGGTCTTTAAGATGTTTTTTCCTAGAAGAAATTTGCTGTTTCCTTAAAAAAAAAAAACAAAACCAAAAAACCAAAAACAAAAACAACCCCCCTTCCAAAAAAAAAAACCCCACCAAAAGTTAGCACCCCCCAGCTGACTGCCTGCAGCAGCTCCATGACCATGAAGTATGTATTGTGATCAGAGACCATATATTGCTAAAACTCCTTGATGGAATGAGTTTTAATTTGGTTTACAGAAAGCTTTAGGGGATATGGCTCTCTACAAATTAGACCACAGGAGCTATAAAATGAAGGATGTCCTCTCTAATTAGAAACAGTGGAGCAGTCTGGTGTTCTTCCTAGTTGGAGCCTCGTGGGTACACTCTCAGAAGTGAACTCTAGGCAATAGATGCCTCTCTAGTATCTATTATCTGTCTTTTTACTGGAGTTTATCTGTTATCTGTTTTTATGTCTCTATTTCTGTACACACCTTTCCATGTAGTTGTGGTAATTTCTTCATGCAGTTTTGAATGACTGCTGCAAAAGAAAAGTTCATATGTTGTTTAGTGATGAGTCACCACAACCAAAGTAACTTACTTATTTTAAATACCAGGAAATGATTCTCATACTCAGGTCAATGTAGAAGTTGGTTTTGTGGGTTCCTTTTGCAGCATGCATCTCTACCAAGTTTTGTTTTCTCATGCCTCTTCTGATGAAGTTAAATGAGAGTTAAAGGAAGGCATATAGATAGACTGAAATAAATTATGTTTATGGTAATCCAGTTCAATTTTCTAGACACATTTTTTAGCAAGAGAGCATTCATCAAAGTGGGAACCAAGATTTTGGACAAGAAAATAACATTACTTAACTGGCTAGGAAAAAAATGGTGCCTGGAAATCTAATAGTGGGATGTCTACAGCTTGTCATTTATGCCAAATGATAAAACCAGATTTAAGCATAAATGTAAAAGGACATTTGGCATAAATGCACAACAGTTACAAATCAGCTAAAAATGTATTTCCACAGCACATATGAAAGGAAAACTGAGCGTGGAACTGAACTGGGTAGTATTCAGAGGCTGTGCTAAGGCAGCTATCATTTAACTATTCTAATCATCAGTAAGGGAGGACATACAGGCTCTTAATTCATCAACATCTTTTCATGTAGATTAACATGGAGTAAGACCATTGACTGGTCCAATGGAAGCTTTAATTTACTTGTGGCATATTGTTTCCACTAGGAACTCTTGTAGATCAATCTGAGAACAATTACTATAATAATAAAAGAGGGGGGAAAAAAGTGAAGTATTACTCTGGAATGTAAGTAAAAAGATGGAAATATAGAATTAGTCAAAATATTTATTTTGCTGTCCAGCATGGGGTATTACTGACAGGAAAGGGCTGTGTTTTTAAGTGTGATTGGTGTTTAGATTTTGCCAGAATATATAACTGAATGTGTCTCATGACCGTCTTATTTTCATGTAGTATTTCATCCTCCAGCTTTGTGGGGGAGCTTTATGCCAAGAGAACTCACTGGAGACTGAGTGACAGATCAGGCTGTTGTCCCACATTCCCTTTCTACTAAATCACAGTTTTCTTTAGATGGAAGGTGGCTATTGTGAAGCCGTCAAACTGAGGAAAGTTAAATGGGCTGAAGTGAAGGCTCCTGCTAACAATAGCAGCTATCTCTGTCAAATGAAAGCTCAGCAGACAGTTACAAGGCAATTCTGCACTGATGGGTGGTCGATTAAAAACAACAAAAGGCAAGATGAATGAAAGGGGAAAATCCCTATTACTTTGTGGTAGGAGCTAGGGGAAAACCAAAAATAAAATAAAAAGCCCACCTCACCCAACCCCGTAGCAATTGGAACAGACTTGTAGTTAGCATGACCTTCATCATCTCAGATATGGCACAATAAAACTGACAAGATTATTTTCTCTTCAAGCAGTGCTGAGGTATTTTCATTGGCAAAAATCTGGAAAAGTAAAATAAATGCAGAGTTCAAGGCAGTTGAAAAATTCTTGAATCTGATAACAGCTGGAACATAGTGCCAGCAGGAAAAATAGGTAGGTTTTGTGCTAAAAAAAATTATGACTTGATCATTTTTTTTTACAGTGTCATTTCTGAGATTTTGAAGGTTACCCTATAGACAGCCAGAAGAGGATTAGAGAGAAATTATCTTTAAGCTCAAGGGAGCACCAATTTAAATTGGATTTGAGATATAACTTTTGCATTACCTTAGGAGATGAAAGGTGGTGTTGTGCCCTGATAGTTGCCCAACTGCCTAACCATATGAATCAACTGGATTAGTCTGTAGATTAGCAGCGCGTGCAGCAAGTGCATGGCGTATTGTGCAATTTCCTCTTCGTGGGACTCGTCTTTTTTCAATTGAAGTAACATCAAAACCCAGCAAAGGTGGGGAGGGCTTTGCAGCTTGCAAGTCAGGCGTAAGGTGAATGTACACACTTGATCCTCAGAAGATAATTGTCACTAAGATTTAGACTTGTTCTGGCAGCTGTGTAGAGCAAGAAGAGAAAGAATAGACTTAGGAAAACATGGTGTGTTATGTCCTTATAACTATTCTGATAGAAAATCAAGTTTTGAAATTTGATGGGAGGCAAGCATCTAGACTCACTTAGAATCTATGAAATTCCCATTTATTTTCTCCCCATTTAAATGTTAGTATTTAAAAGGCCAGGAAAAACAAATAGGTTCTTACACAGCCTACCATTAGGACTCCTACCAACAGTGGAGCCAGAGTTCAAAGAAGCTCTGAAAAACTATTGTAATGAAGAGTCTGGGGAGATCTATGTGCTTCATGAGCATAATTAACCAGGTTTTCATTCCAGCTGTATTAGGAAAAATAGTTCAGTACTACCAACCTGTTCCATTTAACAACCTCCTCTGACAAGATGTAGAACTAGATGTACCCAATCCAGTCTGACAATTTTGGCATATTATTATTCTACTATTTGTTTTTTGTAAAGTCATGATGCCATTAAACTTTATCAATTAAATTTAGTCTGCATCATCCCTAAGTTTTGCCCTTTGAAGAAAACACTGAGTATCCATTTATCAATTTCATCTACTGATTTTCTTGTTTATTTTTCTGATAATATCATTGAGGCACTTAAGTCATGGACAAAGGAACCAAGTGCCAGACACGATATAAATGGTCAAAAAGAAAGGCAAAAAAATGTTAATCTGGAATTTTCTTTTTTAGAATGTTTTTTAGCACTGAGGCCCATATTTTGAGGGTTTTTTTCCAGTGGTAACATGTATTTCATCTCAGAACTAATTTGGTATGAAAATAATATTAACCTGCCTCTCAAGAGAATCAACCACAATGCTCCTCAAAGGCTTTGTGATACAGGAAGACCAGAGTGGTCTCAAGATTAATTTGGGAGAGAGATATTAAAGTAGAGAGGAGAAAGGACAGTGGGCACAAACTGAAACACAGAAAGTTCCATCTGAATAGTGGGAAAAACTTCTTTAATGTGAAGGACTGAACACTGGAACAGACTGCCCAGAGAGGTTGTGGAGTCCCCCTCACTGGAGATATTCCAAACCTGTCTGGATCTGATCCTGTGCAACCTGCTCTGGATGAACCTGCTTTAGCAGGGGCGTTGGACTAGCTCATCTCCAGAGGTCCCTTCCCAGCCCAGCCATTCTGTGTTTCTGTAATTGGATATAAATACTGTCTGTGAGTATCCCTGATGTAGCCATTTAAACCAACCACTGATGTTCCTTTCATGGCTCTACACAGATTCATTCTTCCGGCACTGCAGAGGGCTCTGCAAGCACGAATTAGGAGAGAGCTCAGAGGTAACCTGGGCTTCCTAGGACTGTAAAGATTGGAGGGGGTGTGTGCCTGTGGGAAAGTGCTGGCTTCTCCAGAGTTATACCATTTGCAGTGATACTGAAGACAATATCTTCAGTTTTCAGGACGAAGAATGGTTTAACCTTGTGGCACAATTTATAGGGTAAGCAAACTTTCAGTAGGAGCTAACTGTATCAGAAAACTTGTGTAACATGCACAGAAGGCACTGTTAAATTATTTCAGTGCCATAATTCAAAATGCTGAGGAAAATTCTCCTGTATTATAGCCAGAGCAAGATTGGATCTGTAGCCAAGTACATCACTGTAAATGTTCAGCTGTCTGGGGAAATACAAGTCTTACACTGTTACTTAGGGGAAAATGTGCACAGACATGGTGGAGCCCCTTATTAAACTATCCTCATTTTGTTAAACAATAGGATAAAATTTTCAATCAGGTTATCTCACATATTGCATTCTTCAAGCTTGCCAAGCAAAGAGAACTATCAGCATGAAGATGGATATATTTTTACAGAATTAATGATGTATGAAATCTGGAAGTGGAAACATACATTTTCATTTTATCCTCTAATTTTTCTTTTTACATTATAAGTGAAAGGAAATGCTTGGAAGTATTTGCAGTTATTCATATCTGTTTATCTTAGAGTGATTATCAGAGCAAACAGTGTCAGGCATTGTGTTTGGATCTGAGCCTGAAAAATAGTGCTTGCAGGAGCAAGGATTATTTGCATGAGTCAGTGTTTTCAGCACTGTGCTTGGTACTTGATTTCTCTCATGCATATGCAGTGCCTTATAAATCACCCAGATTCAGAAATCATTTAAGGTTTTTTTTTTTCATTTATCCAATCTATTTATATTAGTTTTAGTCTTGCTTGGTTTTATCCCCTGTATTTACATTAGTTTTAGTACTGCTTGGGTTCATCTGTTTATACATTTTTAGACTGATCAACAGAATGTTCATTTAGGGATAGAAGTGAACAGTCTTAGTGACGATTTATTTGTCTTTGCAAAGTCTGTATCAGATCTGTGGGTTAGCTGGGCATTCTTGAGGTGGGATTTTTCAGGCGCAAAAGTGTCTTAAAAAACTGGTCACAAATCAAGGCAGTGAAAACGAAGCTCACCTTCCCCAAAATCACCTTATTTTTGCTTTCTGTGGGGATTTTTGCTGATGATCATCTTTGAACTACCCTGTGTACTAGGCATGATCCAGCAGTAATTTTTGTAGAGGCGTAGTGCCTTTGCAGCCCTGAAAGTCCTGGCCAGTTCTCCCATGCACACAAGCCCCTGGTACTTGCTCATCTTCCCTGTGGATGACCCCTGCTCTTTATTCACCGAGCACCATCAGCAGGCCAGTACAGAGGGCTCGAATTCCTGCTTGGAATTCTGCTTTGGTAATGCACACCCTGAAAAGCTTACAGCATTCTTATCTGATGTGAAAATCTGATGTGAAAATTACTCTTTCCTTCACAAAGCACAAAGACTGTTTCAGAAGCTAAAGCTCCTGTTCTCCATAACATCACTGAAAGCCGTGTCACCACTGCACTCTGTTGCCTTTTCAGTATCTTCAGCTGGAGGACCTCCTTCTACCTCCTGCTCTCCTTCTACCAGTCTTTATTAAAAATCTTGAGTCTTCCTTTTCAGCAAGTAAAGAATTCCTTTACAGTTTTATTAAGTTGTTGTCCATTTGCACAAAAATGAAGAAGCCAGACCTGCTTACAGGGTCATATGCACTGTAGAGCATGGGACAGACAAGCTAGTCCTGTGTTGTTTTGTTCTTTGTTGAAAAAATTTCTCTAATATATTTTCTGGTATGATTTTTTAAAGTCACATTTGCAAGTTGTGGTAGAATTATCAATCACTGTTTAGCTGTGTGCTAAGTTCCTATAGCCTTTGTGTGTAAATATGCCAACTGAAGGCTTGTTTACCAGAGAAAATATTGGTGCTCTGGCTAGGAGACAGTTTTAATCAAATATGGTTGGAGTATGCAGGTGTTTTTCATGTGGAATGTATTGGAAATGTGTATGTATCACAGAAATGGCTCTTGGACTATATATTGCTCTTGATAAATAGCAGAACCCAAAATTATATCAGCCATTGCAGTTTATCAAAGGGAAAATAGTAAAAGCTTTGTGCACACTGTCAGAATTGAACACACTAAAAAAGGTGGGTACTCATTTTTATTCTTCACAAACTCTAAGAATGCACATTTTATACTGGCATTTTTAGAAACTATTAGTCACTCACCGTGTTTTTCCTGGACCCATACTTTTCTTTGTTCTTGGCTCTCTTTTCTCTCTTTTTCTTCCCTCTTTTTGCTTCAATGGTACATCATACTCTGAACTTGCCAAACAGAAGTGTGTGTTGTACTGCAGGTGAAGGAGATTGAACTTTTCTAAGGCAGAAGCCAAACCCAGTGGTATAAGTATTATTAAACCAAAAATATCAATTCACCAGCTTGAAACAAAATGATACTGCTTTCTGTGATTCTTTGGAACTTCCTATTACACTGTTAAAATATTTTGACCCAGTTCTGATCCCATTCTGTTGGAAGCATTGTTTGCAAGCAGAATTGAAGCTCAGGAGAGTGGTGAAGTTATTGGATATACCAGAGTGTTATTTGTGCTAAACATACCGATTCCCATAAAATTTGGCAGCAGGTTTCTCCCTCCTCCCGAAGTTCTTGTCTCAGCTTTAATGAAACACAAAATTCCTGTCAACAGAGCAGTAGTTATAATGCACTTAGGTAGCAACTTAATATCTTAGTTGCCTTGAAGAGCTTTCTATACATAGACATTAATGGATGGCTGGATAAAGAAATTCTTCTACTGAAAGAATTAATTTTGCTTAATCCTTTTGAAATTAAGAGATGATACGGAGAGATGAGTAATGAAGTGCACTCTCTAATTGTGAGGTACCTAATAGAAAACCACAGGGGTTACTTCTCTCTCACCAGCTGTAATTACACTAATTACTGATATGGTGCCAGGCTAACTAAGGCAGGTTGCATGTGGCAACACACGACGGAGTGTGTCCTAGCAAGCCATCACTCTCCATCCCTGGCCAGGAGGAGGCTGACCATGTCAGCAGGATAATGAGTGCCTTTCCTGTGGCAGGGAAGGAAATGGGCACCTCTATTGCTCACAGCATGTTTGGCTATGAAGACACAGAGCTTGACTTCAGCCCTTTCCAAGGGGAGGTGATTTAAGGTCACAGGCTGAGGTGTTGATGTATACCTTAAGCAAATTAGCCCTATTCAGGCCACTGAAACTGCTTTAATGAGAGAAGTTACTTCTGTGAGTAACAGTTTGCAAGACTGACTTAATCATTGACAAAAATGTAATGAAAGAAAATGGTGGGTGAGGAGAAGGGAAAATTAATAAATTATATTTAAGTACGTATAAAATTGCTGGACAAATGGTCCTGACTATTAAGGTAAATGGTGCTTGTAAATTCCATTTAATCTTCTGAGATTTTCTTTTACCATAACTCTTACAGTATCTCAGAGGAAATAATGTAAGGATGACTTGCACATTTCAGGAAAAGAATGAATATAAGGTTTCAAGATTTATTGATGGGATGTTTTAAAACAAAAGATCTTCTTTTTTCCTTTGGAATTGCTCTGCCGTTTATTTTCATTTCCTCAGTTTTTTGTTCACTGTATTATGAACTTCTCTGGGGAAATCTATTGTTAGATGTTTTCACATACATAGGCCCCCTTCTTTCCCCTTGATAAATGATAAAATTGTGCTCCAGTGTGTGCAACACATTCTTGAAATACATCTGAATTCCATTATACAGTTTGTCATTTGCATGATACCTTTTGAGTTACCACTCTTGGAGAAGCCTTATATACTACAGAGAAATGCATGAGGAAAATGAAAAACAAGTTGGGTATGAAGTCCATGGGGTAAACCATCACAGATTGTGTTGAACTGATGGCCTTATTTCCATGCAAGTTCAGGGGTAGAAAAGGTTGCTAGTCACTATTTGCTTGGGCCGTGTTCCCTCTGCAGGAATATTGCTGCAAACAGCAGTGACAAGGGCTTCAGAATTCAGCCTGCAGTGTACTACTTTTTTCACCCCAAAGACATTTATTAGATTCCTGCCTGTTCTGGATTAAGTCTTAATAAGTTTCACAACTTTGAAACTTGCTATAACAGTCTAAGCTCTCTCTTTAATATCGAATTGAATTACTAGTTGTAGCGCAGAAATCTTGGAAATTTATTCCCATTTTACCAGAGACAAACCTGGCACGAAAATAATGACCTGTCTATATGTCTGGTTAACACCACTGCTATCCTTCTTCCTGCAGAATCAACACTTGTGCTTGCTGCACTATGACTCAGATGGGAGTCATGGCATTTTGTACAGATGTGGTTTGACGTGAGGGAGTTAATTTTCTGGACAGTTCGGGATTTGGGAATTGCCCAGTATTCCCTTGGCTGGCTGCTCGCAATACCCTCTTCCCCTTCCTCCATCCTTTTCATTCCCACAAGGCTTTTTTCACGTTGGAGTGAGCTCCATGCAGTGGTGAACTGATCCCAGAGCAAATTAGACACGCAGAACCTTATCCTATCCATGCTGCCTTTTAAACACCTCCTCCTTAAGGAAGCTGTATCACCAAACATGTTACTATAAACACGGCAGATTCCCATCCCAGCCCTCCACAACCAGAGCTGGAAGAAATGCATAGCATTCTCAGAAATCTACCAGCAATCAAGACCTTATTCATTTGTTTAAGGCATTTAAATACGTTATACGTTAAACCAAAAAAAGGATGCAGTGAAAGATCCCCCTTTAAGAAGTTCAGAGTCTTCTGTAAAAGTAACTGAAATGGAGCAATATTGTGGTAGTGCTTTTTCAGGCAGTGAATTATCTCATGTCTGCTAATCAAATCCTCACCTGCTCGTTGACAGGATCCCAAATCAGCGGGTCTGGTGTGCCCAAGACATCCACTGAACTCAAAAGTCAGGATGGGCTACAAGTCCCATTTAGGTGTTCATGTTCTTACTATTTGTAGTGTGACTTTTACAGAACGCATCCTAATAAATCTCTTGTTCAGCCATTTGTCTAGCTAAATTTGTAATGTAGGAACAATCTGCTTTGGGAGCAAATTCATCCCTGGAGGAAGTGGGTATTGTAGTCAGTCAATGAGATTGCCCCTACTTACACCACAGATAAATGTGTTGCTTTGTCCCCACATTTCTGCTTTGCAATAATTTCACATTCCAAATTATAAACCTCTGAAAATTGTAGATTATAATAAATGTGCTGACACAACTTCAACTGTTATAGCAAATGGCATTGCTCTAATAATGAAATAAAAAATCCTACTTAATCCTATTCTTTCCCTAAAGTGGTGTTTTGCATTAGCTATGGATGAAAAGACAAACAAGTACATGTATATTCAGTAATAATGTCAGCTGGGTCAGAGAAGAATAGGAAATAAAATGAATTCATAACACCCCTGGAGGTAGCTTTCTGATACAGGCAGTTTTATCTTTGATTTGCCCTCATTGACAGTATTCATTGTCATTTTAACACAGCCTCCAAATTGGCGATTATTAATAGCTGTCCTGATCTTAATAACAAATATACTCTGTAATCTCCAGTCTGGGTGCTTCTGAGGTGAGCAATTGAATAGAGCAGAATAGATCATGTGGGTATTTGGAGGGACCTCTCACTCAAAAGTGCCCAATTTCATGTTTGAACCATCCAGACAGTGTTTTGGAGAGCTGTAGATACAGAGCTCTTCTCTCTCAGGGCTTTGAAGCTAAAATACCTTTCTAGATATGATAGTGAAATAGTCACCTTGAATTAAGGTTGCTGGCAATCTTTAAAAGTCCTTATTGAGCTTTGAGTGCAATCAGATGGTACTTGCTTATAAATGAGAGTTAATAGAAACATTAAACAGTACAAGCTTCTGTGACCCATGCCTTCAGAATATTAAGTACATTTTGAAATTGTAGAACACCATCTAGTCCTCTGCGTTCAGTAAACTATTACCTTTTCTAACCAATATTCTCTGGGAGGAGGTTATTTGAAATGTTCAGCAGTCTACATTCGCATGTATTGTGTATTTTTAATTTATTTCCTCACTTATCTGGGTACCTTATATTTCTGGTTCATACTATACTCAGTTTCTCTTTAATTATTCTATCTGCCAGAAGAGTGTGATGCATTTTAGAAGCTGGTTGGTTTAGTTGTTTAAGCTTTGAGTTTTGCAACTGAATGGGATGACATATACTTCATTTAGCAGAATGGGCTAAGAAGAATTATATACTCCAAGTGATAAGCTTAGAACTGCTAAAGAAATGCCAAAATCCAATTTTTTTCCTCTCTCTAGTTGTCTAAACATCTATTAGTCTCTTGAAGGGAACTCATAAATCCTGCAAATTTAGTTTCTCTGAAACCAACTCTAAGAGTTTTCCTTCCTACTAATCATGTTTTATATCAATTTTATATTTTTCAATATTCAATAAACATGTCTTGCACTTACTGTACTTGTTAGAAAGTATCTGCAGTATAGGCTGTATGAGGACAGTTATTAATCAGCCATTTCAGATGGCTGTAGGGTTAGTTTAGTAAGTGTAACCATTTATCTTTTTTATGTTTTCTTCTTTGTTCTTTCCATTTATCCAATATGGAATTTCTTTTGTTCTTTTTAGTTTATTCTACCAGGGAATGTCAAAACTAAATTTAACACATAACAAATAAAAATAAAAAAATTTTAAAAAAAAAGAAGAAGAAAAAACCAAATTACCCAATAGCTGAAAGAAAGAAAACATACCACCCTTTGGGTTTCATTCATGAAAAGATCTTGGCATTATATCCACTTAAATCTGCATTAAAAAATAACAATAGAATGCATTATCTAGCAGTGATTCTTTAAAGCAGTGGATAATTTACACATTAAAGTGAAATGTAGGTTTAAAAGTAGGAGTGTAGGATTGAATTAGAGTTAAGAG
Source organism: Regulus satrapa (assembly GCA_013396955.1). Taxonomy (NCBI): domain Eukaryota; kingdom Metazoa; phylum Chordata; class Aves; order Passeriformes; family Regulidae; genus Regulus; species Regulus satrapa. Next base: position 1,115,964 of record VWZN01013637.1, on the reverse strand, counting down.
TCAGAATGATATAGTCCTGTATGAAAATGGTGTCGGTTTCCTGGGGGTATTGTCCTTCTGGTGTAATGAGACTTGCAGATAACAATCAGGGACTGTGGATAGATCAAGGCACAGCGATACATTGAGAATGGCACAGCAAGTAATCGCTCTGGGGAAACAAATGAATGTGTCTGCTAGATAAACAGCATTAAAAGTTTCTGTTCATCACCAAAGTCCAGGTCTCTAAAGATTAATAATCCCTGAAAAATTGAGTATTGGGTTTGAATGGCAAGGTTTTGGCAGCAGGGGGGCTGCAGGGGTGGCAGCTGTGAGAAGTTGCCAGAAGCTTCCCCCATTTCCAGCAGAGCCAACACCATCAGCTGCAGGATGGACCTGCCACCAGGAAGGCTGAGCCCGGCAGTGACAGTGGCAGTGCTTCTGGCATAACAGATTTTAGACAGGGAAAGATCTGCTGTGCAGCAGCAGAGAAGGGAGGAGTGGGAGTGTGTGAGAGGAGCAGCCCTGCAGAGCCCCAGGTCAGGGCAGGAGGAGGGGCAGGAGGTGCTCCAGGTGCCAGAGCAGAGCTCAGAGGTTCTCCTGCAGCCCCTGGTGCTGCCCATGGAGAGGCAGCTGTGCCCCTGCAGCACAGGGGGGTCCATGGGGAGCAGAGATCCAGCTGCACCCGGGGAGGGGCCCACGCCAGAGCAGGGGATGCCCAAAGGAGGCTGTGACCCCGTGGGACGACTGTGCTGGCGGGACCTGTGTCCCTGGAGAGAGAAGCCCACTGTGGAGCAGGTGTGCTGCCAGGAGTGGTGACCCCATGGGAGACCCGCTCTGGAGCAGCCTGTGCCTGGAGGATGTCGCCACAGAAGGGACGCACTCTGGAATGGCTCCTGGAGAGCTGCAGCCTGGAGGAAGGACTCGGGCTGAAGAAGTCCATGAGGGGCTGGCTCCTGCAGGAGGAATAAGAGGGGAAGCGTGGGAGAAGTCCTTCCCCAGAGGAGGAAGAACCTGCAGAGACAAAGTGCAATGAACTGACCATAACCCTCATTCCCTGTGCCCCTGCACCACTGGGAGAATGGAGGCAGAGAAACTTGTCAGTGGATTCCAGCCCAGGAAAAAGGGAAGGGTGGGGGAAGGTGTTTAATAATTTGGTTTTATTTCTCATTCTCCTACTCTGATTTCATTGGCAATACTTGTAATTGATTTCCCCAAATGGAGCCTGTGTTGTCCATGACAGTAATTGCTGAGTGCTCTCTCCCTGTCCTCTTCTCGACCCACAAGCCTTCTGTTACATTTTCTCCCTCCTGTCCAGATGAAGAGAAGAGAGATAGAGCAGCTTTGGTGGGCACCTGGCATCCAGACAAGATCAACCCCCACAAATAGTAACTTGTAGAAGATTTTTTTTTTTTTTTAAATCCGTGCTGCAGTTGTAATTTTATGAGTTCACATGTTACAGGGAGGCATCGGCCATTTATCAGGATGCTAATGACTGGTAGTTATGTGTCCAGATACTCTGTAACCACTGGGTTGCCTGACAAGGGAGGTCACTGAAAGACAGATGACTCACAAACCAGTTTAAAGATCTCCTTCACTTTTTCTTTTTAAGGGCGCCATCAGGGCTTCAAATGTTCTGAAATTTCCATATTGGGGCTATTGTCCCCTCTTTAAAATTCCATGTGTCAGGAGGCTTCCATGATTTACTTGTAGTCTTCAAACAAAACAAACAAAAAAACCCCCTTCCTAACAGAACATCCATTGATTGCCAGAGTTATTTAAAGGCTAACAATAAAAAATCTTAGATTTCAGTCCCTATCAGGGCAGAAAGGAAATAATAATTGCAATTCGCAAGCCTCCTGCCATAGGTAAAGGAGCTGGGGCTGGCAGACAGGAAAATCTGGGACTTTCCGGCAGCAGCTGGAGCGAGATGTGCCTGTTCATTCCTACATCATCCTGGGATGAGACACTTTGTCAAGGTGAAAAGATGGGTGTGAGGTAGAAGTATGCCCAGATGATTATTGGCTCTGTTAAAAGCATGAATATATGGGAAGCTATACAGGAGCTTATTTGGTGACTGTTCATCTCTCTAGGTAGACAGTTCCCAAATAGGAGAACTTTTCTGTCCCTGTAGCAGCTGGGGTTTCTTACCCCAGCTATTTTCCCATACCCAAGTCTTGGATTAAAAGAAGTCATATGAGTGTTAATATAGTAATTTGCCATTCAACTCTTTATTTTGCCAATAGGAGGGATGGAGGCATAGGGACAGCTGCATCTTTTAGGAGCTTCCTTCCCCTTTAACCAAGGGCAGGG